>JARBWK010000010.1:129102762-129178002 GCA_030556195.1 Anolis apletophallus
TGTCTGATTTCTGGCACCAAAACCCTCTTTTTCAGAGTTGACACGTAAGTAGCATCACTCTCTGACTGTACTTTTTATGCTCGGAAAAGTACCAGACCTGCTTTAATATGTGTGGGGCTACTAATAATAAATGCTAAACTTTAGTTGTAAAAGGCGCAAAAACCATAGTGTTTTGCGTCTCCGTTATTGTGTAGATTTATATGCATGTATTTATATGTTATGAGATTAATAACACACACACACATATATAAATGTTATTAATCTCATAACATAAATACATGCATATAAATCTACACAATAACGGAGACGCAAAACACAGTCTATGCAGAGTCACTATATATATATATATGTTATTAACCTCATAACATATATATATATATATATATATATATATATATATCGTAGTTCAGGGGTGCTCACACTTTTTCAACATGTGAGCTACTCTTAAAGCAACCAAGTCCAAAAGATCTACCTGCCCCCGCCGCCGTGTGCTGCGCGCTCCCGCCGTCGCGCGCTTCTTCTGCCTGCGGGGCATTGCAGGAAGGAGAAAGCACGAGGCGGGGCATCCAGAGGAAGCGCTCCGCCCTGCCTGTCTCGCCGGCAACGCAGGCTGCACAGCTGCTTCTGGACGAGAGAGAGGCAGGGCGCTCCCTCCAGAGGCCCCGCCTCGTGCTTCCTTCTTCCTGCAATGCCCCACTGGCGAAAGAAGCACCGCGAGAGCGGCAGCCAGCAGCAGGAGCACGCGTGCGCACAGGGTGTGCGCGCGCATGGCAGGAGTGCCCCATCCGGCTGGTGAGGCCTGAAAATCACCTGGAAGAGGGCCGAAGATCTACTAGTAGCTCCCGAGCTACCTAATGAGCACCCCTGCTGTAGTTAGTGTTATGGTGTAGCAGTGGTCTACATTTTTGCACCTTTTATGACTATACTAAAGTTTAGCCTTTATCCCTGAGGCTTTTTCTATTTGAAGCTGCAAGGCCATTCGATGCTAATCCAGGTGGCCAATTGCTACATTCACATATGCCTCAAACAGACAAGAGTTCAGTGATACTATGATAGCTGGGTCCGGAAGTTCCGAGCGTTACACGGCACACAGAGGGCGGGAATGTACTTCATAGTTGCATTTGGTGGAAGGATAGAAAGGAGGGCATTAGGGTTAGGATAAGGTTTAGGGTAAGGGTTAGGACTTCTATTACCCCGAACCCTAACAATTTTATTTATTTATTATTTATTATTTATAATATAATGTATAATATAATATGGTATAGTATAATGATATGGTATAATATTGTATATGCATATAATATGGATAATGTAATGTAATACAATATATTACTAATAAGATATTATAATTGTATATTTACATTACATGTAATATTACTAATAATATTGCGATATGATTTGTTATAATACAATGTGATACGTAATTGTTATACTGTGACAATGACATAGTATGTTGTATTTGATATTATAGTATAATATAGTATGGTATGATATATTGTGTATACATATAATATTGATAATGTTGTAATGTAATGCATATATTACCACTAATAATAATATGATACTATAACTATATATTTTGTGTTACATGCAATATTACTAATAATATTGCGATATAATTGTTATAGTCCAATGTGATTTTGTTACAGCACAATGTGATAGGTAACATTGATGTTGTGCTGTGGCAATAGTAGTTTATTGTATTTGTATAGTTCAATGTGATATTGTTATAGTACAATGTGATATATAATATTGATGTTGTACTGTAGAAATAATTATAGTTCATTGTATTTGCATTTTGCTTGTGAGCCGCTCTTGAGTCCCCTTCAGGGTTGAGAAGAGCGACATACTGTATAAATATCGTGAAATAAATAACCCTAACCCTAACTCTTAACCCTAATCCTAACCCTAATTGTAACCCTAACCCAAAACCTAAATCTCACCCTAACATCTAACCCTTACCCTAAACCTTACCCTAACCCTAATCCCCTCCTTTCTATCCTTCTACCAAATGCAACTACAAAATATATTCCCTCCCTTAGTGTGCTGCTCCCACCTTCCCTTATTCACAACCGGCGTTGCGGAAAGTGCCATACAGCCTGAAAAACCTACAACAACCCAGAGATTCCGGCCATGAAAGCCTTCAACAACACATTACCACTTTTATTGTTGTATTTATTTACAGTATTTCTACGACACCCTTCTCACACACCTCCGGGGGCGGCGGCGGATGACGACACTCAGGGCGTCTTACAAGGCAGCAATTCGATGCCACAGTATACACTATAAAACCATAAAACATACAACATTAGATAATAGTTAAAATTAAACATCTAATCAACACTCAGTTAAGTTAAAACAAACCTAAGCTAAAAACAGTACGCCATATTCTCATCTGTTAGCTTGCCAGTCCTATTCCAGTCCAAAGTACTGCTTTCTGGTATTGTGCAAAGGCCTGGTCCCATAGCCAAGATATTACTTTTTTCCTAAATGCTAGGAGGGATGGGGTCGATTGTATTTCGCTTGGGAGCGCATTCCACAGGCGGGGAGCCACAGCCGAGAAGGCCCTGTCTCTTGTCCCCACCAGCTGCATTTGAGAATCTAGTGGGAGCGAGAGCAGGGTCTCCCCAGATGATCTTAAATTACGAGGTGGGATGTAGAGGCAGATGCGTTCGGACAAGTAAGCTGGGTCAGAACAGTATAGTGCTTTATAGGTCAAAACCAGCCCTTTGAATTGAGCTCGGAAGTGGACAGGCAGCCAGTGAAGCTGACACAACAAGGGGGTGGTATGCTCCCTGTATGTAGTAGTCTGACTGCCGCCCGTTGGACTAGTTGCAGATTCCGAACTGTCTTCAAAGGCAGCCCCACGTAAAGTGCGTTGCAGTAATCTATTTGGGATGTGACCAGAGCGTGGACGACTGTAGCCAGATCAGACTTCCCAAGGTACGGATGCAGCTGGCGCACGAGTCTGTCATGGCTCGATGCTATGGAGTCATGGGAGCTGTAGCTTTGGCTACACTGCCATAGAATCCAAGTTGTCAAAGCGGATAATCTGGATTTTATATGGTTGTGTAGAAGGGGCCTCAGTATTCTGGTTTCTGGAAACTATAGTCTAAAACAGGGCTGTCCAACTGGCGGCCCCTTCCCCACGGCCCCCTACCCTCCTGCAAGATATCTGCTTTTTAAGATTTTAAAATATTTTTTTGGAATTTTTTTTGGAATATTTTTTGAATTTTTTTTTTTTCCGCGACGGGGGGTGAGGGGCGGGGCAGGGAGGAGGAGCAGGCTCTCTTCCTCCTCCTACTTCCCTCCCTCCCCCCTCTCTCTCCCTCCCTCCTTCTTTCTCTCTTTCCCCCTTTCATTCCTTCCCCTTCCACCACCTGAAGGAAAGAGGGAAGGAGAGAGAGAGTGCACGAGTGAGAGGGGCGTGGCCAGAGCAAAAAGGGGCGGGGCCGAGTTTGGAGCACCGGGGGGGGTGCTCATCCATTCCCTTTCCGGCTTCCTCCTCTCCTGAGGCTTCGTGCCAAGTTTGGTCCTGATCCATCATTATTTGAGTCCACAGTGCTCTCTGGATGGAGGAGAACTACAACTCCCAAACTCAAGGTTCAGTACTTTCTGTTGCTCTCATGAGAGTTTAGGTTTGATTCAACATGGCTGAGGAATGCTTTGATTATGTTTTCCCCTTATGGCAGAAGGAGATTGGACTGGATGGCCCTTGGAGGTCTCCTATTCTAGGAACCCATTGTAATTATTATTATCATCAGAGGCTGAATGACCATCTGTGAGGACTGCTTTGATTGTGTTTTCCCCTTATGGCATAAGGAGATTGGACTGGATGGCCCTTGGAGGTCTCCTATATTCTAGGAACCCATTGTAATTATTATTATTATTATCATCAGAGGCTGAATGGTCATCTGTGAGGAATGCTTTGATTGTGTTTTCCCCTTATGGCAGAAGGAGATTGGACTGGATGGCCCTTGGAGGTCTCCTATTCTAGGAACCCATTGTAATTATTATTATTATTATTATTATATTATTATTATTATCAGAGGCTGAATGGCCATCTGTGAGGAAAGCTTTGATTGTGTTTTCCCCTTATGGCAGAAGGAGGTAGGACTGGATGGCCCTTGGAGGTCTCCTATTCTAGGAACCCATTGTAATTAATATTATTATTATTATCATCATCTGAGGCTGAATGGTCATCTGTGAGGAATGCTTTGATTGTATTTTCCCTTTATGGCAGAAGGAGATTGGACTGGATGGCCCTTGGAGGTCTCCTACTCCAGGAACCTGTTGTTGTTGTTGTTGTTGTTATTATTATTAGCAGAGGCAGAATGAATATTATGCCTTATCATTCAGGGTTATAGGCCTGTGTGGAAGGGCCCTGGCTTCTTATTTGACTTCCTTTCCACACATCTGAATAAAATCCCATGTTATTTGCTTTAAACCAGATTATATGAGTGTGGACTCCGATAATCCAGTTCAAAGCAGGTATTCTGGGTTATATGGCTGTGTGGAAGGGCCCTGAATCCACACTGCAATATAATCCAGTTCAAAGCAGGTTTTGTGGGGTTTCCTGCCTGGATATTCTGAGTTATATGGCTGTGTGAAGGGCCCTGAGTCCACACTGCAATATAATCCAGTTCAAAGCAGGGACTGGGACTTGAGACTGGGATTTTGGTGTTTATCTCTATTTATTTATTTATTTCAGGATTTTACCCCGCTCTTCTCAACCCCCGAGGGGGGACTCAGAGCGGCTTACAGCAGGCACAATTCGATGCCACATCAACAGCGTAAAACCCCAAACCCCACAACCCATTAAAACATTAAGGCATTAAAATACAATCCCTCAACACATCTACAATCATTCCAATTAAAACAGTATTCAACCCTAGAAACATTGACCCTCTTCCTCCCTCCCATTAAAATTCCGTCTCACATGCTGCCTAGTGCTGGTGAGGGAATGCCTGATCCCAGAGCCAGGATTTCACCTTCTTCCTGAATGTCAGGAGGGATGAGGTGGACCGTATCTCCGTAGGGAGCGCATTCCACAGGTGGGGGGCCACCACCGAGAAGGCCCTGTCCCTCGTCCCCACCAACCGCATCTGAGAGGTCGGCGGGAGCGAGAGCAGGGCCTCCCCGCACGAGTCTCAACTGTGCAAAAGCTCCCCTGGCCACCGCTGAGACCTGGGGTTCCAGGCTCAGCGCTGAGTCCAGGATCACTCCCAAGCTGCGAACCTGCGTCTTCAGGGGAGTGTAACCCCGTCCAACACAGGCTGTAACCCTATACCCTGTTCGGCCTTACGACTGACCAGGAGGACCTCTGTCTTGTCTGGATTTAGTTTCAATTTGCTAGCCCTCATCCAGTCCGACACAGCAGCCAAGCACCGGTTCAGGGTCTGGACAGCCTCCTTGGTGACAGGTGGGAAGGAGTGACAGATCTGGACATCATCTGCGTACAGATAACACCTTACTCGAAACTCCGAATGATCTCTCCCAGCGGTTTCATGTAGATGTTGAACAACATCGGGGACAGTACTGAACCCTGAGGGACTCCACAGGACAACGGCTGTGGAGCCGAACAGGTGTCACCCAATGACACCTTCTGGGTACGACCTTCCAGGAAGGATTGGAGCCACTGCAATGCAGTACCCCAAGCCCCATATCTGCAAGGCGACCCAGAAGGATACCGTGGTCAACGGTATCGAAAGCCGCTGAGAGGTCCAGCAGAACCAACAGGGACACACTCCCCTGTCAAGTTCCCGGCGTAGATCATCTACCAAGGCGACCAAGGCTGTCTCAGTCCCATGCCCGGCCTAAAAGCCAGACTGTGCCGGATCCAGATAATCAGTGTCTGCCAAGAACCCTGGAGTTGCGAAGCCACCACACGTTCCATGACTTTGCCCAAATAGGGAGATTGGAAACTGGCCGATAGTTCACTAATTGAGTGGGGTCCAGTGAAGGTTTCTTCAACAGCGGTTTTATAACAGCTTGCTTTAAGCTGGCTGGAATGGTGCCTTCCCGAAGGGAGGCATTAACCACCACCTTCACCCACTCTGCCAAACCCCTCTGGCGTCCTTGATCAGCCAGGATGGGCAGGGGTCTAGGATGCATGTCGTGGGCCTCGCCTCTCCAAGGATCTTGTCCACATCCTCAAGCTGAACCAATTGAAACGAATCCATCAAAACCGGACAAGCAGATGCTCGTGTCACATCCTCAGAGACTGCCGTTAAAAGTGGTATCGAAATCGAACGGATCAGAGCCACCTTATCCGCGAAGACCTTAGCAAACTCATCACAGCGTGCCGCCGAGCCGTCAGGGATCTCGCACTGAGGCGGATTTAAAAGACCCCTAACGACTCGAAACAGTTCCGCTGGACGGTTCTTCGCGGCGGCCACCTCTCCAAGTCAAAGCCCCGGTGTCCTCCACAGACACCTCCAAGGCGGGGAGAGGGCGGAGCCGGGGAGGGGGCGAGGCAGGAGTGGAGCCAGGGAGGGGGCGGAGCCTGGGCGGAGCCGGGGAGGGCGGAGCTGGGGTGGAGCCGGGGAGGGGGCGGAGCCGGGGGCGGAGGCAGACCCTTCGGCCCCCCAGGTCATCAGTAACTGGAATTCCGGCCACAGGTCCGGTAGAAGTTGGACAGCCCTGGTCTAAAAGGTAACATTCCATGTACAGTGTTCCCTCACTACTTCATTGTTTGCTTTTAGCAAACTCGCTGTTTTGCGGTTTTAAAAAAATGTTAATTTAAAATATACTGTATATATCGCGCAATATCTTATTAATTGGCAGTACCAAGAACCACCAGCCTCAGAGCACCCCCAGATAGGTTTAGTATTACTTCTTTTTTGGCAGAGGCCCCTGGCTTGTCAGCAGTTCAGCACTTTAACTTTACTATTACAACTAAAGATAGAACCTAAGCTGTCTTTGTGGTAGTTAGAAAAAAACACTTTAGCAATGATAATGTGAAAACTGTGGATTAAAGTTAGTTGTTGTAGAAAGGATTGTAATGTGAAAACATACTATTTACGAGGGCGGGTCAATAAGTCTGTGACTTTTTGAATTTCCTGCCCCTTAACTGAAAGGGCAACACTGCTCCTGTCAAAATTTGAACAAGCTTGTCATTTAGTTTGGTTTGACAGCCATTGATAGCAGACTACAGTGTGATTTGTGGAGAAAATTGAAAAAAGCCTTTAGCCTTATCTGCCAAAAAGTGCTGGTAGCTCCCCAAACGACACCTCCCATGACTCCATAGCTCTGAGCCATGACAAAGTGGTGCCAATCAGTATTCTACAAAGTATTTGAACTCAGGGAGAGGGTCATAAATAAAGGATCATGAGTGATAATCCCGCAGTTGAAGAGCAGACGAGATCCTGTTCTGCTGTTTGTTGCTACTGCCTTGATATCACAATATCCCAGAGTCCAGATGCACAATGCGACTGTTGAGATAGGAAGTCTGTTGAGTGTGCCTTTAACTTATCAGTTGTATAATACTTTGTTTTGAAATGTTGGGTGTGTCTTTAATATATCAGTTGTATATTACTTTGTTTTGAAAATGCTTCAAAAGCAGTCACTAGGTGGCACCTCTTACTTTGCCTGGATCCACTCTGTCCTTTATCCAAAGATCTGATCCCCGATGTACCTGCTTATCTGGCAGTGTAGATTCATATGATCCAGTTCAAAGATCATCTGGGATCAGTTCCAGGAATATAGGGGAATGTAGATCCAGCCTTTTTACATAATAACATAACATAACATAAATATATTATTTATGAGTCGCCCTCCACAAATGTGCTCCGGGCGACTTACACAGCTTGAACATAAAATACATAGTATACAAACAATACAATACAACAACGAGGGGGAGGTGACTACATCTAAGACAGGGGAAGGGGAGGCCAGGCTCATGACCACATGGGTCGGTGAGCTATCCAGCTCGACCATCAAACGAGGGAAGCCTAGGAGGATCCCACAGGTCTAACAGCGTCTTTAGCGTTTCCAGTTCCATAGAGAGACGGTCACCACAAACCCGTGGCTCCGGTCTCCCCATCGTCGGGTTGTCAAGACTCCTGGGTTGAGGGTTTGCCAGCAAGTGAACCCGGCACCTGGGGTTGGCATTCCAGAAGGTCCTGGGGGGGAACCCTCTGGGTGCCCCAGGCCCGGGCGTCGCACACCTCTCACAACACAGTAAGTCTTAAAAGAGCCAGACTGGGTAGTAAGTCAAATACAGTTTGTTTCAAAACAGCTCAGTCAACTAAAAAAGTGGCAAAGAGAGTCTGGAACACGTTACCTTCAGTGTGAATGGCAAAACAAGTCAAAAACAATGACCAAACGGTCAGAGAGTCAGTAGAACATAAAATCTGGATTATATCGCTGGAAAACCCGCATTAAATCCCAAAGTAAAGCACTACACAAAGGAAAAAGCACACGTTGTCAATCATGCCAATGTCGTCGTCAAATGGGAGGAGCAGCCAAAAGCGAAGAGACGTCTGAACAAGCCAATGGTCAAATACGGGAAGCCAGCAACCCCTCAACGGAATCACGTCAACGCCAGCGAGGGAGAAGCGGCAAAAGCAATGCAGGCAACGTTCTAAAGCGAGTCCACAGAAGCACAGGAACCAGGAAAAATACAACATACAGGACAAGACCCTGGCACCCAGCAACACCTTGCTAATTGCAACGGACCCCAGATTCCAAGCCCCTTTTTATTTACAAATCTTCATCAGAACTGGAACTAGCCAACACCATCTCATTAGTGCTTTCAGCTGCGATGGCAGCCTCAGGTGTAGCCTTTTGCCCCCCTCTCCAATCTCTTCATCTCCTATCAAGACCTAGCTCCCCCCAGGATGAAACCTGATCCTCAGAACTCCAATTCCCATCTGCACAACTATCGCGCACCTCCTGCACTCCAGTCCAGTCCATCCCACTAGAACCATCCTCAGGATTCCCAGCCACACTTCCCATAGTTGGCTCCTCACTGACAGAGCCATCATCCCCAGAGAAACCCTCAAAAGCGTCTTCATCAGTAGATTCCCCAAGTATTTGCCGAATCCTTTTCCTTTGTTGCTCTTTGTCTGATTCTTGCTCACGAGTAACCCACTTTCCCTTCCTAGCTCCCAATTCCATGCTTTCAGTGCTACTTATAGGCTCAGCTACAACACCTTTACTCACTGTCAATACAGATATGTTTTGAAACGAAATAAATGTATTCATTTCAACATAGCCCCCCTTTTACATATAAAATCCAGATTATCAGATTTGAACTAGATTATATGCCAGTGTAGATTTATATAATGCAGTGGATTATCTGCTTTAATAATTTGGATTATATGGCAGTGTCAAAGGGGGCTGAGAGAATATTGCAGCATTTCAACTTCAATTACGTACATGTCTGCTTTGGGTGAGAAGGCCCCATTGAATGTTAAGGTTAGCAGAGGACATGGGAAGATAAGACGTTGTGGCGTTGTGTTTGCCCTGCTTGACTGGCACCGCTTTATTAATTGCCACAGCAGATGTTTTCTTCTTGTGAACTTTTTATCGGTAATCTCTGTTTGACTTCTGCTGTTTTTATAGTTTTATTTTTTACTCCCTCTAACTTGGGTGGCAAATACTGATAGGACTGAAGCCAAAACAGAGCTATAGGGAAAAAATGAGGGAAGTATTAAACTATGCTGACCCTTTCTGTGTTTAAAATGTTTTCATGTATTTTAACCTGGAAGGAACAGCAGTTTCCTCACTCATCCACCCCCAAGTTTAGGGTATTGGTTGGTGAAAAACAGCAAAGGCAAGGGAAAGAATATCTTGGCGGAATTGTATTGCAGATCCTGTTTCATGCCTGCCAGACAGACAGCTGAGGCCTATTCCACACAGCTGAATAAAATCTCACATTATCTGCTTTGAACTGGAATATATGGCAGTGCGGACTCAGATAATCCTGTGACGGCGCAGCAAGCGCCCTTGCATAAAGGACCTTGAGTTTGTAAAGTTTTGCTTTGTTAAGATGTGTTTTGCAGCTTGCACAGTTTGTTAAAGGTGAAGTTACATTGATTGGTCCCTAATACCTGTCAATCAAAGTGTTAGTCTTGACTTTTAAGGCCTTACATGGTCTCGGGCCAGTGTACCTGCGGGACCGCCTTGTCCCATACTACCCTACTAGATCGTTGCGCTCTGAAGAGCAAAATCTCCTGGTTGTTCCTAGCGTTAAGACTCAACGTCTGTCTGCAACTCGTTTGCGGGCTTTCTCTGTTGTGGCTCCAACACTTTGGAACAGGCATGTAGCCAGGGGGCTAAGGGGGCTTCAGCCCCCCCCGAAATTCTCAGGGTGGTCCGTGAAAAGGCCTTACTGGTACATTATTTAAACTGTTATGTTTATTTATATCATGATCTGATCACCATACTCATTATATCCCACATTAATGGGGTTATTGGGATAACAATACAAATGGTTTGCTAGGGTAGACCCTCTTCCACCCAGTCTCAGTCCCTCCCCGAATCAAAATCCTGGCTACAGCCCTGCTTTGGAACGCACTGCCCGCCGACATCCGTGCCACCCTTCTCCCGTTTAGGAAAGCATGTAAGACTCTGCTGTTTCAGCAGGCCTTCAGGGTTGGCTGAATTGCAGTTCCCTTTTACGCTGCCATCTTGCACTATGTATTCGCTGCCACAATTGTTTAACATGCGGCCTACTGTGATTTTATCTGCTGTTTTAATTGTAGTTGTATTTTAATTGTGTTTTTTGCTGTAGTTTTGCGATATGTTTCCCGACTGTGTTTTTATGGACTGCTGTGAGCCGCCCCGAGCCGCTTGGGGGGGGGGGTAGGGTTGCCACTTTTCGATATAAGAAATAAGGGACATTTACGGGATTTTTCACAAAAATAAGGGACACTTGTTAAAAACTCGAAACTCAAACGTTAGGTAGAAATAGTTTTATTGACAGAATAAGATAATGATTGAAACTCACGAAAGAAACTGACTTGCACCCTCTTAACAGTACATGGTGTGTCTCTGCATGTTTTGTCATGCAGAAAAAACATTCTTAGAACTACTTTATTTTCTCCATCTGCATTTAGTACTTGACTTTGCTGACTTTAAAAGTGCACTGTCTAAACATTAAAATAAAATGAATTTTATAAGAGTACATCTTCATTATTATTATGTCAATAGTTAATGGTATAGTATAGTATGGGATGCACAGCATTGTATAGTATTGGGATACACAGCTAGACCTATATTAAGAGTAACTCTCAAGCAACCAATATGATCTAACATTCCCCTTGGGTAACGGTTAATTGAGTCTACTGTACTTTGAAAAAGTCCTGTATCGCCTCTTCCTTCCAACGGGGATGCAGGCGGGCACACACTCGCAAGCGCGCGAATGTCAGCCTGCCCTGCGAGTTGGAATCCCCGGGCAGGCATTGCCATGGAAACCGCGCCTTCCTCTGGTCAACCCCGTCCAGTCCTGTCCTGTTAGTCAATAATAAGGGACAAGGCCTGAAAAAACGGGACACAAATTTTAGGGCCAAAATAAGGGACGTCCCTTAGAATAAGGGACATATGGGAACCCTAGGGGGGGGGGGGCAGATAAGTATGAAATAATAAATAATAACTGTTCACAGATCCCAGTTGTGTTTGTTCCACCCCTTTTTCCAGGGATCTGGGGAAAATGCCATTTTTATATTTATTAAACCACCAGGATTTCTCCAGAGAGGACGTGACTGAAGGTTTGCCAGGCCAGGCCTTGGTCAGGCTATCTTCCAACACCAGACTGACTTTCCTTGGGACTCAAACAGAAAGCCCAGCATACCAGAAGGTTGGGTAGCTCTGAGAACTCTCAAGCACCTTCAAACCAGTCAGTTGGCATCCAGAGGAAGGTTTCGTGCCTTCAATATATCCAGTGCAGAGGCAATTGGGATGGAGGGAAGGTCATCCATCTGTTTATAGGCATGGGCTCAGCTGTGCCTTCTTCTTTGCTCCTTTCCAATCCAGGGCAGAGGCAGTTGGGATTGAAGGGTTTTAAAAAAAAATTAATTTGTGCATTGCCAGGAACTTTGCACAATGTATGGTCTACAAATGGAATAAAGATAATACATTTGCATATATAATTCCCCGGACATGTGCCCACATCAACTGGCCAAATGCTATATCTCAAGGTGTACATGCTTGTAGAACTTGTTGCCCCTTCTCTGTGTAGATTTTGAAGAAGTACTTTTTGAGAAGGATAAACAAGCACATCTCTCTTTATTAAAACCCTACTTATCTTTTATTCTAGATTTGTGGCTCATATTGAATTTTAAGCATGTTATATTTTTCAAGTCAGTTTTTCACTCTCTCTGAAAAGCTGTTTAGCAGCCTTTTTACAAAGTACTAGTGCAATGAATCTTTTGGTTTTGTTTTCATTTCTTCAGCTACATCCCTCAAATTATTCTAATTGTCGGACATTTCTGTATGGAGAAAAAGATGGGAGAAGCTGTTGCAAGAGTAGCCCGGAAAGTGAATGAAACTGTTGAAAACAAAACCGATTCCCTGGGTAAGTTAATCACTTTGCCTTCGCTCCAAACTGATGAAGCTTCCCAATATTTAGTCAGATAGCTGACCCGTCTTGCCCAGTGTTGCCTGCTCTGAAACACTATTTTGGACTACACATCCAGCCTGCTTCATAACTTCTTGCTTTACTAGATGTCCCAAGGATTAAATCTGTCTTCTCCTTTGCCTAGCTCAGGGCTGTCCAACAGGCGGCCCTGGGGCCGTACACGGCCCCCGAGCCCCTTCTCTCCGGCCCCCTAATGTGTTTTAATAAAATACAAATAAAAAATAATATTTTTTTTTAAAAAACCTACTTCCGGGTTTAGACAAGGGAGGTCGAAATCCCGTCTGTGGCTGCGTAGTCTCGCGATAGCTGCCGAAATCTCGGGTCCTGCGGGATTTGTGGCCGGCCTGGGCACGCGCCTCCTCCTCCCTCGCAGCTGCTTCCAGGCCAGCCCCCATTCCCTCAGAGAGAGGGAGGAGGGGAGTGAGGCAGGGAAAGCCACTCCTGGCTCCGTCCTCTTCCTGTGGAGGGCCCTCACTTCCTGCCCTGCGGATGGGAGAGCCGTCGCGCCCAGCCTGAGCTTGGCCTCGGCTCCAGCGGGGCTCTTCGGAGGTGGCGTTGGCGTTGGCGCTTCGGCCCTGTGGCGGGGCTCCCGCAGTATGCGTAAGGAAGGGCCTGGCTCGAATCAATCAATCTAAAAACAGTGGGACGTTGGGTAAGGGGAGGGAGGGGTCCCTCAGCGGCGGTTTCCTTGGCGGCAGCTTCCTTCCCGTCCTCCGCGCCCCCTCCCCCTTGTTGTGCTGCCTTCCCCCGCGTGCAGGGCGCAACGTGGCTTCCTTTGTGCCTGCCCCCGTGGCTTGTTTTCCCTTCAGGGAGGGAGGGAGCTCTTTGGGCCTCCTCCACCCGCCTCTGGGAAAGGAGGCCCCGTCAAGCCCTGCGACGGCATTGAGGTGTTTGGTTTTTTTTTGGTGTGTCCCAATTTGAGTGTGGACTCAAATAACTCAAAGGTATTAGGAAACATTCCCCCAAATCCACCAGTGTTCCCATTTGGGTATATTGAGTATTCATGCCAAGTTTGGTCCAGATCCATCATTATTTGAGTCCACAGTGCTCTCTGGATGGAGGTGAACTACAACTCCACAACTCAAGGTCAATTGTAAGTAAATTGGAGCCGGGGAGGGGGCGGAGCTGGGGGAGGGGCGGAGCCGGGGACAGAGGCAGACCCTTCAGCCCCCCAGGTGATCAGTGACCAGAATTCCGGCCCTTGGGCCCGTAGAAGTTGGACAGCCCTGGCCTAGTTTATGATACATTACAACCGAAACTGAACTATGTCACTTGGGAGCTTCATAGTGATTTTGTCACATGGTTGCAGTGCATGGAAGATTGTTTCAAAAAGGCCAGTGAGCTGATTGCATTGCTCTTTTCCTTCCAATAAGCAAGGTAGTATCAATCTTCTTCCGCATGATGCTCCAAAGGGCTACGGCAGATCTCGAAGAAGACGGCTTATATATACACTATCGTACTGATGGTAGCTTGTTCAACTTAAGCCGTCTGAGGGCTTGCACGAAGACTCTAAAATATCTAGTCCATGAGCTGCTTTTTGCTGACGATGCTGCCCTTGTCGCCCATTCAGAAGCAGCTCTGCAGCGCCTCACATCCTGCTTTGCAACAGCTGCAGAGCTGATTACGCTGGAAGTCAGCCTGAAGAAAACGGAAGTTCTCTACTAGCTCGCACCACAGGAAGAACACCATCATCCCCACATCAGCATAGGCAAATTTGTGCTTAAGTCCATTCAGCAGTTCACCTACCTGGAAAGCATCATCTCTTCAGATGCCAAGATTGATAAAGAGAGATCACAGATTAGCAAAGGCATAGAGTGTTTTCGGAAGGCTTTACAAAAGAGTCTGGAGCAACAAGCACTTGAGGCAAAGTCAGTGTGTACAGAGCTATTGCACTGTATTCTCCTCTATGGGTCTGAAACATGGGTCACCTATCGCCAACACCTACGACTCCTCGGACGCTTTCATCAGAGCTGTCTTCACATAATCCTGAATATACATTGGACTAACTATGTGATGAATGTTACCATCCTTGAGCAAGTAGGGATCACCAGCATTGAGGCCATGCTGGGCAGGGCACGTCTTTAGGATGGAGCACCACCGCCTCCCAAAGATACTACTCTATGGTGAACTCGCCAGCGCAAGAGAGGTGCCCCCAAAAAGAGATATAAGGACTCCCTGAAACAACATCTCAGGCTTGGCCAGATTGATCACCAACAATGGTCCACCCTGGCCTCACATCGGGAGGCATGGAGATGCACTATCCACAATGCTGCGGCCTCTTTCGAGAAGACACGCCGAATGGGTCTCGAAGAGAAACGACAACGCAGAAAGAACCGCAACTTGGAAACAACATCGCCTAAGGAGACTTTCTGCTGTGCTTTCTGCAACCGGACTTGCCTATCTCATCAACGTGCTTGTAAAAAGCGTGGGATGAGTCTTTCCTGAATCTTCGTTCGCAAAGAAAAGCCAAGAAGAACATCAGATTGCGAACAATGCCATAATCTATTGTCGAAGGCTTTCATGGCCGGAATCACTGGGTTGTTGTAGGTTTTTCGGGCTGTATGGCCATGCTCTACTATAAACATTCTCTCCTGACATTTCATCCCATTTCATCTGTGGCAAGCATCCTCAGAAGTTGTGAGGTTTGTTGGAAACTAGTAAAATTGGGTTTATATATTGTGATTAGGTGTTTCTGATTGTTTCTTGTCTGGAGTTCCCCTGTGTTTGAGTTTTCTTTTTTTATTTAGTGTTATAATTTTAGAGGGTTTTTTTAGTACTGGTAGCCAGATTTTGTTCATTTTCATGGTTTCTTCCTTTCTGTTGAAATTGTCCACATGCTTGTCTACATAGGGACCACCAAACGCAGCATTGCCCAAACACGCACCTAGGAACCAGGCCCGGATTAACAACTTTTTGCGCTCTAGGCCACACTTTGGAATTACGTCCCCTCTACTACCGGCACTGAAAGTTGTTGTTTGGGATCCAGGAAGGGAGGGTGGGGCCCAAGCCGTGCCTGCCTTTCCTTCCTTCCTCGCCCGGGGCCTTGGGGGCTGTGGCGGGGTGGCCATCTGCCGAAGCTGATTAGGATCCCCACGCCCCAGGGGGGGAGAATAATGGGGAGAGGCCTGGGCGGGCCCCTTCCTTCCTTCCTTCCTTCGGGGGGGGGGGGCTCCCTGGAGTTAGAGAGAGAGAGACACTCACCCGTCTCCGTCTCCTTCAGGACCACTGCTTCTCCTCCTCGGTTGCACTCCATGACTCAGGGAGAACCCCCTCCGTGGACTTCCACCTCCAAGCAGGCCCTCGCCTTCCTATTGGCCGAGTCTGCGGAGCCATGCTCGCCCGGGAGGCAAGGAGGCTCCCTGATTGGCTGGCTGCCGCTCTTCAGCTTTGATCGATGGGTGTCATAAGGTGGGAGATGGAGCCAGGAGGCGAGCTCGGAGGACTCACTTCTGGCCCCGCCCACTTCCCGCCTCCCAGGGAGGGAGGGAAAAAGTGACGTTACCCTGGGAGGCGACGGAGCAAACAAGGAAGGCGGGCCTGGCGGAGGAGGAGGGAGAGAGTGATGCCACCCCGGGAGGCCCTGTCCCAGGCTGAGTAGCGGGGAGGAGGGAGGGAGGAAGGGAGGGAAGCTGCTGCTGATGCCCTGCGTGTCCTGCCTTGAGACCAGCCTCGGCCCTCCCCCCCTCCATCCCTCTGGGGCCTTTGTGCTTCAACTTTCTTCATTCCCAAGGGCTGGCCACGGAGGTGTTTTTTTTAAAAGGGTCCGTGAATTGCATCCCCCTTGGCTTGCGCCCCTAGGCCATGGCCTAGGTTGGCCTTATGGGTAATCCGGGCCTGCTAGGAACATGAGAGGCACCGCAGACTACTTCAACCAGAGAAGTCTGCCATAGCAGAGCACCTGGTGAACCAACCTGCACATAGCATATTATTTGAAAACACAGAAATGCTGGACCATTCTCACAACTACCACGTCAGGCTACACAGAGAAGCCACTGAAATCCACAAGCATGTGGACAATTTTATTATTATTCTAATATCATTTCCAAAGAACTGTATAAGTACTAGCTGTACCCGGCACGCGTTGCTGTGCCCTATTTAGGAGATGCGAGAAAGTCTGAGTATGTAAGGGTTGGAATTGATGTTACTTATGTTCTTGGTGGGGTCATGGCTGTGTCGTTGTGGGTTGTTCTGGTGGGTGGGATGTTGAAGTCCTGTGGAGTTGTCAGTGTGTGGTGTTCCTGGCGTACTGCAGAGCTTGTGGATATACAATGTTTTTTGTCTTTCCGTCTGCTGTGTTGATGTAGAGGTTCTGTGGTTTCCCAACTCTGGAGCACGCTACGTAGTCTGTGGGAGAAGCATTCTGTGTCAAAGTCTATGCCACAGATTTGTAGTGTTTGTCCTTGAGCCTGGTTTATGGTGATGGCAAAAGCTAGTGTAGTGCAGTGTCTTTCTGTTCTGGCATTTGTTCTGCCCTTTTTTGTGTGATGTATGTAGCGTTGCGAGTATGTCATCCGATGCTGTTCTTTTTAGGAGGCATGGCTTGTCTTTTGGGTCAGCTTATGCCTGTGTGGAAGGAAGGAATGGCATACAAATGGGTTTAGCAGTAGACGTAAGGTTGTGTTATGTGCGTAATGTGTTGTGTGTAGGTATTACTTTTGTGTTATTCTGGGGGTATGTGTTTGTCAGTGGTGCCTGTGTCCCTGGTGCCCTATTTGTCTCCCTCCTAGATCTTGGCCCTGGCAGTTTAATCCTCAAACACCAACTGACTAAACTGAATTCACTCAGCATTCTAATATAGCCTTGGCTGGCTTTGGCCACCGTTACTATGGTAACTGATGTTGGCCAATGGGTTTTGCTGGCAGCCGCAGAGGATGCTGGGAAATGTAGGGTTTTTTGTATCGTTGTTTTGGGGGCCTTCTAGGTTTGGGGGGGAGTTTCTTTGTTAAAAACCTTCCTTGCCTGAGGCCTATTTTTGTTGCCAAACTTGGTGTTTCTGCCTTGGATGGTTTCTCTGCCTAGGACGGTCGTTCCATGACGGGACCTCCTTTATATAATAGATATAGGTTCAGCAGTGCCCCAGAATCAGATATTCCCAGATGGTTCAAAACACAATTGAATTGATCTGTGTGTACTCTTGTGGTTTGTGATTTTTATTCACTCTCACTCGAGGTCCAGTAGGTGGCGCAGTTTCACTATTAACTAAGAAGGAAATCTCAATCCACAGTCTTTTCGAGCTCTGGAGAGAGCAACAAAAATAAAAGTAAAACCAACTATTTACTGTTTGGGTTGCAAGTCCATTTGTGTCACTTTCACTTGGGTGTTTTCCAATGGGGGAATTTACCAAGTCACTGAAAGACTTTGACAAAAGGATTGTATTGTCAAAGGCTTTCGTAGCTGGAGTCACTGGGTTGCTGTGTGTTTTCCAGGATGTATTTATTTTATATTTATTTATTTCTCGCATTTATATCCCGTCACTTCTCAACCCTAGCCCTAGGCCCGGGAGTATTCACTGGGTGCCAAGTCTCACTGTATGCTTTTAATCTTGGTGTAAATTCTGATGTTTTTAACTGTTTTTATAGTGTTTGTATTTTATTGTGTTTTTTACCATATGTAAGTCACCCCGAGCCAGACGGGAGTGGCGACGAACAAATTGAAATAAATAAATAAATAAATAAATAAATAAACCCCCGAAGGGGGGACTCAGGACGGCATTACAATTAAGCCCTATTAGAGGCTATTACAAAATTACAATAATACAATCACATATTAAAACATCACATCATAAAAACAATACATAGTTAAAACCATACAAAAACTGAACAATAAAAACCAGTCTCAACAGTCATATCCCCATTGCAATTTGTCCCTTTAAAGTGCTGCTACATCTATTGCCCAAAAGCCTGGTCGCAAAACCATGCCTTTAATTTCTTTCGGAAAACTAGAAGGGAGGGGACCCATCTTAATACAATTGGAAGAGTGTTCCATAGTCGGGGAGCCACCACCGAGAAGGCCCTGTTCCTGTTCAGGTGTATTTGAGCTGTTGGTGGAAGCGACAGCAGGGCCTCCCTGGATGATCTTAAAAGCAAGTGAGGGAATAGAGCAGGGGTGGGCAATTATTTTTTACAAGGGGCCACACGAGAGCCAAAAAATATTATGGAGGGCCGCACCTAAAGGCGGAACTACATTCTAATGTACATAATTTATTTATTTATTTACTATATTTACTATATATTACACATAATTAATATTAACATATTAATATATCAAGAAATATTCATATATTATTAGTATTAATATCATAATTATTATAGTATACTAGCTGTACCCGGCACGCGTTGCTGTGCCCTATTTAGGAGATGCGAGATGTAAGGGTTGGAAATGATGTTACTTACGGTCTTGGTGGGGTCATGTAGGCATGAATTGCGCACTTTCTATGTGTGCTCCAAATGATGTCATCTGGAAGCATGAGTTGTATTGTCTATAGCGGAGGAAGTGTTTTGATTCTGGAGTGTCTCCACTCAGCAAAGTCTGTAGTGGTTGTGGAGGAGTGGCAAGTGGTGGTAGAGAGACTTTACCGGCTAGGCAGCACATTCCTGTTGTTTCTGCTGGGTATTTCAGGGCTTTGCAGTGTGTGCAGATGTGCGTTAGGGTGCCAATGTCGGCCTCTGGCACCATGCTGTAGTCTTCTGCAGCGTTGTATCTGAAGGCTAGGCGGTGGAATTGGTTGTGGTGTTTTTGAAGTTTGTTTTCTGTGTTGCGACGTCGTGTTTCTGCGCTCCTTGCGCGCTGCTGTTGTGTTGCATTTCTGCGTCTTTGTTGTTCCTGGCTGCGCGCTTCTTGTTGTCGTGCAGTTCTTTGCATTTGGTTCTCAGCTGTGCGTCGTGCAGTGACCTGTTGTCTGTGTCTCTGCTGTGCAGTGTGTTTCTGTTCTGGCGTTTGTTCTGCCCTTTTTTGTTTGATGTATGTAGCGTTGTGAGTGTGTCGTCCGATGCTGTTATTTTTATAAGGCATGGCTTGTCTTTTGGGTCAGTTTATGTCTGTGGGGAAGGAAGGAATGGTTTTAGTTTGTGGTGTTTGTAGGTGTTGTGTGTACGGGGTCCCGTAAGGTTGGTGGGATGGGTTGTGATTGGAAGTTGTGTTGTGTTGTGTGGGTAGGAATTTGCTGGAGAATTGCTCCCTCAGAGTTTGGTTTTTGGCAGTTTAACCCTCAAACACCAACTGAAATCTCTCAGCATTCTATCCTAGCCTTGGATGGCTCTTGCCAGCGTTGCTATGGTTACAGCAGTTATGCAAATCCGCCCTTATTGGCAGCCAATCATGTTGTTCAGAATGTAGAGGCTGGGTGAGTCGTTGGCTGCCCCGGAGGATACTGGGAAATGTAGTTTTATTTTTACTCATTGTTTTGGGGGCCTTTTAGGTTTTGGGGGGGAAAGTTTCTTTGCTACAAACGTACCTTGCTTGAGGCCTATTTCTGTTGGCAAGTATTGTTTTTCTGCGTTGTATGGTTTCTTTGTTTGAGGTATACATCACATGACGTGAACCCATTTATATAATAGATATATAGACATAATATATTGAAATTATAATATAATATAACATATTATATTATTTATTATATTATTATAAAATTATTATAAAATAATAATAAAAACCACTAAAATAAAATTCAAGAAGACAAGGTGCGAACCAAGATGAAATGGCCCAATGGACCCAGCCCAGAGGATGGCAAAGCGGACCCAGCCGCCGCTGCAGAGGAGAGCAGAGCAGCAGGCGATGGGAGGCTGCAGGCCTCCGCCCGCTCTCGCCCCCAGCCGTTCCCCAGCTGATCGCCCTGCTATGGAGTGCCTGCCATCCCTGGAGGCGATCTGGGCCTGCAGGGGGAGCAGTCAGTGATCTGAGGCAGCTGATCGCCCTGGCGACCCGGAAGACGATCAAGTTTTCCGGGTCGCCAGGGCGATCAGCCGCTGGAGGCTCCCGCTGCAGGCCCAGATCTTCTCCAGGGATGTCAGGCACTCCAAAGCTGCCGCTGCTCTGGCCTGCCTGTCGACACAGGCCCCACAGAGCCCAGCACCCCGTCCTCTTGGCCCCATCCCCGACGCCCTTCTCCTCGGGCCGGACAGAATCGGCTGCTGGGCCGCATCTGGCCCGCAGGCTGTATGTTGCCCACCCCTGGAATAGAGTGTACATTTGCTTAATTAATTAATTAATGTAAAAAAAGGCATACCAGACCAAGATAATATGGTTCTGTTGGAATAGGAATGCCGCATGTAGTGGTAGGAGAAGGTGGTGGCAAGGAAGAAAGGACAGGCAGCTCAGAGTTGTCTCTTCTGCAAATGACTAGCTTCAAGACAAAGAAGCGGTTGTCACTGAAATCAAGACCCTATGAAAGAGATACTTGGAAAATCACCTGTGACACAGAACTTGTCATTTTTAGTTGCTGCTCTTCTTCTGTCATGAATGAATAGACAGCTCAAAGGATGGGCTATTCTGTGAGTATTTTGACACAATAAGGAGCTGGATATAGAAACATATTGCCAACCAGAAATATCTCATCCACCCACTTTGTACGTCATTTCAGCTCTATTGTGAAATGTGTACTTTGCTCCAGATCGTTAAAGGAAATCTATTGCTATCAAATGGATATTTCACAAAGGAACTCCCCCAAGCGGTTAAAATGTTAACTACTGCAAGCACCGATGCATGCAAGCCTGGAAATATATAGCTCAAAGTATTAGTGTAATACAGGCAATGGATAGCTGATGAAGTGAATGAACGGTCATTTGGTAAGCTTGAATGTTTTGTACTTCTCTTGTTATTGATTTAGATCAGGGGTCGGGAAATTTTTTGAGTCAGAGAGCCATGAAAGCAAAATATTTGGAAATTAGAGCCATATAATATATGTAATATATTTTAAGACTGAATTCAGCTAAATGTGAGTATATACGTACATACTCAACTTATCATCACAAAATACAGAGTTAGGGATATACTTGCCGTTTAAGATGGCTTACAGCACCGTAGTTTCCTTGGGTTCTGCGCCATGAGCAAAAGAAAAGGTAGCGCAAACGCTAAGCAGTGCAATAAATCACACTATAAGTATATATGTGTCTGAAGAA
The DNA here is from genome assembly GCA_030556195.1 of Anolis apletophallus. Lineage (NCBI taxonomy): Eukaryota > Metazoa > Chordata > Lepidosauria > Squamata > Anolidae > Anolis > Anolis apletophallus. Next base: position 129,124,462 of record JARBWK010000010.1, read on the forward strand.
AGAATCACAGTCTGCTCTAGTGGATATACACACATATAATAGTAACAATAGCAATAATAATATCACAAATGCATGAAGGAATCATAGAAACATAGAAACATTGCAAGTATACATTCATATAATAGTGAAGTCACATTCATAGTAGTAGGATACAAGCGGTGGCTGGGCTCACATGGGAGTGAGCCAGGACGCCCAAGCTCCGAAGAGAAATGTTGGAAAGGCAAAGGCACAGTCCCGGACGCCTTCCCAATGCAGTGTAAAAGTTCAAAATAAAGTTCAAAGAGTGGATATTCTCACAAATGGAAGGGAGGGCGTCAAGGGGCCGACGAAAAGGGTCCCGCGCGGCTTCGTTTCACCCCGTAGGGGCTCTCAGGGCCGGGCGTGGCCTAGATGCCGAATCTCGCGAGCGTCCCAATGAGACCAGGACACTAGAGGTACAGTAATACATGAATTAAAGTATGCGAGTGCTATATAAGCTGCATTAATACAAATATATAAGGCGCAACTTGAAAAGGAGAACAGTCAGGGTCACAGGAAAAACATACAAACAATGTAATGCGAAAGAGACAGGCAGGTACATACCAACGCCGGAGCAACAGGAGCACCGTAGATGGAAGCAGTATCCGTGGATACTGGGCAAACAGCACTGCGGTTGGGGTGATTAACCCTTAAGTAGTCTCTAAAGCAGGTGGCAGTTACACTAATAGTTCACTGACGGATAACCGGTCGTTGAGGCCTTGGGGGGTCTCGCTGTTTAGGGAAATTTTTTGAGTCAGAGAGCCATGAAAGCAAAATATTTGGAAATTAGAGCCATATAATATATGTAATATATTTTAAGACTGAATTCAGCTAAATGCGAGTATATACATACATACTCAACTTATGATCACAAAATACAGAGTTAGGGATATACTTGCTGTTTAAGATGGCTTACAGCACCGTAGTTTCCTTGGGTTCTGCGCCATGGCCATGCCTTGAAGCAGGGGCTGCCGCCCGCACACCGTCACCATCTTGGATGGAGGGTGGGAGAGTCAATGCATGGCCCAGGCCAGGTGCAGCGTGCAGGCGAGGAAGGAAAGAAGGAGGTGCTGGCAAGGCTCGCCAGCAGCAGCAGCAGCCGCCCGCTTGGAGGCTTCTGAGGAGCCGAGCGGGGTGGAGGGGGGCTGAGCCGCCTTCGCCCTCCTTCACCTCAAATTCCATGTTCGCAGCTCAGCTGGAGGCGGGGCCAGCGCCAAACTCTCCACCTGTCCCTCACATGTAGGCTCTCAGCTGGTGCTGGGCCTTCCTCCAGCCAAGCTGCGCACACGGAATTTGGGATGAAGGAAGGCAAAGGCAGCGCACGCAGCTGAGAGCCGGCATGTGAGCCAGATGCAATCATCAAAAGAGCCACATCTGGCTCGCGAGCCATAGGTTCATTACTCAGATGTGCTGGTTGAGTCAGAGATATTGTGCCCATTCTTACTGGAGAAGTCCAGAACTGTAATGTACAAAAGTAATTTTTCCAAGCCTTGCTTCTAATTTTATGTGCCTTTCCAAGTCTTTGTTGATGCTCTCTATATTAACAGTGACAGGGGGGGAGGTTGCCCTGTTGATACTTATAGGTTTCCCAGCGGATTTTGATACAATCAACCATATTATCCTTCTGGAAAACTTAGAGAGACTGGGAATCAGAGGTCCTGTGTTGCAATAGTTCTGGTTGTACCTCTCAGGGTAGCTCCTCCTCAAAAAAGGAGCTGTTATATGGCATACCACAGGGCTGTCCAACTTCTACCGGCCCAGGGGCCTGAATTCTGGTCACTGATGACCTGGGGGGCCGAAGGGTCTGCCCCCGGCTCCGCCCCCGCCCCGGCTCCGCCCCCGGCTCTCATAAGAGGCATCCATACAATCAAATATAATCTTTTACTAAGGGGAAATGCAGGGTGGGAATTCATAAGGGGCATCCATACAATCAAATATAATCTTTACTAAGGGGAAATGCAGGAGGGAATACATAAGGGGCATCCATACACAATTACATAATAATAACATAAAGGTTAGCCTACCTTCCCAAACGCGCGCGGGATCCAGGAGTAGCCGGACCACGAGCAGAGGCGACGACTGACCGAGGCAGCAGCCGAGAAGGTCCAAATCGCGTCTGCGTGGTCCGCAGGGATTAAGTAGCCGAGATTTCGGCAACAGGGTATCCGCGAGACTACGGAGCCACACGGATTTCGCTCTCAACGCAGGTGTGATCTCGTGTTGAGAGCGAAATCCCGTGTGGGTTCCGTAGTCTCGCGATACTTGCTCTGGAACCCGGAAGTGGGTAATTTTTAAAAATATTATTTCATTTATTTTTTATTTTTATTTTCTATTAAAAAGCTTAGGGGGCCGCAGGGAAGGGGCTGGGGGGCCGTATACGCCCCCCCCGGCCCGCCAGTTGGGCAGCCCTGGCATACCACAAGGGGCCGTTCCACCTCCGATGCTTTTTAACATTTACATGAAAGTGCTGGGAAAGATCACTCAGAGACACGAGGCAGGGTGTTATCACTATGCTGATGACACCCAAATACATTTCTCCATAACCTCAAAAACAGCCTTATCTAACGATAGTGTGTCTCATCTGAATGAGTGCCTGGAGGAGGTAATGGGCTGGATGAGGAAAATACAAATTGAAACTGAATCCAGACAAAACAGAGGTGCTTGCCATCAAGGGTATAGACCAGGGGTCCCTAAACTTTTTAAACAGAGGGCCAGGTCACTGTCCCTCAAACTGATGGAGGGCCGGATTATAATTTGAAGGGGAAAAAACATGAATGAATTCCTATGCACACTGCACATATCTTATTTGTAGTGCAAAAACACTTTAAAAATAGCATAATTAAAATGAAGAACAGTTTTAACAAATATAAACTTATTCATATTTCAATGTGAAGTGTGGGTCTGCTTTTGGCTGATGAGATAGGGTTGCTGTTCTTCTTGTTGTTGTGTTCTTTCAAGTCATATCAGACTTAGGTTAACTCTGAGAGAGGGCCAAGTAAAATGACCTTGGAGGGCCATATCCACCCCCTGGGCCTTAGTTTGAGGGTCCCTGGTATAGAGGTATAGAGATATGTCAACCAGTTCTGGATGGGGTTACACTCCCCCTGAAAGACTGTGTTTGCAGCTTGGTGTCACGATGCACGGACTTGACCGGCCCCTTAATCACACACACAGAGACGGACTGAAGGCTAACTACTTTATTGAATATATAAAAACAGTTCAAAAGGTATATTGTCCATAAAAATAGCAAAAGCAAATCCCAAAAGCAAAAGGCAATCAAATGTCCAAAACAACTTGGTGAAGTATCCAAAAGACTTAGCAAGGCTCCGCACAGCAATGCGGATTCAGGAACAGGGCAAGGTACAAGATGCAAGACAAGACTTGGTAAGCCACTAGCCAATCTAGCTCCGTGGACCAGCTTCGCTTCACGTCTGCTCAGATGAGACGTGGCCGAAGTACTGAGGATCCGTTCCCACGGATCCTAGACGTAATCTTTCTGCTGAGGTCCCCGACGGTTTAGGCTGCGTCGTCTCCAATCTCTGCTGACAGGCCACGGCCTGTCTAGGCTATGGAACCAGCCCCTCCTGCTAGTCTCGATGTCCCGTCTCCTATCGAAAGTACGGCCTTGCCTCCCAACATCTGCTGCCCTATCTCCGTGAGAGCTCTCCTCCCTAGATTCTTCCCAGCCACTCTCTTCCATGTTTTCACTTAAAGGATCCTGTGAACCTCTCCCCCCGGCCGTTCATAAGTTTCGCTATCACTGCTTTCCATTTGCACCTGGTTATCTGTCTCGTCGTAAGGGTCAGGCCAACCTTCATCCCACGCCAAGCTTTCTGTGGGAGAAGGAGGCCCAGTGATGGGAAACTCTCCTTCTGCTAACCCTTCTAAATCCTCTTCAGAATCCATCTCCGCTGCTGCAGGCCCCAATGCCAATGGGACCCCTGGTCCTGTCCCCTGCCCCCCAGGCATGAACAAGAACTGCTGTGCTACACTTGGGAGTGCTCTTGGATCAGTCTCTCCAAATGTCAGCCCAGGTAGATGCGATGGTCAGGAATGCTTACTACCATCTTTGGCTGTGCCCCTACCTAAAATCTTAAGACCCTAAAGATGGTAGTGCATTAATTTTTTTTACTAGCTTGAGGACCCGGCGGTGCTCAATGTTGGAGTCACTAAAAATTGGGCAACAGTAAAAGATTTCCCATTTCCACAAATCCGTCAGCAACAACATGCAGTGTTTACAGTGGATCCTGCTGAAATGTTTTCAGTTTTACTTAAAAATAATGGGGAAAACATCCTGTACTGCAAGCCTTTCGAATGCTGATTTATATCAATGTTTTATTTCTATAAGTGTATTTTATATATCTACTAGCTTGGGAACCCGACGGTGCCCGGGTTATTTGAGAAAGTCATTGTGTGCCAAGGTTGGTCTTGGATACTTTGAGTCCCATCATCCATGGCCCACCCTCCTCCAAACAGCAATAGAATGTAGAGTGCATCATGGGGGCTCTGTGTGCCAAGTATGGTCTTTATCGGTCTTTGTTGGGGGCCACAGTGGTCTTGGGGAATGAGTAGAGGTACTTGAAGTCCCATCATCCATGGTCTGCCCTCCTCTAAACTGCAGTAGGATGGAGAGTGGGTCATGGGGGCACAGTGTGCCAAGTTTTATCTTTATTTATCATTGGATGAGGGTAGCAGTGGTTTCAGTAAGTGAGTGAAGGTACTGCAAATCCCATCGTCCATGGGGCATCCTTCTTAGAACTGCAGTAGGATGTAGAGTGGGTCATGAGTGCTCTGTGTGACAAGTTTGGGCCTGGTCTGTGATTTGTAGGGGCTACAGTGTTCTGTGGGAAGAAAATCGGGTGAAGGTACTGCAAATCCCATCATTCATGTCCTATCTTGCCCTAAACCGCACCTGGTTGTAAAGTGGGCCATTGGGTTAAAGTACTGCAAGACAGCGGCGCAGGGCAGTGCGGCGGCGGTGGGGGCGCAGAGTCGGCGCGGCGGCGCCCCTCCCAGCCGGTGGTGCCCTCCCAGCCGGGTGACGCTCTACGCGACCGCGTAGGTGGCGGAATCGCTGGGGCCGCCCCTGCGCATACACACACACACACACAAACATACAAACATTCACTTTTATTATATACATAGATTTATTTATTTAGCTTCATTTATACCCTGCCTTTATCACCCTGCAGGGGATTCAAGGTGGCTTACAACTTTGGCACAATTCAATGCCACTTTAATGTTGATTTTATATAACTGTGTGGAAGGGACCTGAAGCTTTCTGGGAAGTGTAGTCTGTGGGGCCAAGCATTTAAAGAGCACAGTGTCTCTTCCCACCTGTGGCTTTTATGTTTCTTTTCCTCTCCCTCCCTGACAGTTTGGCACCACTTTAATTGCCACAGCTCAATGCTATTGAGTTTATTCCTCTCGTGTAGGAGGGGGGCAGGGCTTAGGGAGTATTTGGAGCGCATGCTCTGTATTGTGTTTTAACTATTTTGGGTCGTTAGGTCCTTGTCGCTTTGTGTTTATGTTTCTTTGTTAGTGATGGTCACTCCTTGGGTTGGGAGGAGTTCTGTGGCCAAATTCGTTGTGATTTCATTCAGTGGTTTTTTTGTTTTTAACCTACTCATGACGCACAGAGCATTTTATATAGAGAGAGTACCTTTGACTTGTCATATACATTTGGCTTTGAATGTCTGCTTGCATTTACGTACACCTACTTTTGTTGCTTTATAATGAGCTAATTAATAATTGTTGTTGTAATCACTAATGGGCTATGTTTATGTTTATCTGGAATAGGGGGCCATGGTGGCATAACATGTTAAACTGCTGAGCTGCTGAACTTGCTGACCAGAAAGTTGGTGGTTTGAATCTGTGGGATGGGGTGAGCTCCCGTTGTTAGGCCCAGCTTCTGCCAACCTAGCAGTTCAAAAACATGTAAATGTGAGTAGATCAATAGGTACCGCCTCAGCGGGAAGCTAAACGGTGCTCCATTCATTCATTCCTGCTACATGACCTAGGGGGTGTCTACGGACAACGCTGGCTCTTTGGCTTAGAAATGGAGATGAGCACCATTCCTCAGAGGGGAAGCTTTTACTTTTATCTAATAATTATCTACTACTACTACTACTACTACTACTACTACTACTAGGGACCGTAGAGATAGCACAGCGGTAACAACAGCTGTGTTTGCAATCAGAAGGTTGCATGTTCAATTCCCAGGCTGGTCTGGGCACTCAGTTATGAGCCCTGTCCACTGTACACCTAACAGATCGAAAACAAGCCAGCTGTGAGTAGATGAACTAGGGACCGCTCAGCGGGGAAGGATTTTTATAAGGATTTTACAACACCTGAATAAAAATAAGGAAGATCGGCTGCCGGAGGCGGAATGTGGAACCAGAGGCTCTCGTCTGAGGATGAAGCAACAGCACCCCCTGTGATGTAATGGAGCAACCGCACCCGTGACGCAGCCAGACGACATGTTTGTCTGTACAATGTATTGTAATTGTATGTCAGTCGGCAGGGACTGTCTGCCGTATGTGTAATGTAATCTGCTCTGAGTCCCCTTTGGGGTGAGAAGAGCGGAATGTAAATAAAGTGTATTACTACTACTACTACTAATAATAATAATATATTATAATTATATATTTTATATTACATGTAATATTACTAATAATATTACAGTATAATGTTATAGTACAATGTAATATATAATATTAATATTGTGCTATGGCAATAAAATAATATATTGTATTTACATTTTACTTGTAAGCCACTCTGAGTCCCCTTCGGGGTGAGAAGGGCAGCATATAAATGTCGTAAAACCGAATAAATAAATAAAATATCTGTGTTTTGTTGTCTCTAGGCATTGAATGTTTGCCGTTGTGTTTGTGTATGCTGGAATCTGCCCTGAGTCCCCTCGGGGAGATAGGGGAGAATACAAATAAAGTATTATTATCATTATTAAGGATGAATCACAGTAAATAACTGACATTGATGCCTCCTTTCCTCGAATGCTCTGCCAGACACACACTAAAGACAAATATAAGTAAGAAGCAGAGCTAGTACTGCTTAGGCTTCCAGCAGAAAATTGCAAAAGTAGTTAGTATGATAGAACAAGTAGCACACGTCAACCTTCTCATTTTTGTACAAAGCCTTCTGGTGTATTTTGCCTTACATCATGTTATCAGAAGGTCAGCAGGAGCATTTGACTTCCAGGAGGGAAAACTTGTTTTGTTGTTGTTGCTGTACGTATTCAAGTTCTGACTTAAGTCAACTTAGGTGAACCTGTCATGGGTTTTCTTGGCAACATTGGTTCAAAGGGTCCTGCTATTGCTGTCCTCCCTCAATTAGAAAGCTGGGTAGCGGTCGGCCCTTCATCCTGATCTACAGCCTGCGTTTCCGTCTGTGATTCAGCCTGACCACACACAGACTCAAGTGAAAAATCCATCATTCCCTTCATCCTCCGAGGCAGAATCCCTAGCACATGTTGCTGATGAGCCTCAACGCTCATCAAAATGGATCAAGAGAGTCCGATTTATTGGCTTCTGGAGAGGATGGAGTTAAATCTGCATTATACCTGAGGCAAGGGGGGCTCCTGGAGAAGATCTTACAGCCTCTTTTCTCCCTCCCTGGCCAGCAGCGGAAAAGTTCCCTAGGCTCTACCTCCAGAGAGGACCCTGTTGGGAACTTGCTTTTCCAGCAGCACAGAACCAAACAAAATCAAACTTCTAGTACGACCCATCTCCCCTCCTTAGCTACAAACACTGTGTAAAAAGAAAAAAAGTTCATCCCTCTGCTTTATTTTCAGTAACCATATTTTTTCTCAGCCTCAAGCTGGTCAAGCCGAAGCAAAAAATATGAAGGAAGTATGAAATACAAGTCTGCAACCCGACTGACCCACACCCTCCTCATCTATCTTGATTGGAAGATTTTGTAAAAATAGCACTAGCGTTTGGAACATAATAAAAGAAAGCTAGAGAAACAAACTTCTGTCAACTTATTTATTTGTTTGTTTGTTTGTTGGGCTTCTATGCCGCCACTCCCGGGAGGCTCGGGGCGGCTCCCAAGCGCCGGATAAAAACAACATATTAAAAAAAACAGATTAAAACACGGCGGAATACAATCTATTATATAAATGGGTTCACGTCATGTGATGTATAGCTCAAACAAAGGAACCATACAACGCAGAAACACAATACTTGCCAACAGAAATAGGCCTCAAGCAAGGTGCGTTTGTAGCAAAGAAACTCCCCCAAACCTAAAAGGCCCCCAAAACAACGGTAAAAATAAAACTACATTTACCAGCATCCTCCGGGGGCAGCCAAAGACTCACCCAGCCTCTACATTCTGAACAACATGATTGGCTGCCAATAAGGGCGGATTTGCATAACTGCTGCACTGGCCAGCCAACATGAAAATTCCGATCCATAATAAACTGCCAATCCCCAACACAAACACCCAAAACACCTCCAACCCCGAAAAATCACAGACCACGCCCAAAATTGACAGTAAGGCTTCATTAACTTTCCTAAATAGCCCTCACTTACTGGGAAGCTGTTTACGCTCTGAATTGACAGTAAGGCTTCATTAACTTGATTCTCCCGACTAGGCCTCAGCTCATTGGACATTGTGTATGGCCTGAATTGACAGTAAGGCTTCATTAACTTGCTGTTCCTAACTAGGCCTCAGCTCATGGGACATTGTGTATGGCCTGAATTTACAGTAACCTACCTTGGCACACAGAGCCCCGACCATGCATGATGGGACTTGAAGTACCACCATGGAAAATGGGATTTGTAGTACTTCAAAACCCATCATTCCCCACAGACCACTGTGGCCCAGAACCAAGACCAATAAAGACCCAACTTGGCACACCATGCCCCCCATGACCCACACTCCATCCAACTGCAGTTTAGAGGAGGGCACACCGTGGATGATTGGACTTTCTCGCATCTCCTAAAAAGGGCACAGCAACGCGTGCCGGGTACAGCTAGTACAATCTAAAACAACAAGCTTAAAAAACCTGATGTGGAGGATACAAACACAGCAGGTACCGAAAGTTACAAACATGACGGGCTGTACATAGGTGAGACCTACAGCCCAAAGGCCTGTTGGAATAAGTAGGTCTTGCAAGCCCGACTGAAAGGCAGAAGATCCTGGATGGCGTGCGTTTCGGCTGGGAGGGCATTCCACAGTGTGGGCGCAATCACCGAAACTGCCCTCCTACGGGTAGCAGTTAATTTGACTGACTTCGCAGAAGGTTGGTACCTTCCGACCGCAGTGATCTCGTAGGACAGTATGGGAAGAGACGGTCCCTCAGAAATGCTGGCCCCAGGCCGTGCAAGGCCTTAAAGGTAAGTACCAACACTTTGAAGGTGATCCGGTGCTCGATTGGAAGCCAGTGCAGATCCTGCAAGGTAGGTGTTATGTGACAACCAGCTGGCGTACCAGACAGGAGTCGGGCAGCAGTGTTCTGCACCAGCTTGAGCTTCCGGGTCACCGACAGAGGACGGCCAATGTAGAGTGCGTTACAGTAGTCTAGTCTCGAGATGACCGTGGTTTGGATCACCGTGGCCAGGTCGTTCCGGGATAGATAGGGGGCCAGCCGCCTTGCCTGTCTTAGATGGAAAAAAGCAGACTTGCTGACCATGGAGACTTGGGTCTGCATGGTCAACTGGAAGTCCAAATGAACTCCGAAGCTCTTTACAGAAGGCGATGGGCATAACGCCACACCGTCCAGGGTCGGAAGCTGGACATCCCCATCACCTGGAAGGCCCAGCCACAAGATATCCGTCTTCGCTGGATTCACCCTCAACCTACTGGCTCGCAGCCATCCAGCTTGCAACTGTATGGCTGCAGTAAATAATGCCATAAAGCTAGCAAAGAGCAGGATTGTATCATTATCATACCGCTTTTATCTCAGGATTCTACTATTGTTATTACTGATGTAGACATTTATTTATTTATTTATTATCATTATCATTTTTCTATACCGACTCTCTCAGCCCGAAGGCGACTCGGGGCGGTTTACACAAGGCAGTCTCTGCCCTTCAATCAAAAACACAAGCAAAACCAAACCAAACAATAACCATATAACATAACAATTAGCAATTAAAACATACAAATGCAGTCTCAGCATCATGTTGAAATCATTTTCCGTCACATCGTCGTCATTCCATAGATCTAATTAAACCGTTATATTTCATCAGCAAATGCCTGCTCAAACAGTCAGGTCCTGACTTTCTTGTGAAATGTCAGGAGGGAGGGCACCAATCTGATGTCACTAGGGAGGGTGTTCCAAAGCCAAGGAGCCACCTGTCAGCGGCGCCTTGTCCAATGCGGGATAGCGCAATGGACAAAGACGCGGCTGCCATCTTGAAGAAGGATCGGCGATCGGAGGCCGACATTTTGGTTCTCCTTGTTCCATGTTGTTTCTGTAGCTCCATGTTGCTCCCCTGTTGTTTCTGAGCTGTTGGAGTTCCCGCAAAAGGACAAGAGGGTGGGTTATCTGTTCAAGGGGATTGGCTCTTCGCCAGAGGGGGAGGGGCGGGAGTTTTGTGCAGGGATTTTGGAGGGAAGGCTTCAGTACGGTTTTTTACTGCCTTGGATTAAGGACTCATAAAGCATTTCCTCAATACCCGAGTGAGTGTTATTGATGAGCTACCAACGCTCACACAAAAACCGTACTCACTACCTGAATCGCAGTCGTGAGCCGATCCGACCGCGAACCCCCCTGGATGTCTGAGTGGAAGGGAAGAAGACCTCCAGGAGCCCCGAGTGGAACCGCTGGCGGGGGATCCGAAGAGGTGGAAGATGGGATCCTCGGTGAGGCGGCTGGAGGCCCGGAGGAGAGGCCTGTGATTGTCTCGGAGCAGGCGACCAGGAGGCGCGATTCCTCCCTCCTGTGGGGCGAGAAGGTGACGCGGCGGAAGAAGGGAGCCCCAGGCCCGGGGAGAGTCGGTCAGGCCCCAGTGGAGGCACGAGTCGGGCGAGGATGGAGAGATGATGGGAGAGCTGGCCAGAGCCATAGCCGACATCCGCCAGCAGATGGGAATGATGCAGAGGCGGATGGACACCTGGGGACCCCCACCGGAGGAAGATCGAGGCACGGAGGGGCGTTCAAGCTATGCGCCCAGAGGGCAGAGACCGCCGTCTGGCAGGGCCGCCGGAGGGCCGGGCGCCGATTTCACCCCGCCAGGGGACCTCCACCTTCAACCTGGGCCCAAGCGACCGACCCTGGAAGGAAGCGGCCATCGAAGAGACTTAAAAAGTCAAGTTCGACGGAGACCCAAGCCACCTTTCTTTTTGTCACCAATGTCCGCAATTTTATGGAAGACTATGGAGACTCGTTCCCTTCCGAGGCGGCCCAAGTGAGGGCCGTGGGAAGCAACCTGAAAACGCTAGGCCGACTGGTTTGGTCCAGATGACCGAGACCGATGCCCCGAGCTTAGGGGGTCTTGAGGCCTTCCTGAGGCGCTGCAGCAGCGGCTTAGAGACCCGCCTACGGAAGGAAAAGCTAAAGCAGAATTGAAGCGGATCTACCAGGGGTCGAGGGCGGTATCCGAGTATGCCCTGGCGTTCAAAGGCATCGGGCGGTCGAATGCCCGAGGAGGCCGCCCGCGGGGGGAAAGGTCGGACCGACCCTGACACTGAAGACGACTCAAGGCCAAGGGGCGGCGGCTAGAGAGTTGGCCCGAGCGCCAACCAACCCGAGGGGCGGAGGTGACTACGAGAGAGGCGCGGAGGAGGATTGGAAGAGTCGGCGGAAAACGAGCCCGATCTGCCGTGAGCGCCCGGCGGCAGATCTCACCTTCCCAGGCGGTGAGCCTGGAGCCTCCCAGTGGAGGAATCCTCACATTTAAAGTAGCCGAGGCTAGTGCCATGCTAGACTGTGTGGGATGCTTAATGTCCCCTGGCTTAGCAGCCCAGCTAGAGTGACCCCCCGGGAGTTAGTGGCCCCGGTCCTGTTCAAGCGCAGCTGGATGGGACTCCTTCGCCAACGGGCGCCAGCCACTAGAAAGACCGGGAGTTAGAGGTGCGGATAGGGACCCACAGAGGGCATCAATTTTGTGATCTCCAAGATGGCTAACCAACCCTTAATTCTGGGCAGCCCCTGGTTGGAGGAACACAATCCGAGGATCAACTGGAAGACAGGGAGGTGCGCTTCAGAGATGGGCAGGTTCAGGCTAAGATAGAGTACCCAGGAGAAGGAGGGAGTCCCTGTACGGCAGGAGCCGGGCTCGCCCAGGTGGCAGGAGTACCCTTGGGACTACTTGGAGCTGGCTGAGGTGTTCAGCGAGAAAGAATCGACAAACTGTACCTCATGTGGTTTCTTTGTAATTGGAATAGAGCCAGTGGCCTCTGAACTAGATGTATGCATCAGTGAGACCGGAGAAAGAGTGAGGGGTTGGGCAAACTGTGGGTTTTGTGGGCATATAGTCGCACTGGCGGCCTGGTGCTCATCCTTTGGCGGATGAGAATCTCCGGCTCATGTGGACTGAGAGGGATGGCGTGTATCAGCTCGGCGAATCGTACCCCCTCACTTAGTGTCAGATCTGGCTCAGCTGGAAGGTGTTCAGTATTCCAGCTAGGCAGCCAGAGACATTCCTATCAGTCAGAGTTGAAACAGAGATTCTTTGGAAGACATGCTTCAACTATGCAGACCAGCCAGTTACCATGAATATACACTATTTCAGAGAAGCAGAAATCTTCAGTTGATCAGCAGGATATCAGAGACATGTTGCTGTGAGAATATCTAATGTGCCTGAGACAGTATCTGATCCACACAGAGACCATTCAGGAAGCCACGTGGCGTGGCAGGAAATCTCAGAAGAGACTCTGAAGAATAGTGGCTTCTCTTGGAATTACATCCAATCATAATTCCATCAGACAGTTGAACTACTTGGATATCTCTGCATCTCCACACCAGAACCTCATGATGGATGACAGAAGATCATAAAGCATCACCTGAATGAAGCCCCCATGCATGGAGACCAACTACAGGGGATCAGGATATTGAGCTTCTGACAATTAATGATTTTGCAGGAACTACATAGCTATGATTTACTTAGAAACTAAGGGGTTAGGAAAAACCAGAAGACCATTTCTTGTAAAGCTACAATGATTTACAGTATCAAAAACATTAATCAGAGCCTCAGTGACAGTTCACCAAACAACCCCCTATTGGTCATAGTGATGTTTGAACACTGCAGTGATATATGACAATCAGGAGGCGAGCATCTGAACAGATCACCTCTCAATGGATTGAAGAGACATGAGAGACCATGTAGCCACTCTCTCAAAGAGTTCACCAGCAGGAAAAAGATAACACGTCATGGAAAGGTGGTTACCCTGGGCGACTCTATTGAGTGGGCACTTACTGGAGCATGGATCATAAGGGCCAGTTGGAATCTTAGACCTGCATTTTCTGAACCCCAGACTATTTAATAATGGATGATTGTGGTTCTTGCTGGATTCATTTTGATTGAGAGATATCTGGAACCAGAAGAAATCTGTAATGCTTGGACGCTCTCTGGCATACCTGAATAATCTTGTAGGACTACTCATTTAGAGAATGGAATATCGCCTTCAACCCCTGTAATGGGTTTATTGGCATACAGGTGGCAGTCAACCGAGAACACATGGAGAAGCTGGCTGAAAACTCTACTGGACCAGTCCGGTGGCGAAATCACTGCTGAAGTGATAGCCGTCGAACTTTTGGAAGGCCTGAAGGAATGGCAGCATCTGAACCAGAACCAAAGTTCATCTAAGGCAGCCCTGAGGCACAGGGTCCTGAAAACCAGGCATTCAAAGCTCCATGGCCAGTTGCCAGACTCTCAAACTGAGGAAATACCTCATGACGTTCTGGTAGCAGAAATGTGATGAGGAGAGGGACATAATAATATGCCCGATCATGTGTGTCAACCAGAATAACAAAGTCAGGCGCCCAAAATTCATGCAGCGAGCAGCTGTTACAGTTCCATGGAAAATAGTATGATTTGTCAGTGGACTCCATGAAGCGAGAGTTCTATGTATCAGACAATGATGATTCATTCTCTTCAGAACCACTTACCACGCAGTCAGTAAACTACCAGGCGCGGGAGCTGGCCAAACTCTTTATATCATCGCTCATTGCCTGCGTATTGCCTATTAGATATGGCTGACCGCGGCCACAATTCGCTGCCTATTTGACGTTCTGGCGCCCTCAGTTATGGTGATCAGCGTTCTCCAGGGGGCTCAGTGGGCGGCAAAGAGTTCAGCGGGCGCTCAGCAACCACTGGTGCTTCTGCATGCTCGCGAGTTATTGAGATTAACCCTCGTGGTCTGGCAAATCTTCTCTTATCAATATGAGTATCGTTCGTTGTGGTGTTGGGAACTATACCTTACGTATTGATACTTCCTGCACCTCGCCTTTTACGGTGAGGCTCATGAGTTGCCAACCTGTGAAAACAAAGATTTGAAGGCCAGAAACACTACAGCTCTCATACCAGGCTCAAGGAGAAGGCTAAAGCAGCTACATGGCAGAACATGACCCGCCTCTACTAACATCGAGTGACTGGCCTCATAGTTTGGACTGAGTTTCTAGCCTCAGGTGGCAGTGATCAACCTTAGGTCCTCACCAATGTTCCTGTGGCTTAAAAATTTTCCAGTGTTCCAGTCAACCTCCTTAAAGACAGTATTATGATGTTCAGAGCTTGTCCCAGATCATGTGATAGAACCTCTCACTGACCAAGATATTTGAAACAAAGGCAGGCAGACTTATCACCAGTAGTAACTTGCAGAGCTTTGCTGAGTAGTCTATTAACAAATATGTCATTAGATTGATAGGTTTCACCAGGCCTTCCCGGACAATGAGCCTGATATCTTTTGCTTCTTTTCACCCCCAGGTGATGGAACTCATAGGGAGGAAGCGCTATCTCAATAGCGCTATATATCTTGGATCATATTGGACTGCCAAAACATTTCATATCGGAAGAAGATAAACGATGGAGAAGCATGGCTGCTCTTTTAGACCTCTTGTTTATATATTGTTTCTCTGTGCTTCATGTTTATCCCTGTTGCTTTCTGCAGAGCTATTGAGTTCACCAGGAGCTGGAGGTGGGACTGGGATGCTCTATTTAAAGGATCAGCTCTTGTGAGAGAGAGGGAGGCAGGAGTTGTTGCAGAGATTTTGGAGGAAGGCTAATCACCAGTTTTTACCACTTGGTCAGGAACTCATAAAGCATTCTCATGCCAGGTGAGTACAGTCTGGCGACTTCTGGCATGCAACCACCTGAAAGAGCCCTGTCTCTGTCACTTAGTACCAGAACCTGAAGAAGGCAGGACAGAAAACTTCAGAAGCCTCTCAGATAGTCTTAACATCTACGATGATTTCTTGGGAGAGATCTGTTCAGTTGATAAAGTGAGACTGACATTTGAGCTAGAACAAGCCAGCGCTGAATATTGGCCTGATAGCAGCCAGCAACAGTGTTTCAACTGGCTCTGAGGGTTATCACGCTTCTGAATACGCTCTATTATCAACTATTTTTATCTGTGGACAATTTAACTCAGGCTCAGTCTTCGAAACCAACTTGCATGAGAATTGTAACCTCACAGGATATAACCAGGGTAGTACAATGGCCAGTCTGAACTTCCAGCCATCCTTTTGGCTGGCACAATTTTAACTGTGAAACCACTCCTCGTGCAGCTGACCTCAGTTCAGGCTCAACTAGATGATTGAATTGATTGATTGAATTTTACTTATTACAAATTGCCTCAAAATGAGTATCGGCATTCCCTAAATACAGAATTCAGCCAAAAAATAAAATTGATAATGATTAGTGCTCAAACTCAAAATAGGTATCTCCATATAACCCTTGGGAAGGCAGATATGATAGATGAGAAACTGGAGTATCTCCATGGATAACTCTCAGTCATAAGCATCAGTTCCAGAAACAAAGACACGATGGAAAAAACTCTCGTCACATTGATGGCTAGCGGGACTCTCCCAGGTCAGAGAAAGTCCCCTCTTCTGGCGTGATGCCTTAAGTGACTGATTGATTGGCGGGTCTTTTTATCGCTCAGACTGGCTTTTATGGGGAAGGCATAAAAGTCGCGACCGGATCTGCCGGGTAACCTGTTTCAAAGCTGGCAGCTGGTGGCGCTACAGGAGTGGCGATGTGGCCTCTCATTGACCATCGATGAAAAATTCTGGCGGCTATTCACCAGCTGTTTTACGATGATTGACTAACGCCATTACAGCCTTAATGATCCGCCGTGATATACTCGCGGCATGATTACGTAATAGCGCATCGATGAAATGGTACCGTTGGCGTACTGGCGTGGTGGCTTCCCTGCCATGTGGCAACTGAGGCTCAGTAGAAGAATCTCAAGTCAGCCGCTCACGAATGTACCGGTGAGAGCGGATCAGCAGCTCTCCTCAAATGCATGCGAATGAAGAGTGTCTGAGTCCCGACATAAATCAGTCTTTTGATGGATCTGATCTTGGTTTATAGGGAAGATATCATTACTCTCTCTGATGCCATCTGAAATTCTCAGGGCTGCAGTCATTACACCAACTCAGCTTCGGCAGAAACTGTTGTCTCCATATTGTGCTACCCGTCAAAACTGGCTCGCGCGCACCAAAGTTCAGACGTGATCTTAAAATTGGTGACTCAAATGGCGTACCGGGGAACTCGATCAGGTGGACATTCGCGAACATAGCTGCCGCTAGCTTCACTTCAGCGACCGCGAAGAATGAACCAGAGCCAAAACTATGAATAATGGCTAGTGATAGCATAACAATAGTCGCCAGTCTGTCAGCCAGACTTGTGATGGTCATGCTTTCAGATAACCGTTCTCTTCTCAATTGGCGGAAATGGATGTCGTCATGGCAACACAGACAGTCTCAGTCAAAAATGTCATGCAGGAAAGCCGATTGGCGAGATTCCAGGCTTCTGAAGTTTTAATTCTACCATTGGATGATCGGATCACCAAACTGCACGGAACCTGCCATCTTGGAGAAGTATGACTGTCTGTACAGACATATTCACTGTTTTGACCTTTGACTGACCATTTACTATCTTATCTGATTCATTTGTTTGTTGCCTATCCAGATCTGACTGGCAGTATTTTAGTTCAGGACCTGTTCAGCCTCAATAGCCAGTGAGAAGGAGTGAGGTGGACCTCATCTCAGCTACAGATGACACCTCTAAACTCAGGAATGGTCTCTAAACTGCCTTAAGATGACTACCTTTGGCGGATGTTTCACTTATGTGTTATATAACCATATCTGCCACCTCTCCATATATATGCCCATTACTCTCAGAAACAAGACATATATATTATATTCATTGCAAATGATAACTATACAATGAAATACTGGCTGGCAGTGCGTTCCTTTGCTTCACTGAGCGATATAAGAGTAGGTATTGAGAAGATCAAACTTCTTTGTGATGACTATCAAACATGTGTCTATAACCATGGAAGATATCTGCTGCAGTCTGATATGCCCCTGTCCATCAAACTCCCATCAGAGTGAAGATTTTGACTATGAAGAAGGAGACCATCTACTCTGTGATAATTCATGGAATATTTCTATTAATACATATCGCCGTCTTACTCGGAAAAAATTGCGATCGCTGTAATACCAGCCAGTAGTATATAAATTTGACGCGGAGAGGCACTGTATGACAAAACTGAGCAGATCGTTTTATGTGATTCATTATCATTATACGGATTACACCAGTTGACATATATCATCTACTTCTCATGTGCTCTTTGGATATTCTACATATATATAGCATTCACCTCTTATGATTACAAACATATCTCTGCTGGCACTGGCCTCATTGCCACCTTTCTCAAGATCTTCATGTCTAGCTTACTTTCTGCTCCTCTCTTTTTCAAGATGTCCTGCTCTGTGTCTTTTGCACCCATTGGTCGATGTCCGATGAGGCTTTGCTCATGGACAGGCCATCTGAGGGAGCTCTTCCAGCGCTGGGCATCAGAAGGTACTTGGTGATGACCTCCATCCCTTAGAGCCAGCATATAGAGGGGCTGGAGCACCCTCCTTGGCAAACCCCATTGTTGCTGGATGGTCCCCTTATTAATGTGGAATTCCAAGCCACTGGAGATCTTTTGGGAAAGGAAGAAGAGCTCCCCTTGAATGGTGTTGATCTCCATCATGGTCTTCTGATTTGAAAGTGTTGGAGGAGGCTCTGGCACTCCTCTGACAGTTTGTTATGGGTCGGAATGTTCATGTTGGCTGGCCAGTACAGCAGTTATGCAAATCTGCCCTTATTGGCAGCCAATCATGTTGTCAGAATGTAGAGGCTGGGAGAGTCTTTGGCAGCCCCGGAGGATGCTGGGAAATGTAGTTTTATTTTTACTCGTTGTTTTGGGGGCCTTTTAGGTTTGGGGGGCAAGTTTCTTTGCTACAAACGTACCTTGCTTGAGGCCTATTTCTGTTGGCAAGTTTTGTGTTTCTGCGTTGTAAGGTTTCTCTGTTTGAGGTAGTCTTCACATGACGGCTCTTCCTTTATATATATATAGATTGATGTGCTGCAGTTTAATAAACCTCTTCCATGTTTTTGTGATGGAACCAGTTAGGAAATGACATTTTGTCTTTTTGTTTTATTGCTATGTTATATGTTTTTATTATATGTTGTATGTTTTACTGTTTGTTGTGATCCGTCCCGAGCCTGCAGGGAGGAGCGGAATACAAGATTGAATAAATAAATAAATAAATAAATTTATAAACCTGGAACAAAAACGATGCCACATAGTGTAATCCCAGAGGTATGGTAAAAGTATGAACCAGAGTAGAAAAATACTTTTTGTTGAGACTCTCACAGATGGCTCACAAACACGCCAAGCTAGTAAAAGTATTTACAGTTTATTCAAACAAAAACATAGCCACAGTCCGGCATAAAAAAAACCCACACCCAAAAAAGCCTATAAACAAAACAGAGAAGACGTCCGTCTTTCGTAGTCTTTGGCCTTTATCCCGGCTCGAAGTCTGTGTGATGTGAAGATCCGTTCGAGAAGGAAAGGAGGAGTGCTTCTCAAATTCCAGGAGCTAAGTATACAAACAAACACATCAAAGCCCCCGCAACCCACAGCAACCCCCTTCCACCCATTATACAATACCAAGAAGAGACAGGCACTCACAGTAACACAGAAAATGATCAAACGAAACGCGGTAGTCACTAAACATAAAAACACACATTAAAGCCCCAACCCCCCAACAAGCAACAGTGTCAGCTAGAGCTGCCATAGCAGCTCTCCCAGAACCCAACATGAAAACAGCCCAATACTCACAGCTCGCTGGGAATCAGGAACTAAGACACCAAGAATCAAGAGCACCAGATACAGGAACTAGCAACCCACCAGCAACACCTTGGCCGACCACAGAGTCCCAAATCCCCAGACCTTACTTTTATACCCTTACAACTCAGAGTCATCAGACTCCCCACCCAAATCTGCCTCAGTCCCCACAGCTGCAGCACTGGGTGTGTTCCTCCAATCCTCCCACCTTTGCTGAACAGTTAAAGGACCCCAATCCGACTCAACATTCCCACTAGGCCAATCAGGATCACTCGAAAAGCCAAAAAATGAGCTTTCGCTGGACTCAGCATTTAACACATTCCTGACATCCTGCACCAACGCTGAGTCCAGCTCTGTATCACTCTCTTCTGAGGTTAACTCTGCTTCAAACTCCTCAAAAGTGTCATCACTGGTAGGCTCCCTAAGTATTTGTCGGACCTTTCTCCTTTGTTCTGCACCTTCCAAACTCACAACACTTGCAGCTCTCTTCCTCCCAGCTGCAGTAATTCTGCCCAAACCTCCCTCTTCAAGTGACATGTCCGACAAAGTATCCTCCTCCCTGTTACTACCTGTAGCAACTACAGGCTCAGCTTGCTCAACTACAACACTTTTAGCAGAGAATTGATCAATAATTTCTGGGTTATAACATCCAATAGAATAAGTGGAGCGTACTTCAAAGAAGTAAGGTGTTTTTTTTTGTTTATAGTGATTTTGAAAAAGAAGGGTTTGAGTGATGAAAGCAAGTTGAAAGCAAAATCCATAGCCCATGACGAAAGGGGGACTCCTCTGAAATCCAGACATATGCAGTCCTTGGGACAGCTAATTTAAATGTGATGTGTTGGCCCATGATGCACGCTTGCCAAAGCAAACTCAACTATTTCTCCATCTCTCCTCTGTTGATGTTTTGTTATAGATCTGGCAGACTGCAAGCTGATCACCTTCCCCATTGCCCTTTACAAAGTTATGAGGCACGTTGCAGAAGGCATTCATCTCATCACTCTGGCCAATAATGAGCTGAAGGCTGTGCCCAGCAAATTTATCATCACCTTTAGCCAGCTAAGAGGTAAGTATGCAACTCTCAATATAACCATAGAAACGGAAATGTCAGTGTTATTATGATGTGGCTTCCTACATGTTAGATCACAATATGAGCATGTCTGATAACCGGTGGCTTCATTGCTCGTTATTAATAGCTTCTCCTCCCGTGAAAAAGGCAACCGTGTGTGAAATTTCCAGTCAGTAATAAAAGAGAGAACTTCCCTTACGAAAATAACAAAATGAATAAAGTGCCCTCATGCCTTGTTTTAGAACAGGGCTGTCCAACTGGCGGCCCTGGGGCCGGATCCAGCCCCCCAGCCTGTTGGACACGGCCCCAGCTATGCCCCCAGCCGCCATTTTAAATTTTAAAAAAATTCTAATTTTTTTTTTTTAAAAAATGGCGGCCGGGGAGGGGGAGGCAGGGCAGGGAGGAGGAAGAGAGCTAGCTCCTCCTCCCTGCACCGCCTTCTGCCCTCTCTCCGCCCTACCGGAAGGAGGGGCAGGGAGGAGTAGGCGGCGCCAAGGGCAGCGCGTCACGCCAGGCCTGTGACGCGGCTGCCCTTGGCGCCGCCTCTCTGCCCTTTTCAGTGGCTCCCCCACCCTAGGAAGGGAGGGGGCCCGTAAAGGAGGAGTAGGCGGCGCCAAGGGCAGCGCGTCATGCCAGGCCTGGAAGGGAGGGCCGCCGAAAAAAAAAGGAGTGACGCGCTGCCCTGTGGCGCCGCCTTCTGCCTTTTTCAGTGGCTCCCCGCCCTAGGAAGGGAGGGGGCCGCCGTAAAGGAGGTAGGCGGCGCCAAGGGCAGCGCGTCATGCCAGGCCTGTGACGCGCTGCCCTTGGCGCCGCCTTCTGCCCTTTTCAGTGGCTCCCCACCCTAGGAAGGGAGGGGGCGCCGTAAAGGAGGAGTAGGCGGCGCCAAGGGCAGCGCGTCATGCCAGGCCTGTGACGCTCTGCCCTTGGCGCCGCCTTCTGCTCTGCCCTTTTTCGGTGGCTCCCCGCCCTAGGAAGGGAGGGGCCGCCGAAAAGGAGGAGTAGGCGGTGCCAAGGGGCAGCGCGTCACGCCAGGCCTGTGACGCGCTGCTCTTGGCGCCGCCTTCTGCCCTTTTTCAGTGGCTCCCCACCCTAGGAAGGGAGGGGGGGCGCCGTAAGGAGGAGTAGGCAGCGCCAAGGGCAGCGTGTCATGCCAGGCCTGTGACGCGCTGCCCTTGGCGCCGCCTTCTGCCCTTTTTCAGTGGCTCCCCCACCCTAGGACGGGAGGGGGCCGCCGAAAGGAGGAGGCGGCACCAAGGGCAGCGCGTCACGCCAGGCCTGTGACGCTGCCCTTGGCGCCGCCTTCTGCCCTTTTCGGCGGCTTTAGGAGGGGCGGGGCCTGGGCTGGGGCAGGGCCCGGGGCGGGCCCGGGGCGGGCCGGCGGCCCCGAGGTCATCAGTGACCTCTATTCCGGCCCTGGACCCGGTAGAAGTTGGACACCCCTGTTTTAGAAGATAAGTGGATAAACTTGTCCTTTGGAAGCTCCCTTCTCTGATATTTTGGAGCACAGCAGACTCTTCGTGGGCAGCAGGCAGGCTGTTAGCCCAATGATATGACAGCACTTCGAGGGAGACAGTTGGGTTTTCAAATAAGTCCACTTGTTATAGTAATGACATAGATCAGTGTTTCCCAACCAGTGTGCCGGGGCACACTAGTGTGCCGTAAGCAATCATCAGGTGTGCCGTGGGAAATTGGAACCTCCAGGAAGGGAGGGGGGGAGTCTAGTGTATTGAAGTATAAAAACCCTAAGAAGCCTACCTCGATAAAGGCACAAAATTACAAACACCCCCCCTCCCCACCCATTGTCTACTTGGTCTCTCCCTCTCCATGCATTGGGAAGGCCCGCCTCCCTTTCCCTAAGTAGAGACTTCCTCTTGCCTCCTGGGGGTTCTGTGTGGGAAGTTTGGCCCAGTTCTATCATTGGTGGGGTTCAGACTGCTCTTTGATTGTAGGGGAACTATAAATCCCAGCAACTACAACTCCCAAATGTCAAGGTCTATTTCCCCTGAACTCCATCTGCGTTCATATTTGGGCATATTGAGTATTCATGCCAAGTTTGGTCCTGATCCAACATTGTTTGAGTCAACAGTGCTCTCTGGATATAGGTGAACTACAACTCCAAAACTCAAGGTCAATGCCCACCAAACTCTTATAGGATTTTCTCTTGGTTATGGGAGTTCTGTGTGGGAAGTTTGTGTCTTTCTGCCATTCCTGCCAGGATATCTATGTTGTGTTCTTCGAAACAGGCCCAAGTTTCACACTGAGTGCATAAATACATTTCAAAAATATATTAACTAGGCCTATATGTATTACTGTGTTAGAGTGTCATTTTGTGTCATTTTGGTTGGTGGTGTGCCCCAGGATTCTGTAAATGTAAAAAGTGTGCCGCGGCTCAAAAAAGGTTGGGAAACACTGACATAGATTATTGAGTTGCTGTGAGTCTTCCGGGCTGTATGGCCATGTTCCAGAAGCATTCTCTCCTGACGTTTTGTCCACATCTATGGCAGGCATCCTCAGAGGACCTCACAACCTCTGAGAATGCCTGTGTAATGATCTTTACCCCAGTAGGCCTGGCAGAAGCCTGTAGAGGTAGACCTGAAAACAGTTTGGCCTCCATCTTGTGAGGGGGTGTCAGCACAGCAGCCAGGTTGGGAAGGTGTTTCTAGGAAAGGGGGAGTGGTTAAGAACTACTCCTTAGGGTAGAAACAGAGCTGCCCAGGATTGGGTAAGAGCTGATGGGAGGAGCCAAACTGAAAGGAGGGGAAAGTGTCTTTTTAAGAGCCAGTCAGAGAGATCTGACAGAAGAAGTCAGACAGAAGTGTTAGGGCTCTCGTCTGGTTTAAAATAGAGAGGTTGGCTCAGTGACTGGAAATCTAACTAGAAAGCTCTTAGGGAAAGGAGTTAGTTATATTGGTCAGTAAGGCCCGAGGGATTCAGGTTGCTAGCTGTATAGTTAGTGTGTGACTCACAGCTATTAAAAGGAGCAAAAGTGTGAGGGAAGATTTAGACAGATATGTTTTGAAATAGTTTTAGGAATAACTATTCTGAGGGGAACTCTGGTAGTTAGGTCCTGTGTTGCATTTGAAGAAGATCTATTGTAAGAAAGATTTGATATAGCTATTTTAAAGAAACCACCAAGCTTTACCAAGATCTGTAACCATTATGCTTATGTGCCAGTTCTGTTACTGGTTTCAATAATAAACATCCTTTGTTCTGTTTGAAAAGTCAAGTCTCAAAGTGTGCCTCATTGTACCAAGAAGTCTCAAAACCAGTTCCTGTTTTTAAAGGAAAAAAATCACCTCAGCACACCTCACAGCTAGTTTATGCCTGGGAGCCAGAGAGGGTTTTAAAAGTGAATAAGGTCAGCAGAGTTAGAGTTTAGCTCATTTTAGATCCTGAAGAGGAATATTTATTTATTTATTTATTTATTATTCGGTTTTATATTCCGCTCCTCCCTGCAGGCTCGGGGCGGATCACAACAGCGATAAAACACACAATAAAACACACAGTAAAATTCAGTAAAACGCACAATACATAATGCATAGCCAGTAGCCAGCAAGTTTCAGATCTTAACTCGGACGATGATATGCATCTACATTCAGGCTAGCCGAACGCTAGTCTGAAGAGGGCAGTCTTGCAGGCCCTTCGAAAAGGGCCAAGTTTGTGGATCGCCCGGACGTGGCTGGGCAATGAGTTCCAAGTCGTGGGAGCCACAACAGAAAAGGCTCGCTGTCTTGTGCTGGACAAGTGGCAGGAGCGGGGTGATGGAATAACCAGTAGGTTCTGCTCTTCCGGCGCAGTGATCTCGGGGAATATACGGGGTAAGGCGGTCCCTTAGGTACTCAGGCCCTAGACCGTGCAAGGCCTTAAAGGTTAAAACCAACACCTTGAAGGCAATCTGGTACTCAATAGGCAGCCAGTGCAGTTGCCGAAGGATGGGAGTGATGTGCTCCCTCACTGGTGCTCCCACCAGCAAGCGAGCAGCGGCATTCTGCACCAGCTTGAGTTTCCGGATTGTCGACAGGGGAAGGCCCACATAGAGGGCGTTACAGTAGTCCAGCCTCGAGATGACCGTTGCCTGGATCACCGTGGCCAGATCATCCCTGGACAGGTAGGGTGCCAGTCGCCTAGCCTGACGAAGATGGTAAAACGCCGTTTTGCTGACCATGGAGACCTGGGTCTCCATGGTCAGCAAAGGGTCCAATTGGACACCTAAACTCTTTACGAGGGATGACGGGCTAAGCTGCTCGCCATCCAGGGTAGGCAACCGGCACTCATCCAGCCCAGGGCGACCAGGCCACAAGATTTCCGTCTTCGACGGGTTCACCCTCAGCCGGCTGGCCCGCAGCCAACCAGTCACTGCTTCGAGGCATAGATGGAAACAATCGGGTACGGTATCCTGCCTGCCGTCCATTCTCAGCAGAAGCTGGGTGTCATCCGCATACTGATAACACTCCAGACCAAAGTCGCGAACCAGCTGGGCCAGGGGGCGCATGTAAATGTTAAATAGTAAGGGTGAGAGGATGGCCCCCTGGGGGACCCCGCAACTTAATGGGAGCCTCCCGGAGACCTCCTCCCCCCTCTCCAAACGTTGTCCCCGATCCTGGAGGAAGGAGGTCACCCATTTAAGGGCAATCCCCCTAACCCCTTATATTATAAAGCAATATAATAAAAGGAAGAAGGGGAACTTTTGGGTGTTGACTCCATTTTAGTAATATACCCCTCTAGATTTAGTGTCAAGAAGATGGGAGATTCAAGTAAAGGCCTGCCCTGCTACAGTTATAGTGGTGGCAGCGGTGGGATCGAAAGGCCCACTCTGCCTGAAGCCAATATAAGCCTTCAGCCTCAGTATTATTCTTTCTAACCTGCCATAGATGTGGCAAAATGTCAGGAGATAATGCTTCTGGTTCATGGCCACATAGTCCAAAAAGACTCACAGCAGCCCAGTGATTCCAGCCATGAAAGCCTTTGCCAACACATTGACATTGACTATATTTCAGTCTAACACCTAAGTGGAGATCTGATTGTATTTCTCATTATTCTTAACGCTGTTTTGCAACATGAAAGGCAGCTGCTTCACAGAAGGATTGTAAATTAGCCAGAGGGTACATCTACGCTGTCAAATTAATGTGGTTTGGCATCACTTTACTTGCCATGGTTCAATGCTGAAAAAGCATGGGAGCTGTGTTTTGGTGAGGCACCAGCACTCTTTGGCAGAGAAGGCTAAAGCCTTGCAAAACACCGACTCCCAGATTTTTACAGCATTGTGCCATTGAAGTGTCAGCATGCATTACTTCTGCAGTGGACATTGATTTCTGCTTTGCTCTTGTTGGAAGGGAGAGAGGCGCCGCGGCCCCCCCCCCCTTGCAAGGCATTGCGGCAGCCGCGGAAGCCGGCTTCAGCCGCTGCCGCGATGCCTTGCAAGGGAGGGAGGCGTAACATTACAGTTTTATAGTACTAGAACAGAATAATTGCATGGTCTAAAGCAGGGCTGTCCAACTGGCGGCCCGGGGGCCGTACACCCCCCCCCAGCCTGTTGGACACGGCCCCCGCTATGCCCCCGGCCGCCATTTTTAATTTTTTTTTTAAAAATCATTTTTTAAAAAAAATGGCGGCCGAGGGGGGAGGGGAGGCGGGGCAGGGAGGAGGAAGTGAGCCAGCTCCTCCTGCACCGCCCTCCGTCCCTCTCTTCGCTGCCGATGCAAACCGGATCGCATCGGCGCCGGTGAGAGAGGGACAAGGGTGGTACAAGGAGGAGGAAGAGAGCTAGCTCCTCCTCCCTGCACCGCCCTCTTCTTCCTCTCTCGCCAGCGCCGATGCCTTGGAAGGGAGGGGGTCCCCACGACGCCTCCCTCCCTTGCAAGGCATTGCGGCAGCGCTGAAGCCGGTGCCGGCTTCCGTGCTGCCGCGATGCCTTGCAAGGGAGGGGTCCCCGCGGCGCCTCCCTCCCTTGCAAGGCATCGCGGCAGCGGCTGAAGCCGGCGCCGATTCCGCCGCTGCCGCGATGCCTTGCAAGGAGGGGGTCCCCGCGCGCCTTCCTCCCTTGCAAGGCATCGCGGCAGCGGCTCAAGCCGGCGCCGGCTTCCGCGGCTGCCACCTTGCAAGGGAGGGGGGGTCCCCCGCGGCACCTCCCTCCCTTGTAAGGCATCGCGGCAGCGGCTGAAGCCGGCTTCCGTGGCTGCCGCGATGCCTTGCAAGGGAGGGGGGTCCCCCGTGGCGCCTCTCTCCCTTCCAAGGCATCCCGGCAGCAGCTGAAGCCGCGAAACCGCCAGCTTCATCTGCAGCCAGGATGCCTTGGAAGGGGGGGTGTCCCGTGGCTCCTCCCTCTCTCCCAAAGCATCCCGGCAGCCGGGGGCGGGGCCGGGGCTGGACGGCCCCCCAGGTCATCAGTGACCTGGAATCCGGCCCTTGGCCCGTTAGAAGTTGGACAGCACTGGTCTAAAGTACTATTTCATCATTTTGGATAATTGCATCTACAGAAGAGATTAAGGATGTGTGCATTAAGAATGCTGCAGCCTTTCCATGTTAATTCAAAAAAGTCTGAATGAAAATTGCAACCATGTTCCCTCAACACAGTAAAAGTGTTGTGTGATTGAGAGCATCATCTGAAACAGAATTCCAGATCACATGAGCATTTGCAACCAGATGAAGATACATTTTTCTCTTCCTATCTTCCTAGTAAACACTGGAGGAGTATAACTGGAGAGGGTAGGGCAGGGTATGTCTCTATTCTCACCAAGTTTTAAAGATGTATTTATTTTTTAAAAAATATTTTTTATTTATTATTGTCCTAAAAAGATTAAAGTTAGAGTGTACAAGGAAAGTGGGGGAACATTTAAGATGATAGAAAAGTAGGAAAATGGGAATCCCGAAGAAGAATAAATAATAGAAAGAAAAGAAGAAAAAGGAAATAAAATAAAATAAAAAATGAAGCAGTTAAAAATAGAACCCCCCCCCAATATAAAATGTATGTGTGTGTGTGTGTGTGTGTGTGTGTGTGTGTGTGTGTGTGTGTGTAGTTTTTGACTTCCATTCCAAGCTTGCAGTTTGTCCATATCTTTAATCTCCCGTAATTTGATTATCCAATCTTCAATTTTGGGAGTTTCTTCTTGTTTCCAGAGTTTGGCAAAGGAAATTCTTGCCGCAGTCATCATGTATATAAACAATGTATCTGTATTCTTATATTATAAGAATTAAAGATGTATTTATTATTTATCATTTATTTACATCATTTTTACCCCGATCTTCTCACACTCATAGGGCAACGATTCGATGCCACATTAAATTACCGTAAAAACATACAAATATCATAGATTAAAAACAACATTTGTAAACAGTCATAAAGCCTTTTCCATTTCAACAACCACAGGTCATATTCAATGTTCAGTGCCGTTATATCCATTAGCCAAACACCTGGTTCCACAACCACGTCTTCAATTTTCTTCTGAAAGAAAGGAGGGAGGATGCCGATCTAACTTCGCTGGGGAGGGAGTTCCGTAGGCGGGGCGGGGGGTCACCACCGAAAAGGCCCTGTCCCTCGTCCCCACCAGACGTGTTTGCGAAGCTGGTGGGACTGAAAGCAGGGCCTCCCCGGTAGATCTTAAGCTACAAGGCGGAACGTGGAGGGAGATACGTTCGGACAAGTAAGCTGGTCCGGAGTCATATAAGAACATAAGAACATAAGAAGAGCCATGCTGAATCGGGCCTCAGCCCATCTAGTCCAGCATTCTGTGTCACACAGTGGCCCACTAGTTGTACACAGGGATCTCTAGCAGAAAGGAGGGCAAAACCCTCACCTGCTCCCGACCCCCCACAACCAGTGCCCGGGGAAATCCTGCCTGCCTCAATCAACACAGAGGTGGCACTTGGATGTCCATTTCAGTAACTACTGATTCCCTTGGTATCCATGAATCTGTCTAATCCTGCCTTGAAGCTGTCCAGGCTGACAGCTGTCACAACCTCCTCTGGAAGTGAGTTCCATAACCCAATATAAGGCTTTATAGACCAAGACCAGCACTTTGAATTGTGCTTGGAAATGGACCGGCACCCAGTGGAATTGACGTAACGGGGGTGGTATGCTCCCTGTATGATGCTCCAGTGAGCAATCTGGCTGCCGCCCGTTGGACTAGTTGAAGTTTCCGAACAGTCTTCAAAAGCAACTCCACGTAGAGAGCGTTGCAGTAATCTATTCGGGATGTAACCAGAGTGTGGACCACCGTGGCCAGATCAGACTTCCCAAGGTACGGGCGCAGCTGGCGCACGAGCTTTAACTGTGCAAAAGCTCTCCCGGCCACCGCCGAGACTTGGGGTTCCAGGCTCAGCGATGAATCCAGGATTACTCCCAAGCTGTATCCAAAAACCTGAATAATGAAGGCATGAGGTGGCTTTAAATTTTACCACAAATTAACGTTCTCCGGATCTCATAAATGATCTCATACATGACCTTATAAACTTCAGTGGGCCAGGGATTTAAAAACGTGGCTTAGTCATGGCGGTTGATACGGAACACAATGCAGCTGGTATCATATCCTGTAAATATGGGAAAATGATCAGCTGGCTGAATTAATTTCCTCTCCAACATTGCAGTTCCATGGGATGAAATAAATGTTGTGATCTGTTCTGGTTGCTCAAAGGTAGTGAAAGAGCACATTCAAAGGATGTATGGAATAATGAAGAATTAATACTTTTTTTTGTTCCTGTTCAGTAGATTGCAATCAAACTGCCATGTATAACTAAAATGAGCACAAGAGGGGAGGAAAGACACATCTAGAGAGTGAAAGAATGAAATTATAAGGCAGCTCTTTGAAAATAACCCATCCAGTCTTAATAATGAATCCTAGCAGAGAAGGGTTGATGGAGTAGCTCAGGCAGTAATTATCTAGGACAGGGCTGTCCAACTGGTGGCCCTGGGGCCATACACGGCCCCCGAGCCCCTTCCCTATGGCCCCCTAACTTGTTTTAATAAAATACAAATTAAAAATTAAAAATAATTTTTTTTTTAAAAAAACTACTTCCGGGTTTAGGCAAGCATCGTGAGACTACACCAGCCACAGACGGGATTTCGAGGGAGGTCGAAATCCCATCTCTGGCTGCGTAGTCTCGCGATAGCTGCCGAAATCTCGGGTCCTACGGGATTTGCGGCTGGCCTGGGCGCACGCCTCCTCCTCCCTCGCGGCTGCTTCCAGGCCAGCCCCCATTCCCTCAGAGAGATTGAGGAGGGGAGCGAGGCAGGGAAAGCCCCTCCTGGCTCCGTCCTCTTCCTGTGGAGGGCCCTTGCTTTCTGCCCCGTGGATGGGAGAGCTGCCGCGCCCAGCCTGAGCTTGGCCTCTGATCCAGCGGGGCTCTTCGGGGACAGTGGCGGCGTTGGAGCTTTGGCCCTGTGGCGGGGCTCCCGCAGTATGGGTAAGGAAGGGCCTGGCTCAAATCAATCAATCTAAAAACAGTGGGACATTGGGTGAGGGGGGGAGGGGTCCCTCAGTGGCGGATTCCTTGGCGATGCTTCCTTCCCCTCCTCCGCGCCCCTCCCCCTTGTTGTGCTGCCTTCCCCCGCGTGCAGGGCACAACGTGGCTTCCTTTGCGCCTGCCCCCGTGGCTTGTTTTCCCTTTAGGGAGGGAGGGAGGGAGCTCTTTGGGCCTCCTCCCCCCGCCTCTGGGAAAGGAGGCCCCATCAAGCCCTGCGACGGCATTGAGGTGTTTGGTTTTTTTTGGTGTCCCAATTTGAGTGTGGACTCAAATAACTCAAAGGTATTAGGAAACATTCCCCCAAACCCACCAGTGTTCCCATTTGGGTATATTGAGTATTCATGCCAAGTTTGGTCCAGATCCATCATTATTTGAGTCCACAGTGCTCTCTGGATGGAGGTGAACTACAACTCCACAACTCAAGGTCAATTGTAGGTAAATTGGAGCCGGGGAGGGGGCGGAGCCGGGGAGGGGCGGAGCCAGGGGAGGGGCAGGGGTGGAACCAGGGGAGGGGGCAGAGGCAAACCCTTCGGCCCCCCAGGTGATCAGTGACCGGAGTTCCGGCCCTTGGGCCTGTAGAAGTTGGACAGCCCTGATTTTGAGCCAATGAAAGGAACAACTCATTATGCCTTCCCATAAACATTTAAAAGCATGATGGTTATGAGTGTTGTGTATGAAGATAAATCTTACCATTGTTTCTAGCTCACCTGAGGGATGAACTCTGTTTCACCTGTAGCTATGGTGCCAAAGGTTCCTCTTCTTGTCCCCCCCCCCCCAATCTCAAACTCAATGAGGTTTACAACAGTTCAAAGAAACATAGCTAAAATTACGCCAAATACTGTCCATAAAATCATAGCTGTAAAATTAAAACCAGCTAGAAACATAACTATTGAACTCATAATCAGTAAACCAACTGAGACAATGGCACAGCACCAGACACAGGCCTTATGCCGTCACACCAGGCGCCTTTGAGAATAAACTACGATGTGCTTCCTTCATGCCTGGTGGACTGCAGGGTGCCTATTTGAGGAGCTCAGGGGTCCAGCAACCAAAAACCACTCAAGGTTAAAGATAAACAACAAAATAGGTTTATTCAACAACATAGTCTTTGAAGGACTTGGTACAAAGCTTGACGGTTGCAAAAGTACAGAACAAGGGTGAGATGAAAATTCCCCGGCAATCTTGTTTCTATCTTGGGCTGCTGAGACTGAGAAGTCTCCCCTTGCTCCCTCCAAATGGCAAGGAAATCCGAAGGTATTCCTTACCCTGACCCTAGGTTGCTAAATAGAAGGAACTACGCCTTCTCTATCTATGCCTAGAGTCAATTCGAAGGCGAACCGATGCTGAAATGGCAGTCAGATAACTAAAATATACAAGGCAGTACAAACTGCAGCAGGGTATCACTAGCTTATCTAACTCCAGCACAGCAGGTTGAAAACAAGCGGTCAAGCAATCAGTCAGTCAGTACTCACGATGACCTATTCACAGCTAGCCTGGCTGGCCAAGCACATCTGAGCCCTTCTCCTGCCTGAGAAGGACTGGACTAAAGAATCCAAGATGGAGGACTGGTGCCTAGGAAAAAAGGCGGGGTTTCCAACTCAAAGGGATACCTTTGCAGCCAATGGCTGCAAAGTCTCGCCAAAGTGGCTGAAAAGCCTTGCAAACACCAGCCACCAGGGTGCTACTAAGTTTGCATTGGCCCTGGAAAGATGGCAAAGGTTGCTTTATCCTGTAACTAAGGAAAATGCAAGTAAAACCTGTCTGGTGATGGAACAGTCCTCTTCCACACTGCCATATAATCCAGATTATCAAATCAAAAAATCCACATGATCTGCTTTGAACTGGATTATATGAGTCTACACTGCTGTATAATCCAGTTCAAAGCAGGTAATCTGGATTTTATGTTGCAGTGTAGATCCAGTCACAGTCTGCTTGAGCAGCTATGCTTCAAAAGTCTACCAATCCCCTCTGTCTGCCGCCTAGGAATGTTGGAATGTAGAGGCTGACCAATCAAGAGACCTTATGCAGATTTGCCCTCTGTGGCATCCAATCATAATGTTGGAATGTAGAGGCTTGGAGTCAATCAGAATGCCAGCACATATCCGCACACACACACACACACAGACATACAAACATTCACATACAAACAAGCCACGGTCATCTCGAGGCTCGATTACTGTAACGTGCTGTACATTAGCCTACCTTTGTCGGCGATCCGGAAACTTAAACTGGTGCCTGCTGCTGGGGGCCACTAGGACAGCCCACCTAACACCTCTCCTGCGCGAACTGCACTGGTTGCCAATCGAGTTCCGGGTCTCCTTCAAAGTGTTAGTTTAAACTTTCAAGGCCTTACATGGTTTGGGGCCAGTGTACTTGAGGGAGCGGCTTACCCCATATGTTCCCAGAAGATCACTGGGTTCAGAGGGACTTAACACGCTCGAGGTCCCAAGTGTGAAACTCTGCAGGCTCTCCAGCACGCAGCAGAGGGCGTTCTCTGTGGCCGGCCCGGTTTTGTGCAATTCGCTCCCGGCCGAGACACAAGCCCTGCAAGACCTGATGGCCTTCCGCAGGTCCTGCAAGACCTGGTTGTTCAGGCAGTCCTTTGGTGACTGATTGGTGCCTAGCTGACAACCTTTTATCTAGCTGTGCTGTTTTAATCCCACAGCTGTGCTGTGACT
Organism: Anolis apletophallus; assembly: GCA_030556195.1. Lineage (NCBI taxonomy): Eukaryota > Metazoa > Chordata > Lepidosauria > Squamata > Anolidae > Anolis > Anolis apletophallus. The sequence goes on from JARBWK010000010.1 coordinate 129,156,991, forward strand.
AATGTATGTTTAGCCAGGATTGTTTTAGTGTTTTATAGTTTTAGTGTTTTATGATGTTTTTAATCTTATGTACTCTATGCCAGTGTTTCCCGACCTTTTTTGAGCACACTTTTTACATTTACAAAATCCTGGGGCACACCACCAACCAAAATGACACAAAATGACACTCTAACACAGTAACACATATAGTTAATATGTTTTTAAATGTATTTATATACTCAGTGTGAAACCTGGGCCTGTTTCGATGAACACAACATAGATATCCTGGCAGGAATGGCAGAAACTACAAAAAAGGGGGAAGCTTACAAAGACAAAGGAACAACACTGAGAACCGCAGTGAATGATCAGGTTCGCACTGTTAATAAAGGCAATAATGCAATGACTGTAGTATCAAAAATAGCAGATGTAATGGGAAAGGCTAAATAGCAAAGTAGTACAACATAGGTCTATACATTAGAGTATATACAATGCACAATGGCAAAAACATCAATTACAATCAGTATGTAGGAATATATGTGACAACTGTGGACATACTATGCATTCAAGCATGTGCAACATATCATGGCATAAGCCTTGAGTATCAATATCTACATGCAAGTATATGTAGCATATATGACAGTACTATTCATTCGAATATATAGGGTACATCATAGTAAAAATGTCAGTAACAATGGATACAAGCATGTATACGTCACATATAGCTGAGAAGTGAAGCAGATGGAATACATTTGCAGAGATAGTGCAATATAGAGAGACAATAACAAACGGAATCAATAGGGTAACTTGGTCAGTTCAAACCTGGCCCATATGCAGCCGCAAGGGCTCTTCAGATAGCAGTCGGACTCAATTAAGGGAAGAATGGGAAAGTATTGAGGGAGTCACTTGAAGAATGGGTGCCAGGGAAAATCAAAGGACGCAAAAATCCACTCCGTGTTCTCAGAGGTGGAGGCGGCGAGCAGGGAAATCCAAGCCGCGGCCGCAGTGAGCGGAACAGGATTACTTCCGCGTTAGCCTGGCGAGCCTGCCGGAAAGGACCGGAGAAGCCGCAAAATGTCGTGAAGGTGTCGCAGCGACCTGGGTAAGGCAAAATTGAGGCTCGAAATGAGCAGTGGGTCACTCAGGGACTGCGTGGGGGCAGGCCCTGATGCCAAACGGAGGGCATGGGCGCCAAAGGGTTTGTCTTTATCCGTTTTCGTGTCTCAAGGACACTTCATCTGGGCACGTCGCTGAATACACGCATCATGGCAAAGTAACGAATGGCTTCACTGATAGGGATGCAAGGGCTGGATGCCCTATATATTCGAATGAATAGTAGAATGTGGCAGAAAGACACACACGAAGGTCAACAGCTGGGAGTTATAGTTCACCCGCAATCAAAGAGCATTCTGAACTCCACCAATGATGGAATGGAATCAAACTTCCCACACAGAACTCCCATAACCAAGAGAAAATACTATAAGAGTTTGGTGGGCATTGACCTTGAGTTTTGGAGTTGTAGTTCACCTATATCCAGGGAGCACTGTGGAAGGGAGGAAGACGTGGGGCGAGTCTGCGCAGTAGCGATCGCACGGGTCACGCCTTCCTGCCTCCCCTCCCGCAGAAGCGGCAGCGTGAGCAAAGCGAAAGCAAAGCAAGAGTGAGGCTGGGAAGAAGGTAGCCCGAGTGGAGAAGAAAAGGTGTTCGGCAGGAAGGGTATTGGAGCTCCACTTCCCACGGCACACCTGATGATAGCTCACGGAACACTAGAGTGCCCCGGCACACTGGTTGGGAAACACTGCTCTATGCAACCCTATGTATGTTTTATATGTTGGAAACCGCCCTGAGCCTCGGGAAGGGCGGTCAAGCAAGCCGAAATAATAAATAAATAAATAAATATACATAGATAGATATACCTGGAGTCACATTAAAAATTCTTGTGCCAAAATGGGTACTTGGTGGAAAAGTTTAAGAAGCCTTGTCTTGTGACACTGAAATGTACTAAGCTGCCTGAAAAAGGGGGAAAGTTACTTTGAATTATATTTCTCTAAGTCAGTGTTTCTCAACCAGTGTGCCGGGCACACTAGTGTGCCGTGAGTGATCATCAGGTGTGCTGTGGGAAATTGGGACCTGGGGGGGGGGGGGGAGAGTCTAGTGCAGGGGTGGGCGATTACCGCCCCTCCAGGTGTTTTGGACTTCAACTCCCAGAAATCCTAGCCAGTTTACCAGCTGTTAGGATTTCTAGGAGTTGAAGTCCAAAACACCTGGAGGGCCAGTAATTGCCCATCCCTGGTCTAGAGTGTTGAAGTATAAAAACCCTAAGAAACCTACCTCAATAAAGGCACAAAATTACAAACACCCCCCTCCACCTGTTGTCTACTTGGTCTCTCCTCTCCATGCATTGGGAAGGCCCGCCTCCCTTTCCCCAAGTAGAGACCTCCTCTTGCCTCCTGGGGTTCTGTGTGTGGGAAGTTTGGCCCAGTTCTATCATTGGTGGGGTTCAGAATGCTCTTTGATTGTAGGGGAACTATAAATCCCAGCAACTACAACTCCCAAATGTCAAGGTCTATTTCCCCAGAACTACATCTGCGTCATATTTGGGCATATTGAGTATTCATGCCAAGTTTGGTCCTGATCCAACATTGTTTGAGTCCAGAGTGCTCTCTGGATATAGGTGAACTACAACTCCAAAACTCATAAGGTAAATGCCCACAAAACTCTTATAGCATTTTCTCTTGGTTATGGGAGTTCTGTGTGAGAAGTTTGTGTCTTTCTGCCATTCCTGCCAGGATATCTATGTTGTGTTCATCGAAACAGGCCCAGGTTTCACACGGAGTGTATAAATACATTGAAAAACATATTAACTATATGTATCACTGTGTTAAGAGTGTCATTTTGTGAAATTTTGGTTGGTTGTGTGCCCCAAGATTTTGCAAATGTAAAAAGTGTGCCGCGGCTCAAAAAAGGTTGGGAAACACTGCTCTAAGTTGTGGGTGTGGAGCTGTAGAGAAAAACAACCATGTAGCGATTCCACGGAAATGAAGGGGGCTGTCACATGGGCTGTGAAAAGGAGATAAGGTTCTGGCTTGTTTACTAAAAGCATTGACAGTTCAATTTATTGGAAGAGGCTAATGAACGCTAATCTATAAGAAGGCTATTATTTATATTCCCAGCCATCTTTGAGTGGGAGCTTGGAAAAAGGGAGAGTGGTAATGATGTGCTATAATTTATAGACCAGGCAGAAAACTGCTCGGAATAATGTCAAGGGATGATTATTTGGCAGAACTGGGCTTTCACAGTCCTCCCACTTGATTTATTCAGTTGCTTGTTAGGGTCTCAGTAGGTCTCGGAGGTAGAAATCCCATTGTTTTCAATTCCATGTAGTATTGAAAACTCTCCAGTCTTTGCCCCCAGAAGGGTTTGCTTTGCTCATTAGCAAACAAAGGAAAATATATGGCTGGAAAAGTTGCTTTACTTTTCCAATAATAGCCTTCCACAGGTTGTAGGCACAACTGGTATATTATCACAAAATACATTGTTATATAGTCAAGAGTCAGCAATAGTTTTTGCTTTGTTATTGTAATGAAGGCTGGCAATGTCCTTTTCTTTTTCATTACAAACCTTTTTCTTAGAGGCACTTTCCTTGCTATCTTTCCTTAGGCGGGGCTGTCCAACAGGCGGCCCCAGGGCCGTACACGGCCCCCTAGCCCCTTTCCTCCGGCCCCCCCAGCATTTTAATAAAAAATAAAAATAGAAAAATAAAATAAAAAATAATAATTTAAAAAATTACCCACTTCTGGGTTTCGGAAATCTCGGCTACTGAATCCTCTGCGCCCACACAGACCTTCTTCGGCGCCTGGCTCGGTCGGTCGTGGCCTGTCTCATGGATCGGCTTCTCCTGGATTCTGTGCGTTTGGGAAGGTAGGCTGAATCAGGGGGCTCCCCTTATGTTAATATTAAATATATGGAATTGTTTATTTATGCTCCCATTGTGTTCCATTCTCTCCCTCTCCCCTTATGTTAAGGGGAGGGGGCGGAGCCGGGGGCGGGGGCAGACCCTTCGGCCCCCCCAGGTCATCAGTGACCGGAATTCCGGCCACAGGTCGGGTAGAAGTTGGACACCCCTGCCTTAGGGAGATCAAGACTGTTTTTAAAAAAATCTCAGTATGTTTTTGAAGACCGACTACCCAGGGAACTGGGCCTTGCAAAATTGTGCTGTACTGGCTATGTGGATTTAGTTTATTTGTCATTATAATAGTTGTGTTTTAACTGGTTTCATTTTATGGTTAAGTTTTTTTGATAGCTCTTAGTATGATTTTCTCCTCCTCCAAGACCAGCGCTCATGGCCTGTTGCTCATTAGGTGGGTGGGAATAAGACTTTTAAATCCTTACCATACATTGTTTTTCAATCTACCCTGCCATCCTGATTGTTATATGTTACTTGGTACAAAAATAGTACTGTTATGGAATCTAGACTAGCAATGCTTTGAGAATTCCACCTGGCAAGGAATGCTAGTGATGGATGGCTGTGAGTTTTCCGGGCTGTATGGCCATGTGTACCTGCGGGACCGCCTTGTCCCATATCATCCCACCAGATCACTGCGCTCCGAAGAGCTAAACCTCCTGGTCATCCCAAATATGAGGACCTACCATCTGTCCGCAACCCGCCGCCGGGCATTCTCTGTTGCAGCCCCTACCATGTGGAACGCACTGCCCGCCGGCATCCGTGCCACCCAGGGCCTCCTCCCGTTCAGGAGAGCAGTTAAGACATTGCCGTTCCAACAAGCCTTCGGAGTTAGCTAAACTGTAGCTCGCACCGCCTAGCTGTCAGCCCACTGCGACTCCATTTGTTGCTTCAACTGTGTGAAAACGCGCCTGGGGTCTTTGACTTAGAATAGGAACAAGGACGTGACATCTCTTCCCAGGGGACTTCTTCTTGCCTTCCCATAGAGAACTGGAACTCTCAAGGACCAAACCAGTCACTTTAGATAACTCAAACAGGCTTTATTGTTCACAAAAGGAGTTATCTTGTTGAGGTATTAAACTTAGTTCTCCAAACAGTGGTAAAATAAAATATACATTACAGTTCTTTAGTTGTTTGGGTCCAGGAAGCTTTCAGCCAGATGGCTTTCCAAGATCTCTCTCTCTCTCAATGGCTTTGAGGTGAGAACTCTCTTAGCCCCAGTCAAATGACCTATATTGAAGGCACAGAGCCTTCCTCTTGGTGCCAAATGACTAGTTGAAGGCGCTTGAGATTCCACAGTCCCATCCAGGTGTGCTGGAGATGCAGAATGAATCCAAGATATAAAGAGTTGGTGCTAGAGAATGCCTGACTGAGGCCTGGCTGGCAAACCCTCTAACACGTCCTCTTCTGTAGAGATGCAGGCAAAATCTAAAGAGAAAGCTAGATTTCCAAAGTCTCAAGGGGGGGGAAAAAACAAACTTAACGATGATTGACAGCTCTAAAGAACCAATCAATGCAACCAATACTTAACAACACTAAACAGACTAGCTGAAACATAATCCAATAGTTAAACCTTGCAACTTAAAGTATTATACACAGGTGGCATCAGCCACGCCTTCACAAACTGTTCTAATTGTAATTCCATCTTAATGGTATTACTGTGGTTTATGAGTTATCTGACAATTGTATTTTACGAACTGTTGTAAGCCGCCCCGAGCCGTTGGGGGGGGACGGGGACAGACAAATGCGAAATAATAAATAAATAAATAAATGTATGTTCCAGAAGTATTACTAATATTGCATGATACCTGTTATAGTTCAATATGATAATAATAATAATATTGCATGATACTTGTTATAGTTCAATATGATATTGTTATAGCACAATGTGATATGTAATATTGATGTTGTATTGTGGCAATAATTATAGGTCATTTTATTTTAGTATGTAATTCTACCTAGTCTAGAATTTGACTCCAGAATTTTTTTTATCTCTTCACACTCCCACCATAGATGTGAATACCATGCCTCCCGGCTTCCACAATAACAATATTTGGGATTTAATCCCTGAATCATATACTGTATGCCAGCTGAATTGGCATTCTATACCATTTCGTTATTATTTTCAGTTCTAATTCCTTGTATTTTTCTATTTTTATTTTATTTAAACCATTGATTATCTTTTCTATTTTTTCTCTTCCTAGCCCCCTTCCTTTTCCCACTTGTTTTCCATTATACTATACATAGATCCCTTATCTTCTGCAATTCTTCCATATATTTTATTAAGTCCTTTTTTGCCTCCAAATCTCTCATCTAATCTCTTGTATATTATATTTTCACCCTTACTACTTTCTTTCTTTTTAATTTGTTTACAAATTCCTCTTAGTGTTAACCAATTTATCCTGCCCCCTAATGTTTCCAATTGTTTTCATTCCATTAATTCCTTATTTTCATTATATAAATCTTTGATTTTACTATATCCCATCTGTTTCCATTTTTTTAATGATGCTCTCGTCTTCCTCATTACTTAAACTACCTATTGGGGCTTCCTTTGATAAATATGGCATCCATTTATCTTTCCATTTCCCAAATATTTTTAATGCTATTTTCCTTGGGCCTATTGGTTTTTATTCCCTCTTTTAAATTATTTGTAAAGATTCTGTAGACTCCTTGACCTTTATTTGCTTCATTCTCTATCCTTATCCACTTCTTTTGCTTGTCTATCAATTCCGGAATCACTTTCAGATGAAAAGCTTCGTAGTATAATAATTGTGATAACATCCACCCTGCTCTATGCTGATGATGCAGTTCTTCTCTCTAGAACTCAAGTTGGACTGAAAAGAGCCCTGAGAGCATTAACAAATTACTGCCAGAAAGAACAGTTGCACCTCAACTTTCAGAAAAGTAAAATTATGGTGCTTTACCATAAACGACCCAAGAGGCACAACTGGAGAATAGATGGAAACAAAATAGAGCAGGTCTCAAGCTTTAAATATCTTGGTGTTACCCTCCATAGCAGCAACAGCAGGAAAGCCCACGCAGAGTGTGCAGCAGAGACAGCACCAAAGAGTTCATCCGCTATCCTAAGTTATCTCAGGACGGGAGGAGGTCACTTTATACCGGCGGCACTTAAACTTTTTGAAGCAAAATCAGTCGCACAAATGCTGTATGGAGCCCAGCTTGGACCCTTCTCAAATTATGCCCCACTAGAGCGTGTCCAATCGAAATTCCTAAGAGCGGCTCTACAGGCTCCCAGATGTGTCCCTAACGCTACCCTGCGATTGGAGACAGGCTTCGTGAAAGTGGAAGCGAGAATATGGACAGCTATTCTCAATTACTGGCTACACCTATCCTTCCCCCCATGTGGTCTTGCCCCCCTCATCATGAGAGACGACTTCCAGTCCACACGGATTAAAACAGTAGCAGCAAAGATCGCAACGCTAGGTTTCTCCCAAGGACAATGGCTAAGCATGAGATGGGACCGAGCCAAGGGTCTCATTAAGCAACGGATCCTGGACAGAGAGCGCCAATCCGACCTAGCCTGTTCCCCAGCCTTCATTGATAGGGAAGCCAATCGATACCTCACTGCCCCCATGGCATACCTAACAGACCTGGAGGTGCCCAAACACCGAAGGGCTTTTACCCTGGCAAGATGCCATGCCCTCCCATCGGCTGTATTGGAGGGGAGGTATCGGAAGACCCCCTTCAAGCAGAGACTATGCCCCTGTGGGTCTGGTGATGTGGAAACAACTGAGCACGTGCTTCTTCAATGCATGTTCTACAGAGATCTTAGATCCAATCTCATCGGACCATGGCTTTTAAAGTACCCGGGGCGCAGTGAAAGATGCTATTCCACCCTGCTGCTTTCGGACTCTAGCACTGCAATGACTTACAGTGTTGCTAAGTTCTGTGCTGCTGCCCTTAATATCAGACGGGTGATGATTGACACCGTTAGGCAACAATATCCTGTCTTTTAAAAAATATTTTTATACTGATTTCTAGTCTGATTTTAAATAACTGTTTACCGGGGAGTTGTCCTTCTCCTCTTGGGGCGCTTGTGCCCACTTTGTGCTGGTCTGTGACCGTGATAAAGTTTTTGATTTGATTTGATTACTGTGATAACAGTATCTGTACTGTATTGTCTTTCTGCCTGGAGCAGAGCTGGTAGCACACATTTGGATTGCTGGAGGGGTTTAGATAAAATAACATCTGTGGCGAGAAAGAATAAAATGCCACCTGTCCCTGACCAAAATTGCAGTCCTCTGAGCTTTTGTTAAAAGATTGGGAGCCAATTCCCTGCCCTTAAATCTGTCATAATCCGTAAATAAACACATAGATAAAGGGGACCCAGTTGATATTGTTTACCTTGACTTTCAAAAGGCTTTTGACAAAGTCCCTCACCAAAGGCTCCTAAATAAGCTCTTCAGCCATGGAATCAGGGGACAGGTCTTGTCCTGGATTGGAACCTGGCTAAACTGTAGGAAACAAAGGGTGGTAATAAACGGACATTTCTCTGGGTGGAAAGAGGTGAAAAGTGGCGTACCCCAAGGTTCAGTTTTGGGTCCGTTACTTTTTAATTTATTCATTAATGATCTGGACGTAGGAGTGAATTCTGAGGTAGCAAAGTTTGCAGACGACACTAAATTGTTCAGGGAAGTTAAAAATGAAACTGATTGTAAAGAGCTCCAGAAAGATCTCTCGAAATTGAGTGAATGGGCAACAAAGTGGCAAATGCATTTTACCCTAAACAAGTGTAAAGTCATGCACATCGGGCAAAGAACCCCAAATACACTTATCAACTGATGGGATCAAAGCTTTCGAGACAAACCAGGAAAGGGATCTTGGGGTTTTGGTGGACAGCTCAATGAAGATGTCAACCCAGTGCGCTGCAGCAGTGAAAAAAGCAAATTCTATGCTTGGCATGATCAGGAAGGGAATCGAAAATAGGTCAGCAAATGTTGTATTACCTCTCTACAAATCTATGGTGAGGCCACATTTGGAGTACTGTGTACAATTCTGGTCTCCGCACCTTAAGGAGGATATAACGGAACTGGAAAAGGTACAGAACAGGGCAACAAGAATGATCCAAGGGATGGAGCGGCGGCTCCTTATGAAACCAGGTTGCAACGCCTTGGTCTTTTCAGCCTTGAAAGACGGCGTTTAAGAGGTGACTTGATCGAAGTGTATAAAATCATGCATGGGATAGAAAAGGTGAATAAAGAAAAATATTTTCTCTGTCACACAACACTAGGACTAGGGGCACTCCCTGAAGCTCCAAGGTAGGAAAATTAGGACTAATAAAGGGAAATATTTCTTCACCCAGAGGGTCATTGGGTTATGGAACTCACTTCCAGAGGAGGTTGTGACAGCTGTCAGCCTGGACAGCTTCAAGGCAGGATTAGACAGATTCATGGATACCAAGGAATCAGTAGCTACTGAAATGGACATCCAAGTGCCACCTCTGTGTTGACGGAGGCAGGCAGGATTTCCCCGGGTACTGGTTGTGGGGGGTCGGGAGCAGGTGAGGGTTTTGCCCTCCTTTCTGCTAGAGATCCCTGTGTACAACTTGTGGGCCACTGTGTGACACAGAATGCTGGACTAGATGGGCTGAGGCCCGATTCAGCATGGCTCTTCTTATGTTCTTATGTTCTTATGTTTCCAATTGGTTGGCCATCTGTTGTGAGGGCTTTGATGGTGTCTTCTTTGACTGCCATATGAGGTTGGGCTAAATGGACTTTGGGGCTCCTTTCCAAGCAATGTCAGTCTCATGTGTCCAGTTGGATTGCAGCCCCTATTACCCCCCCCCCCCACCATGGCACCTTCCTCCTTCCCTTGTGCTGTGGGAGTGTGTGTGTGGGAGACAGAGAGTCAGTGTGTGTGCATAGAGTGTGGCCTCCCTCCCTCTTTTTTTCCTTCTCTCTCTCTTTTTCTCTCTCTCTCCTACTCTGCTTCTGCCCTTTGATTCCTTGCCTTAGTGTTAGTGAGGGGCCGAGAGGCATGCAGGGAGCAGCAGCCATTGCTGGTGCTGCTGCTTTGGAGCCCTCCTCCTCTCCCTTTTGACGCCGCTCACCCTCGCCCAGGAGGTCCCTTCTCTTTCTCCCGCCCCACCTTCCAAGGACTGTGAAGGCAAAGGGGAATGTGAAGTAAAGTGGCCTTGCTGGCTGTGTGCTCATGCGCTGGGAGACAGGACGGGGCGGGGACGGACAGGAGAGATGTGTGTTATCCTTCCTTTGTTGTTTTTGTGGAGTTTTTCAGTGATGGGCACACCTTGGATTGTGAGATATTATGTTGCCAAATTTGGTGTGATTCCGTTCATTGGTTCTTTTGTTTACTTCATCCTAACAATGACAGCTCCTTTTCATACATTAAGACTAGCTGTACCCGGCACGCGTTGCTGTGTCCTATTTAGGAGATGCGAGAAAGTCTGTCACATGTTGCTGTGGGTATGTTTGTGTTGCCTCCTTCCTTCTGTCTTGTCTTTCCCTTTCTGTGTATGTACAGATGTGTATCTGTGCATGTCTGTATGTATATATGTGTGTATGTAGGTATATATGTGTGCATGTGTATATATGTATATGTGTGTATGTACTGTATATATGCGTGTGAATGTGTCAGGGGAAGGGGGTGGATAGTTTGTGGGGATGGCAGGGGGCGTGGCCTCCGCTGGGAAGCGGCGCCACCATTTTGTGTGGGCCGGTGTCAGCCAATGGGATTGGCTGGCGGCCACGGAGGACGCTGGGAAATGTAGGGTTTTTTTGTATCGTTGTTTTGGGGGCCTTCTAGGTTTTTGGGGGGAAAGTTTTTTTTGCTATAAACCTTCCTTGCCTGAGGCCCATTTTTGTTGCCAAGTTTGGTGTCTCTGCCTTGGATGGTTTCTCTGTCTGTGGCAGTCGTTCGACGACGGGACCTCCTTTATATAATAGATGTTGTAGTCTGGCAAGAATCAAAGGATTTTTCTGAATGTTTAGAGGATGAGGGTGATGATGGCATCCGTGAGTGTTCAGGGGGAATTTCAGGCAGACGAGGCTGATGTTTGGAATTCTTCAGATCGTTTTCAGGCAACAGGGGAAACTGAAAATACCAGTTCCCTTGAGAAACAACCTTGGGGAGATAGGGAGATTTCAAGGGAGTGTGGATTAAACTTAAGAACGCAGGGCATGAAAAACAGGCAAACTATATATTCCCAGCGGGTTTGCAATAAGACCTTCAAGTCCAGGTATGACAGGCATGATGTCATGGGTGCCTGAAGGGAATTAAATTAAGTGGTTTGGCTTCAAGCCTCTTAGAGGAGACAATGTTGCTATTGAGGATTCAGTCTCCTGTTCATGTTACCAAGTTCCTGGTTCCTGTATTGTCAAGTTTCCTGCTTTATGTTTCTGTCTATGCTTATGTATCCTTGGAGAATTTACCTTGGAGAGGTTCCTGGGTTCATGTTCATGGAAATACCTTGAATTACTTCTGTATTCCTGCACTCCTGGATTTTGGAGTTTACCCTGGCATTTTTGGATTCTTGCTACTGAACTCTGTCTTATTTTATATACAGCATTTTATATTCTGACTGTCTTTTTTGGATTTGACCTTTCCCCCCTTTTTATATACTTGCTTCGATAAACATTTTATTACTGGATCACTATTACTGGTATGGTGTTGGGTGAAAGGGTGTCTCAGGGCTAGGGTACAACAATAAGCTTTATTAGTTGCAATGATGCAGAAAATGATGACTCCGGTGAGGCCTGACTTAGACCATGTGCCTTTATTGGATTGGCTCCCACGGGACGAGGGCGCGGACCATCCAGGTCCCCCTGGTTCCCAAGATGTACTGCCACTGTTGGATGTGTCGGAGATCCTGTCCTCCACCCGTGTCGCCCCCTTGGGCCTTGGGACCTGACCTCCCTGGATAAACCACACAACAGCTGAGGTACAACTGTTGAGGTTTTATTGATTAATAAGTTCAGTAAAAGGCTTGGAGGCAATCCTTATAGTGACTCCAAATAGCAGCCAAAGTCAGGGAGTAGCAGGATAGCGTGATCCGTGGCAACAGGATCACAAGCGGAGGAAAACGGGAACACAAGCCAGATGCAAGGAAAGTCTTTCAAGGGGTCCCAGCCGGAGTAAATAAGGCTGGGTTGGTTTGCTTAAAGGCAAAGAGTCCAATAACTAGCAAAGTCTTTTCAGGATCAATCACAGGGTCTCGACGACGAACAGGAACGAGACACAACACTGGATCAAGTCAGCCCGGCGTAGGCTGGCTGGCACAAGCTTGGCTGGGAGGCCCGATGTGGCCTCTTTCCCAGAAGCGTCTCCTTAGCGTTGGTACGAGATACTTGCAATGGGCATCTCTTGGTAATTATAGTATTCCCTGGCTTTGATGTAGGGACGTCGAGTGTCACCGCTCTATGAGTGATGATTGTCTATATGTTATGTTACCTCAGTCTTTCTGGTATGCGCAGCTCGTTAGTGGCTACCATCTGGACAAAGGGAGGTGATCTCTCGGCTCCTTCGGAGCGCCGCTATCAGGGAGGCTAGATGGTATAACCTTGAGCTGCCTATGTTATGCATTCATCCCTGGCTTCTCACGGGAAAGATCGGGAGGCCCAGGGCAAGGTTTGAGAGTGAAGCAAGCTGGTTTGGGCAGCACCTTGTTGCCGCCTTGACTATAGTCTCGCTCAAGCAAATGTGATGCCTGAGGCCCTTGAGGTGTGACAACCCGTGATGCGCGCCCCCGCAGCATGGCTGGGGGGGGGGGGCAGCTGGTCATGGTCCGACCAAAGATAGCAACCGTCCTTGAGGACGGCGACCTGAGCCGGATGTCTCCTACCTCTGAGGAACACGGATCCGGAAATGACCTGCGGCGGAAGCCGCATGACCACCTGAGAAGAGGGACGCGGAGGCGGAAGAGGAGGGGACATCAGTACCTGGCTTCCCCTCAGAACACCGGAGCAGTCCAGCATTCTGCCACGACCATGGAGTCTCTAGGGCCACAGATCTACGAGTGAAGAAGGAGCCCAGACCACTCTATCTAAAGTCCCAGAGACTGCCTCACACCAGGACATTCTGGAACACTAATTTCAGGCGACAGCGGCCACGCTTTAGGCCCAGGACTGAAGCTGCCCCAACAAGCCGAAGCTTTGCCTGCTCTAAGTCTTGGCGAGAAGGGAGCGATGCCCCCCTCCCCACGGCGAAAGATCTCCGAGGCGACCTGTTAAGAACTCCTAAGCTGCCTCCTTTTGACGGCTGGCCTGAAGCTGTCACCTGACTACTCAGACATTGTTTTCCCTAATTCCTTCCCTGTCCCCCCTTCCCTTTCCCTACCCTCCTCTAATTGTTTGTGATTCTGTGTTGTTGTTTCCTTCAATTCTTGTGAACCACTCCGAGCCTTCGGGGAGTGGCGGTATAGAAGCTTGAAAAAATAAATAAATAAACGTGAAACACAGTGGAAAAATAAGCAAGCTCTTTTATGTTGGTGTCCAGCATCACCCACTCTTAGCCAATGGCTAAACAACTAATTATACCCAAACTATCCCTAACAGGTTACTTAGTTCCCCACTACTGGCCACTGGCTTCACCCTGGACTGGTGTGAACCTCCTCCCGGGTGAAGCCAGTGGAACTTCAAGGCTTACATAATGCAATGCAAAGTGAACCTAAATATTATATGAGTCTACACTGCCAGATAATCCAGTTCAAAGCAGATAATCTGGATTTTATATTGCAGTGTAGAAGGGGCCTAAGAGAACTTCCAAGCAGGTTAGTAACAGGGAAATTCATTCTCCATCTTTTCCCAGCCTCAAACGGGCAAGCCAGATTAAAATATTGAAGAAAGCCTTGAATTTAAATTATTCTTTTGTATGCTACTAGATACATGGTAATGTTTGGCCATGTTGCTAACAAGGATTCTAAAATCTATCTACCTAGTGGCAGAGGTCAAATTCAATGCAAGGTGAAAATATGTATTATGAGAAAGCTGCACTGACAAGAGCAACATAGAGAGGCGATACACCGCATATCTGTGCTTCTAGCATAGTATCATCTCTGTACTGAGTGGCAGCTCATCCCCATGGTTTCAGCTGATAGAATTGTTAGGGATTGGACCTAGGGCACCTTCAGTGCAAAGCATGTGCTCTAGCCTGGGGTGCAGTAGAGTCCTCTGAGGAGGAAGGGAAGCCTCGTCCCCATGGCCGCTGCCTCCGTGGCCGCCCCCGTGGAAGCGGCCACCGGGGCGGGGCTTCCTTCCGCCTCGTCCTTCTGACTCAAGGAAGGAGGGCGCGCGAGGAGGAGGAAGCGGCCCCTAGGGCTTCCCTCTGCTTTCTCCTCTTCACCGCGCCCTCCTTCCTTGACAAGGGGGTGGGGGCAATGGTGAGGGGGATGCCATTCCCTCCTCCCCCGCCCCCTCACAGCGCTCTCCCCACGCCCTTCCCTGGGAGAGAGAGAGAGAGTCATCATGCCGCACGTTGCGGTTTTGTTTGAACATATATTTTTTTGGTCCTTGATCTGGCGCCCCTCTAGGCCTGTGCCCATAGGCCATGGCCTAGTGTGGTCTTATGGGTAATCCGGGCCTGCCCTTCTCACCCCGAAGGGGACTCAGGGCGGATCACAAGTACACATAGACGGCAAACATTCAATGCCGCTTTGTATTGATACACAGACAAAAACACAGAAGGAGGTTCTTGTGTCTGGTGTCGCGCCACAGGGGGTTCTGTCGCTCCATCCTTTATGACGAAGAGCTTGTCAGGATTTCCGCATTCCAGCATCTGGTCTTTTTCCTCTTTATGGCATTGTAAAAACCTCCCCCGTTTTTTTTATTAGCGGTGCCTAATTTCTCTAACTACAGCTAAAGCTGTTTTCGTACTGCTTAGGTAAACAGTGGGCAGGGCTGACGGTTGGCTGCCCAAGCCAACCCGGGATTCGAACTTGCAACCTTTGGTTGATAGATCTTTAGCAGCTTCTGATTTAATCGCTGTGCTAAACCTCCGGCAGGTTACAAATAAATTATTATTATATTATTGTGCTTTGTCTTTGGGAAGCTTTTGTCTAAACAGGTTATTTGCACTCTAAATAAGAAAATGAATAATCTATTGAGTGAAGCCAGCTTTGGGGGTTCTCAAGGCAAAACTGGCCTATATGTGTATTTTTCATAGTTTGCTTGTTTTGTTTTTTCCCCTTCTGATCAGCCAAACATGTGTTCAGAATATACAAAGACTGCTGCCATTTTTGTCTTAATAGGAAGGAGTTGTATAGTGGTGAAAGTAGAATAGGCTGATGGATGAGAGGTGTGGAGAGTGATCTCTTGATCAGGCCCGGATTACCCATAAGGCCACACTAGGCCATGGCCTATGGGCGCAGGCTTAGGGGGGCGCCAGATCAAGGACCAAAATAATAATAATAATAAAAATGTTCAAACAAAACCGCACCGTGCGGCCTGATTACTCTCTCTCTCTCTCTCTCTCTCTCTCGGGGGAGGGCGGGGAACAGCGGAGGAGGGAATGGCACCCCCCCCTCACCATTGCCCCTGTGGCACCCAGGAACATGGCAGAGAAAGCAGAGGTGCCCTCCTGCCACACGTACATGCCCGTCAGCGGCCCCAGGGGCAGGGCTTCCCTCCGCCTCATCCTCCTTGCGCCCAAGGAAGGAGGGGCGGGGCTTCCAAAGTGTGGCCTAGGGCGCCAAAAGGAGTTAATCCGGGCCTGCTCTTGACCGTTTCTCCTTTTGGTTCACTAGCTAACCAACAAATTCTTGGTGTTGTAGAACCCCATTAGGCCACAAAGTAATACATAGTGCAAGGTCAGTGACTGAGAAGAGCTTGATCCTGGTGGACAAGAAAGCTGACTTTGCATATATAACCAAAAGCTGGTTGTTGTTGTTGTTGTTACGTTTATTTAGATCCTGCTTTTTCTTTCTGCAAGGAGACTCAAAGCATCTTACATTAAAAGCATTTCAGTATAATTTTAAATCTACAAATATATAAACATTTAAACAGAATTCAGTATCATGGGTACTAAAACATTCAGTTAAAAGTCGAAGCAGAAGCCACCGAGATGTTTATTTCATTCCAGCTGGAGTGGATGTCAAACTGCAATCATTTGCCAAAGCCGACATAACCCACAAGGCAAAACAATACAGGTTTTTATAGGAAATACAGAGCTGTTAGAGTCAAAAATTCCCATGCCTACCCTTCTCCCCTTCCCAAGCTGGCGTTGTTATGATTGGCTGTGATGCCAGCAAGCCAGCAGGAAAGCCAATGGCAGCCTGAGCCCTACTTTGTCCTCTCAGTCAATGGGGTAGGAAGCGGCAACAGGGAAACAATGAAGAAATGTCCAGTTGTCTGGTTTAAATGACTAATATTTGCAAAATGGCTCAGTGATTGCTTTTTTAGCCCTCAAGCTGGCTTTTCTATTGTGCAAGTTCCTGGAGAGTACATCTTTGTCTGATCTGAAAGTCAGACCCTTTTGTTGTCATTAAGTCCTGGATATGGGGATTTGTAGATGATATCTTGGATCAGTTTCAGCCAGAGGTGTGGACATAAAGGAAAAGAAATGGCGGTGATCCCAATTGGCGGTGATCCTCGTAGACAGGCGGTGATCCTGTAAGCCATTTTAAACATCTTCACAGAAGCATATGAAAAGAAACTGAAGTGCTCTACCAGCAGGCCCAAATCAATCTCTCTACAATGTCAGCAATACAGTTTAATGGTTGCAGTGCTAGAAAATGTTGTCCATTTCGGCTACCTTGGCAGGAGGGTTGCCAACTGTATTTTCAGCTCCTGTCCCGTATTGATGCACGGCCGGGAATTGTATTCCAAGGCTGCCTCCTCTTGATTGAGTGGCACGCGCAGCCCTTTTGGTCGGTACTCCATTTCCCAAGAGTCCTTGCTCCCCGGGAAGGAGGAAGAGGGAGAAGGGGCCTGCCGATCTTCATGGCGCCGCGGTGAGCGGCCTGAGGGAGCTACAGGCGTGGCACGGGGAGATATGGGCCCGTATGGAGCTGGTGATCATGGAGATCCAGATCCAGGTCTGCCACACACTCACTCACCTTGACCGCAGGGCTACCTTCACCATTGACCGCTGGGAGAGGAAGGAAGGTGACCCCCTGACAAGCACACAAATCACAGCCACACTGGGGCTGAGGGGCGGGTGGGGTCTCTGGAGGGCTGTTGAGCCAGACGGGCATCTGTCTGCAGGGCTTGCAGAGCCTTTCTTGCCGAATGGCCCTTGGGGCCTCGTCTAAGTAAACGATATTGCCCTGTTCACATGCAAAAGGAGTCTTAAGTTAGATCACAGTCTGAACATTTGTCAACAGGCCAACGCTGCATCAAAAGGAATATAGTGTGAAACCAGGCATGGGCAAACGTCAGCCCTCCGGGTGTTTTGAACACTCAACTCCCATAATTCCTAACAGTGGGGGTGGGGGTGGGGGAAGCTCTGGAAGGCTTTTAAACAAGACTGACATCTGTTGGGAGGGCTTGGGTTGTGCCTCCCTGCAGAATGGCCCATGGGGCCTCGTCCAAGTAGATGATATTGCCCTGAATGCATGTGAAAGGAGGCTTCAGTTAGACCCTAGTCTAAACATCAGTCAACAGCGTGATGCCGCAGCTGAAAAAGCCAAGGCTGCATCAAAAGGAGTACAATTAGGGTTGCCTAACGTTTGATTTTCAAGTTATTATAAAGTGTCCCTTATTTTTGTGAAAAATCCCGTATTTTAGGTAAATGCCCCTTATTTCTTATATCAAAAAGTGGCAACCCTACTTGACAGCCACCTCTCCACAAAAGTCAACATTGATGCTGAAATACAACACTGTCTGAGCCATGCAAGTGCTGTGTTCCTTTGAAATGAAGCACAGAGTGTTTGAGGACATTAGTAGATATACTAAGATGTTTGTTTATAAAGTTATTGTTCTTCAAACTCTATTGTAAGCCTTCAAAACATGGATCTACAAACATCGGTCTTGACTTCTGGAAGGATTCCATCAGCATTGCCTTTGAAAACCCTGCAAATCTCTTGGGAAGACAGACAGATAAACAAACAAACATCAGTTTTGGAAGAAGCAAAGACCACCAACATTAAAGCAATGTTTCTCCGCCATCAACTTTGTTAGAAAGACCACATTGTCCGAATGCCCATACACCATCTTCCAAAGCTGTTACTTTATTCTCAACTCAAGAATGGAAAATGGACCTTAAGATATTTGAAAATGGGCTTAAAGCTCATCTAAAAAATGTGGTGTAAACACAGAGAACTGGAAATCCTGGTGTGGTGAAGTTCGTTTTCAAACGCTGCCTAAGGCTAGTGTCGAAATCCCTCGTAGATTTAAACTGACCACTGACCACTTTGTTCTGATGCAGCCTAAAGCATGCGTTCCACTGTGAGAGGATCTTTTTCCAATTACGCTGCCACCATATTAATTCTGGCTACCGATGTGAGGGCTTTGATAATAGACTTCCACAGATGTTGTGTTGAAAGTGTTTAACAGTTTATTACACAAACGGGTACAATGCTTAGTTGGTTTCAGACTCCTCAAGAGGTACACACTTGTATTTCCAAACTAATTTAACACTGGGGTATAACTTCCTGACACTGGGGTATAACTTCCCTGATACAGTTAATAGCACAAGTACCAGCAGTTCTACTACTTAACTGCTTACTACTGGGTTACTCTCAACCCTAACTAGGACTAAAACCTGTCCCACACACTTGGGTTTCCCTAAACCCACACAGAGCTCTGCACACTTGCAGCTCTAACAGACAGCTGGCTATCCCACCAACTGCCAAATACCAACTAACTCTGGTCACAGCTGCTGGCCAACTGACAAATTCAAACTCTCCAGCATTCTAAGCTAGACTCCTGGCTGGCTCCGCCACCTGTCACTATGGCAACACATTCCCCAGGAGGGAAATGCCTTTACTATCATAGTTGACCCTTTAGGGTCTGTCTAACCTTAACCCTATATTCCAACAATAAAACAACACACACATTTTGACTTCATTACACCTGGCAATCTAGCTTTCTAACTGGAGGTCAGCTGTTATCAATGGTTCTACGGATTTTGAAGATAGCGGGTGAAAGGATGAAACATGCCATGATGAAAGCACACCAAACAAATCCTTGTTATGGCTGCCTTCAATCTGGAAATCTATGTCCTCACTGTGAAAGACCATGCGGATCCAGAATAGATCTTCAAAGTTGCATCTGTCAAGTAGGAAATTTAGGTACCACTTTGTGGGGAGGCTAATTTAACTGATTTACGAGGCCATAAATCTCCAGGAATATGTGTAAAGAATGAAGGAATGCAACAGCTCCTCTGCTGGCCAGAAGCTGGAATGTTAAATTGCCTCTGAGTGCCTTTCTATAGGTTGTATGTCTGGCAGTGTTTCCCAACCTTATTTGAGCCGCGGCACACTTTTTTACATTTACAAAATCCTGGGGCACACCACCAACCAAAATGACACAAAATGACACTCTAACACAGTCACACATATAGTTAATATGTTTTTAATGTATTTGTACACTCGTGGAAACCTGGGCCTGTTTCGATGAACACAGATGAACCAATATAGATAAGTAATTTGAGCATTGGAGTTATGAGTGAGTCTACACAGGCATGGGCAAACTTGGGCCCTCCAGTTGCTTGGACATCAACTCCCACCACTCCTAGCAGTATCAAGCCCCTTCCTTTCCCCCTCAGCTGGGGAAAAAGGAAGGGCCTGAGGCCAGCAGGAGTGGTGGGAGTTGATGTCCAAAGTACCTGAGGGCCCAAGTTTGCCCATGCCTACCCTGAAGAACTGATGGAAGAAGGAGAGGGGAGGGCGGCCGAGGGCAAAGCCAGTGGGCGGGGCCAGGGAGCGCAAGACAAGCAGCGCAGGACGAATGGCACTGAATGGAGCGGCGAAGGGCAGACCCAGCAGAGGCAGGGAAGGAGGAGGGGGGCCAGGGGGCGGGGCCAGGGAAGAGAGGTTTCGCGGCACAGCAGGTGATCCCACATGGAACACTACAGTGCCGCGTCACAGCGGTTGGGAAACACTGGTCTATGGCATTGAATATTTGCCTGTATATGTACATTGTAATCCGCCTTGAGTCCCCTGCGGGGTGAGAAGGGCGGAATATAAATGATGTAAATAAATAAATGAATAAATATTTACAATCTTCCAGATAACCCAGTTCAAAGCAAATATTGTAGGATTTTCTGTCTTGATATTCTGGGTTATGTGGCTGTGTGGAAGGGCCCCTATTCACTGATTGCATCTGCTCGCAATCAGATGGTCGGGTACTGCCATCTTCCCTCTCATCCTCATGTTCCTAATTTCCATTTCCCTCGGTGAATGTTTCGACTTCCAGATAGAATTGATCATTTCTCTTCCTAGAGAAACAATTTGTTTCCTGCATGGGGAAATTAAGTACTCATTGCCTCTTTGATTAAGGCAGATTGTTAGGGAAGTATCTATACATGCAAATCAATCAAGAAACACCAGGTAGAGAGAAAAAAACCCAGTGTGATTCATCTATTTTGGGAGATGTGGAGCAACAATGATTTGGCTTTACATACTAACTAGCTGAGGACCCGGCGGTGCCCGGTTATTTGAGGAAGGCATTGTATGCCAAGGGTGGTTCCTATTAGATGTTTATGTGGTTTGCAGTGGTCTCGAACTTAGTGAAGGTACTGTGAGTCCCGGGGCCTAGTCAGGAAAATCAATTTGAGGATGCCTTGTTGTCAATTTTGGGCCTGGTCTATGATGTATAGGGCTACAGTGTTGTTTTGAAGTGAATGAGGTGAAGGCACTTCATATCCCATCATTCGTAGGCCTTCCTGCCCTAAACCACACCAGGTTGTGAAAGTGAGCCATTGGGCCCCTGTTTGCCAATTTTTGTCCTGATCCGTCACTGCTGTGGGCCGCAGTGTATGACTGACTGAGGCTTTTCCTTTTCCTCTGAGTCTCCTTAGAATGTTGGAATGTGGATGGCCATTCAGAGTCCGTTATGCAAATACAATTTCAGTGGCAGCCAATCCCCTCTGTCTGGGGCCGTTTGGGCGTGGTATGTTATTTTTAGGGGCTACAGTGTTGTTTGGCAAGTGTATGAGAT
>JARBWK010000010.1:129178102-129331379 GCA_030556195.1 Anolis apletophallus
CATGATGACCTATTCACAGCTAGCCTGGCTGGCCAAGCACATCTGAGCCCTTCTCCTGCCTGAGAAGGACTGGACTAAGAATCCAAGATGGAGGACTGGTGCCTAGGAAAAAAGGCGGGGTTTCCAACTCAAAGGGATACTTTGCAGCCAATGGCTGCAAAGTCTCGCCAAAGTGGCTGAAAAGCCTTGCAAACACCAGCCACCAGGGTGCTACTAAGTTTGCATTGGCCCTGGAAAGATGGCAAAGGATGCTTTATCCTGTAACTAAGGAAAATGCAAGTAAAACCTGTCTGGTGATGGAACAGGCCTCTTCTACACTGCCATATAATCCAGATTATCAAATCAAAAAATCCACATGATCTGCTTTGAACTGGATTATATGAGTCTACACTGCTGTATAATCCAGTTCAAAGCAGGTAATCTGGATTTTATGTTGCAGTGTAGATCCAGTCACAGTCTGCTTGAGCAGCTATGCTTCAAAAGTCTACCAATCCCCTCTGTCTGCCGCCTATGAATGTTGGAATGTAGAGGCTGACCAATCAAGAGACCTTATGCAGATTTGCCCTCTGTGGCATCCAATCATAATGTTGGAATGTAGAGGCTTGGAGTCAATCAGAATGCCAGCACATATCCGCACACACACACACACACACAGAGACATACAAACATTCACATACAAACAAGCCACGGTCATCTCGAGGCTTGATTACTGTAACGCGCTGTACATTGTCCTACCTTTGTCGGCGATCCGGAAACTTAAACTGGTGCCTGCTGCTGGGGGCCACTAGGACAGCCCACATAACACCTCTCCTGTGCGAACTGCACTGGTTGCCAATCGAGTTCTGGGTCTCCTTCAAAGTGTTAGTTTTAACTTTCAAGGTCTTACATGGTTTGGGGCCAGTGTACTTGAGGGAGCGGCTTACCCCATATGTTCCCAGAAGATCACTGGGTTCAGAGGGACTTAACACGCTCGAGGTCCCAAGTGTGAAACTCTGCAGGCTCTCCAGCACGCGGCAGAGGGCGTTCTCTGTGGCCGGCCCGGTTTTGTGGAATTCGCTCCCGGCCGAGACACAAGCCCTGCGAGACCTGATGGCCTTCCGCAGGTCCTGCAAGACCTGGTTGTTCAGGCAGTCCTTTGGTGACTGATTGGTGCCTAGCTGACAACCTTTTATCTAGCTGTGCTGTTTTAATCCCTGAGACTAATGTATGTTTAGCTAGGATTGTTTTAGTGTTTTATAGTTTTAGTGTTTTATGATGTTTTTAATCTTATGTACTCTATGCCAGTGTTTCCCAACCTTTTTTGAGCCGCGGCACACTTTTTACATTTACAAAATCCTGGGGCACACCACCAACCAAAATTACACAAAATGACACTCTAACACAGTAATACATATAGTTAATATGTTTTTAAATGTATTTATATACTCAGTGTGAAACCTCGGCCTGTTTCGATGAACACAACATAGATATCCTGGCAGGAATGGCAGAAAGACACACACGAAGGTCAACGGCTGGGAGTTATAGTTCACCCGCAATCAAAGAGCATTCTGAACTCCACCAATGATGGAATGGAATCAAACTTCCCACACAGAACTCCCATAACCAAGAGAAAATACTATAAGGGTTTGGTGGGCATTGACCTTGAGTTTTGGAGTTGTAGTTCACCTATATCCAGAGAGCACTGTGGAAGGGAGGAAGACGTGGGGCGAGTCTGCGCAGTAGCGACCGCACGGGTCACGTCTTCCTGCCTCCCCCCTCCCGCAGAAGCGGCAGCGTGAGCAAAGCGAGGCAAAGCAAGAGTGAGGCTGGGAAGAAGGTAGCCCGAGTGGAGAAGAAAAGGTGTTCGGCAGGAAGGGTATTGGAGGCTCCAATTTCCCACGGCACACCTGATGATAGCTCACGGCACACTAGTGTGCCACGGCACACTGGTTGGGAAACACTGCTCTATGCAACCCTATGTATGTTTTATATGTTGGAAACCGCCCTGAGCCTCGGGAAGGGCGGTCAAGCAAGCCGAAATAATAAATAAATATACATAGATAGATATACCTGGAGTCACATTAAAAATTCTTGTGCCAAAAGGGGTACTTGGTGGAAAAGTTTAAGAAGCCTTGTCTTGTGACACTGAAATGTACTAAGCTGCCTGAAAAAGGGGGAAAGTTACTTTGAATTATATTTCTCTAAGTTGTGGGTGGGGAGCTGTAGAGAAAAACAACCATGTAGCGATTCCACGGAAATGAAGGGGGCTGTCACATGGGCTGTGAAAAGGAGATAAGGTTCTGGCTTGTTTACTAAAAGCATTGACAGTTCAATTTATTGGAAGAGGCTAATGAACGCTAATCTATAAGAAGGCTATTATTTATATTCCCAGCCATCTTTGAGTGGGAGCTTGGAAAAAGGGAGAGTGGTAATGATGTGCTATAATTTATAGACCAGGCAGAAAGCTGCACAGAATAATGCCAAGGGATGATTATTTGGCAGAACTGGGCTTTCACAGTCCTCCCACTTGATTTATTCAGTTGCTTGTTAGGGTCTCAGTAGGTCTCGGAGGTAGAAATCCCATTGTTTTCAATTCCATGTAGTATTGAAAACTCTCCAGTATTTTCCCCCAGAAGGGTTTGCTTTGCTCATTAGCAAACAAAGGAAAATATATGGCTGGAAAAGTTGCTTTACTTTTCCAATAATAGCCTTCCACAGGTTGTAGGCACAACTGGTATATTATCACAAAATACATTGTTATATAGTCAAGAGTCAGCAATAGTTTTTGCTTTGTTATTGTAATGAAGGCTGGCAATGTCCTTTTTCTTTTTCATTACAAACCTTTTTCTTAGAGGCACTTTCCTTGCTATCTTTCCTTAGGGCGGGGCTGTCCAACAGGCGGCCCCAGGGCCGTACATGGCCCCCTAGCCCCTTTCCTCCGGCCCCCTCAGCCTTTTAATAAAAAATAAAAATAGAAAAATAAAATTAAAAATAATAATTAAAAAAATTACCCACTTCTGGATTTTGGAGCAAGTATCGTGAGACTACGCAAGCCACACGGGATTTCGCTCTCAACGCGAGATCACGCCTGTGTTGAGAGCGAAATCCCGTGTGGCTCGCGTAGTCTCGCGATACTCCTCCTGTTGCCGAAATCTCGGCTACTGAATCCCTGCGGCCCACACAGACCTTCTTCGGCGCCTGGCTCGGTCGGTCGTGGCCTGTCTCATGGATCGGCTTCTCCTGGATTCTGTGCGTTTGGGAAGGTAGGCTGAATCAGGGGGCTCCCTTATGTTAATATTAAATATATGGAATTGTTTATTTATGCCCCCATTGTGTTCCATTCTCTCCCTCTCCCCTTATGTTAAGGGGAGGGGGCGGAGCCGGGGGCAGGGCGGGGGCAGACCCTTCGGCCCCCCAGGTCATCAGTGACCGGAATTCCGGCCACAGGTCGGGTAGAAGTTGGACAGCCCTGCCTTAGGGAGATCAAGACTGTTTAAAAAAAAATCTCAGTATGTTTTTGAAGACCGACTACCCAGGGAACTGGGCCTTGCAAAATTGTGCTGTACTGGCTATGTGGATTTAGTTTATTTGTCATTATAATAGTTGTGTTTTAACTGGTTTCATTTTATGGTTAAGCTTTTTTGATAGCTCTTAGTATGATTTTCTCCTCCTCCAAGACCAGCGCTCATGGCCTGTTGCTCATTAGGTGGGTGGGAATAAGACTTTTTAATCCTTACCATACATTGTTTTTCAATATACCCTGCCATCCTGATTGTTATATGTTAATTGGTACAAAAATAGTACTGTTATGGAATCTAGACTGCAATGCTTTGAGAATTCCACCTGGCAAGGAATGCTAGTGATAGATGGCTGTGAGTTTTCCGGGCTGTATGGCCATGTTCCAGAAGTATTCTCTCCTGACGTCCCACATCTATGGAATGTCAGATTATTGCATTTTTAAATGGCAATTCATGAGTCAGCACAAGATGTATTTTCTGCAGTGTGATATGTTTGACACCAGATGGCGCTGTCTCGGGACTGATGAATGGAATCTTGGGAAGATGACAGTTGGGATCTGACAGTTGGGAATTGTCCGTTGAAGAGGACAGTTAGGATAAAATATCTGTGAGGAAAGGATGTTAGGAAGGTAGCTGTAATTGCTGTTTCTTTTCCATGCTTAGCTTGTTATTGTTAAATTCAATTCAATACAAAGTTATATTTTTACCTTGTGAATTGAATCAGAGTGTCATTATTCACACGAACAGAGACTGGAGTTTATTGGGCCGAATGGGGAATTAAACTTCTATATTTCTGTTGCCTATTCCGCTGTGGCATAAATACTCGACGCCGAAGATGGAAGGCATCCTCCGAGGTTGTAAGATCCTCTGAGGATGCCTGCCATAGATGTAGGTGAAATGTGCCGTCGCCCCCGGGCTAAATGTGCTTGAAAGGGGCTAGGACACGGTCTTTCTCTTTACAGGGGATTGCTACTTGCCTTTCTCTAGAAGCTTGGGGTTCCCAAGTGCGAAGAAGGCTGGACTACTGTAACGCCCTCTACGTTGGCCTTCCCCTGTCAGCAATCTGGAAACTCAAGCTAGTGCAGAATGCCGCTGCTCGCTTGCTGGTGGGAGCACCAGTGAGGGAGCATATTACTCCCATTCTTCAGCAGCTGCACTGGCTCCCCATTGAGTACCGGATTGCCTTCAAGGTGTTGGTTCTAACCTTTAAGACCTTGCACGGTCTAGGGCCAGTGTACCTGAGGGACCGCCTTACCCAGTATGTTCCCCCAAGATCGCTACGCTCGGAAGAGCAGAACCTGTTGGTCATTCCATCGATCCGCTCCTGCCACCTATCTATTATGAGACAACGAGCCTTCTCTGCCACTGCGCCTGTGCTCTGGAACTCGCTCCCAGAGCATACTCGTGCAATCCCAGAGCTCTCCCCCTTTCGAAGGGCGTGTAAGGCCGCCCTTTTTAGGCTTGCTTTTAGCTAAGTCTGAAGTGTCAGTGGCATGTGTATGTCCTTGAATTCAAGAACTGTAATCTCCATTTTTATCACTGTTAGGCCTTATGTTTTTACTGTATGTTTTACTGTACGCTGTGATCCGCCCCAAGCCTGCAGGGAGGAGCGGAATATAAGACCGAATAATAAATAAATAAATAAATAAATAACATTTTAAAACTTATGTCTACCGATTTGTGAAGGCAGATTTGACACCAAGTTGTGGTAAAAGTGAGTTGTGTGAAAAGGTTGCTACTTCAAAAGGTCTCTTCCTAAAAATCTGCCATCAACATAGATACTCAAGCTGCCACCATATAAATCTTGGCCACCAGATGTGAGGGGTTAATTGTGAGGCTTGTGTTTTGAAATGTCAGAGAGAAATTTGTAGCAAAGTAACTTTAACAATTTATTCAATTACAATGTTTCAAAGCTTGGAGGTTTCAGAGGTGTATCTGCTTAGTTGGTTACAATTTCTTAAATCTCTTCTAGAGGTACGAATCTTGTGGTTACAATGTTCAAAATGATGGAGGTACACGGTTATGTTTCTTAACTGTACTTTCCACTCAACAACTTAGCAGCTGGGGCCAGTGTACCTGAGGGAGCGGCTTACCCCTTATGTGCCCACGAGATCACTGCGTTCAGAGGGGCTCAACTTAGTGGAGGTACCTGGTATCAAGACCTACAGGTTATCTAGTACGCGGCAGAGGGCGTTTACTGTGGCTGCGCCCGACTCTGTGGAACTCCTTGCCTGAGGAGATTCGAACCACACGGGACCTGATGCCATTTCGCAGAGCCGTTAAGACCTGGCTATTCAGGCAGGCATTCGGCTTTGGCCGGTGCCCGCCATAATCTGCACTCTGCCACGTCACTGTCATCGTCGTGCCATTATGCTGTATATGGTTGTTTTACTGGGAATGGGATTAATTGGGGGTTTTATTGGTTTTATGATGTTTTATATATTTTATCTGATTTTATCTCTGTAAACCGCTCTGAGCTCCTTAGAGAGCGGTATATTAAACCGAATAAATAAATATATAAATAAACAAACAAACAACTGTTTTTCCAGAGGTACTTTACTAAACTATAGGCTCTCTGCCTATTTCCAGCACTAAGGCTTAGCCAGGTTAGCTTCTCAGGCCTAACCTAAACTGAAAACTGTCTTTTCCCAAGACCAACTGCTTCCCTGCAGTTCAAAACCACTGCTCCACTATGCTCTCCTCGAAACAGAATCAGCAGCTTTTTAAAACCCTGCTTCCAGCTGGCCTAACAGACTTCAACTGTCAGATTTTTGAATCTGAACATTCTAAGCCTAGCTTGCTCCTGGCTGGCTCCGCCTCCCGTTTCCATGGCAATGGAACTCCTTAGAGGTTTTGCGCTATAATATTCTCTTTTAACCCTTTGTGTTTTGCCCAAACATTTAACCATTCAACATATATACAAATGCATAAATATAGACCACATCTTTAAACCTGCAAATAAACACAGTGACTTCATCACACCAAGGACCAAACTTGACACTCAAATTAACTCAAAGTTTTATTCTTAGTTACATGAGTTGTATTCACTCAGGTTCTTGGCTTAGTTTCTCAAAATAATAATAATAATAATAATAATAATAATAATAACTTTATTATTTGTGAGTCGCCCTCCACCACTGGTGCTCCGGGCGACTTACATCATTTAAAACCCAAAAATACAACAGTTTAAAACATAGGTACACACGCCAGAAAGGCTCAGTCTCCAGGCGTCCGATCAAACCCCAAATGCCTGGCAGAAGAGCCAGGTTTTCAGGTCCGATAGGAATCTGATTTGGGCCGATGTGGCCCTGAGGGCAGGCGGGAGGGTGTTCCAGATCATGGGAGCCACCACGGAGAAGGCTCTCCATCGGGTCTCCATCAGCCGAGCCTCTCTCACCCCAGGGATGGCTATACGATCACCATTTATGGCACGCTGGCCTCTTGGTGCGTTGGACTGTCAGCCGATCGCCCAGATAGGCTGGCCCAATATTATGCCGTGCTTTAAAGGTGAGCGCCATAAGTTTGTAAATCACTCTGAACTCTGTGGGCAGCCAATGAAGATCTTTTAAAATTGGAGAGATATGGTTTCTGACAGATGCCCCAGAGATGAGTCTGGCCGCTGCGTTCTGAATGAGCCTCAGCCTCCGAGTTGTAGACAGAGGTAGGCCCGCATATAGGGCATTGCAATAATCAAGGCGCGAGACGACGGTGGCATGTATCACAGTTCTCAATGCCTCTGATGGTAAATAGGGGGGCCAACCGTCGGGCCCTGCGAAGATGGAAAAGGCGCCCTTAGCTGCGGCCTGGATCTGGGCTTCCATCGACAGTCTCTCGTCCAGAATCACTCCCAAGCTCTTCACCGCCGGAGCCGGGGATAGGGGCTCGCCTCGAAGAGTGGTAGTGGTGAGTGAGGGTCGGGTCGGCCAGGCCCGAGAAGCTCCGGTTTAGCCGGGGTGATTTTGAGTCTGTATGCTCTGAGCCAGCTTGTCACCGCTCTCAGCCCTTGACTGAAACTGTCCGGCACCAATGATGTCCCTGGGTCGAGCTTCAGCAGCAGCTGTGTGTCGTCGGCGTATTGGTAGCAGCAGAAACCATGGCTCCTAGCAATACTGGCCAGGGGCTGGACATAGATGTTGAAGAGGGTGGGAGACAAGATGGCACCCTGGGAACTCCACACTCCAACCCGCATTTCCTAGAGACCTGGCCCTGCCACTCGACCCGCTGCGGCGGCCCGTAGGAACGATCCCAACCAGATCAGAGCCTTGTCCTGGATCCCGGAGGCAGCCAGGCGGTGGAGCAGTAAGTCATGATCAACGGTGTCAAAGGCGCAGTTAGATCCAGGAGGACCAGGACTGCCGAGCCCCGTCCAGCTGGCGGCGGATGTCATCTGTAATCGCCACCAGGGCGGATTCCACTCCAGGACCCGCGCGGAAACCTGACTGGAACGGATCCAGGCCCCCGGATCGATTTAGGAAGTCACGCAGTTGGCTTTCCGCCGTCCGCTCCAGGAGTTTACCCAGGAAGGGTAGATTGGCAACAGGGCGGTAGTTTGCTGGGTCGTCAGGGTCAAGGCTCGTCTTTTTCAGGAGGGGGCTGACTCTGGCCTCTTTCAGGGAGTCAGGAAAACGCCTGTATCCAGGGAGAGTTCACCAGGTCCCTCAGAGCGCCCAATATGATGTCAATGCTGGACTTGATTAGGTGCGATGGGCAGGGGTCCGTGGGGGCAGGTCGTCGCTCTTGCCCCAGTCACTAACCTTCTCACCTCTTCCGATGTTAGGGGCCTGAATTCTGAGAGACAGTGCCCATTGGTCCGGATTGGGTGCTGGGTCCTCGCGCCCTCTGCCTCGGGAATAAGCGGCAAAATCACGCCGGTGCCGCGATTTTTCCGATGAAGTGCTTTTGGAGGTCATCTGCTGTTATCGCCGAGTTTTTGAGCTCACTCCGTGGGGGCTAGGAGACCCGGACTACTTTGAAGATCTGTGCTGTGTGGAGCCAGCGGCTGTCATCTGGGCGGCATTATAAGATTTCTTAGCCTCTTTGATCTCAGGTTCGTCCAGCCTGTGCTGATCTCTGTAGGCTGCTCTATTTGCCCCGCTGGGTTTTCGTCTCCAGATACTCTCGAGTTGTTTCCTCCGGCGTTTCATCCGCTTTAGGTTCGCTGTGAACCATGGGGAGCTGGTTTTCCTGGGGCGGAGGGGTAAAATAAGGAAATGTCTTATTTTAGAGTCTCTTTGTAGATGTGGTCCTGGAAGCTTCAGCCGGATGGATCTCCAAGTCCTCTCTCTTTATGGCCTCGACGTAAGGACAATCGAAGCCCCGAGTCAGATGGCCTATTGAAGGCAGGGAACCTTCCTCTGGCTACCAACTGACTGGTGTGAAGGCGCTTGAGTCTCCTCAGTGTCATGCTAAACACGTGTGCTGACTTAGTAAACAATATACACAAAAGGACATAGGCAATGTGCTATATAAAATATAATATATCAATCAAGGTGAGGGCTAAGAAGCCTACTACATATGTCATAGAATGCAATAGTACATACATGCATAGTAAATATGAGCAGCGAGTTGTACACAAACAATACCAGCTACTAGAGAATGTAAAGGAGCATGGGTGTGCGAAGGGGAAGGGTTGGATTCAACAGCGATGCAGTGAGCTTACTTGTCAATAATGTCCCTTCATGGGTGAAATCCCACAGTCCGAATGATGCTCTTCCCTCAAAACCACAACTAAGGGGAGGGGAGTGCACGACTGGGGAAGGAGGAGATCGCTCTCGCTGTGAAAGATCCGGAATGGACGTCCCCGGCACAATGTGGTAATGCCGTGAATGGCAATAAGGTGCTCCCGTAGGGGCCAAGGTGTAGCGATCTCACTGCAGGTGGTTAGGCAGCCAAGCCCATGATGGATGGATGCGGAGGGCTGGTATTGTTTGTGTATGACTCGCTGCTCATATTTACTATGAATGTATGTACTATTGTATTCTATGACATATGTAGTAGGCTTCTTAGCCCTCACTTTGATTGATATATTATATTTTACTAGCTGTACCCGGCACGCGTTGCTGTGCCCTTTTTAGGAGATGCGAGAAAGTTCAATCATCCACGGTGTGCCCTCCTCTAAACTGCAGTTGGATGGAGTGTGGGTCATGGGGGGCATGGTGTGCCAAGTTGGGTCTTTATTGGTCTTGGTTCTGGGCCACAGTGGTCTGTGGGGAATGATGGGTTTTGAAGTACTACAAATCCCGTTTTCCATGGTGGTACTTCAAGTCCCATCATGCATGGTCGGGGCTCTGTGTGCCAAGGTAGGTTACTGTAAATTCAGGCCATACACAATGTCCCATGAGCTGAGGCCTAGTTAGGAACAGCAAGTTAATGAAGCCTTACTGTCAATTCAGGCCATACACAATGTCCAATGAGCTGAGGCCTAGTCGGGAGAATCAAGTTAATGAAGTCTTACTGTCAATTCAGAGCGTAAACAGCTTCCCAGTAAGTGAGGGCTAGTTAGGGAAATCAAGTTAATGAAGCCTTACTGTCAATTTTGGGCGTGGTCTGTGATATTTTGGGGTGTAAATTTTCGGTTGGAAGTGATTTGGGTGTTTGTGTTGGGGATTGGCTCAGGCCTTTTCCTTATTCTGTTTTGGCAGTTTATTATGGTTCGGAATTTTCATGTTGGCTGGCCATTGCAGCAGTTATGCAAATCCGCCCTTATTGGCAGCCAATCATGTTGTTCAGAATGTAGAGGCTGGGTGAGTCTTTGGCTGCCCCGGAGGATGCTGGTAAATGTAGTTTTATTTTTATTCGTTGTTTTGGGGGCCTTTTAGGTTTTGGGGGGGAAGTTTCTTTGCTACAAACGTACCTTGCTTGAGGCCTATTTCTGTTGGCAAGTATTGTGTTTCTGCGTTGTATGGTTTCTTTGTTTGAGGTATACATCACATGACGTGAACCAATTTATATAATAGATATAGCACATTGCCTATCTCCTCAGCGTCACTCAACCTTCTGATATGTTGAGTATACTGTATGAGTCTCAAGAAACAAGAAGTATATATAGTACTGGAAGATGGCCTGACCAAGGCCTGGCTGGCAAACCTTCCAACACGTCCTCTCTGTAGAAGTTCTGCTGGCTACTGGATGCAAAATGGCACTCTCCCCCAAATCCCCAAGGAAAAGGGCTGGAATAAGCTTAATTGGGCTTTGTAAACGATGATAGATAGAAACCAAGGACCAATTAATGCAGTCAAGCCTCTAACAAGCTGCAAAACACATTTAAACAGTGCAAGAAAGACTTTAAGAACTCAAACCCTTTGCAAACCATGTAGACTGCAAACATTTCAGCAATGCAAACCTTTAAACTCAAAGTTTTCAATGCAGGTGGTGCTCACCGCGCCGTCAGATGAAATGTCAGGAGAGAATGCTTCTGGAACATGGCCATACAGCCTGGAAAACGCACAACAACCCAGTGATTCTAGCCATGAAAGCCTTCGACAACACAATGCCAATAGCCAAAATTTCCAGATTTAAAAAATTCACCAAAGCAGCTGAAGACACGGACAAAGGCGGTTTATTGTTCATCCAAATCAGAGATGGAGACTTTTGGGCTCCCACCCCAAAGGACAAGTCTGAGAAACATGTGTATCTGTAAGGAGCTAAATTGAGTCTGGGTTGTTGTAAGTTTTTCGGGCTGTATGACCATGTTCCAGAGGTATTCTCACCTGACGTTTCACCCACATCTATGGCAGGTATCCTCAGAGGACCTTACAACCTCTGGTTTTAGTGGGAATTGCCCAACCCTTTGGACCCTAAGACAGTTTGTGTATTTTGGATTTGGGAAATAAGTGCAACAAGTATTTGTGTGTGTGTGTGTGTGTTTGTGTGCGTGTGTGTGTGTGTATATATATATATAATTATATATATAAAATATATATATATATATATATATATAGGAAGAGTCGTCATGGAAAGACCGCCCCAAACAGAGAAACCTTACAACGCAGAAACACCAAACTTGCCTACAGAAATAGGCCTCAAGCAAGGTACGTTTGTAGCAAAGAAACTTTCCCCCCAAAACCTAAAAGGCCCCCAAAACAACGAGTAAAAAACCCCTACATTTCCCAGCATCCTCCGGGGCTGCCAACGACTCTCCCAGCCTCTACATTCTGACAACATGATTGGCTGCCAATAAGGGCAGATTTGCATAACTCCTGTACTGGCCAGCCAACATGAACATTCCGACCCATAAGAAACTGTCAGACGAGGATAAGGCAAAGGGCTGAGGCACAAACACAAACACCCAAATTACTTCCCACAGAAAATTTACACCCCTACAAATCACAGACCATCCCCAAAATTGACAGTAAGGCTTCATTAACTTAATTTCCATGACTAGGCCTCACTTAATGGAATGCTGTTTACACTCTGAATTGATAGTAAGGCTTCATTAACTTGATTCTCCCGACTACGCCTCAGCTCACTGGACATTGTGTATGGCCTGAATTGACAGTAAGGCTTCATTAACTTGCTGTTCCTGACTAGGCCTCAGCTCATGGGACATTGTGTATGGCCTGAATTTACAGTAACCTACCTTGGCACACAGAGCCCCTATGACCCACGCTACATTCTACTACAGTTTGGAGGAGGGTGGACCATGGATGATGGGATTTGATGTACCTCCATGGATTATGGGATTTGTAGTACTTTCAAACCCTTCATTCCCCACAGACCACTGTGGCCCAGAACCAAGACCAATAAAGACCCAACTTGGCACACAGTGCCCCCATGACCCACACTCCATCCGACTGCAGTTTAGAGGAGGGCACACCATGGATGATGGGATTTCAAGTACCTCCACTCACTTCCAAAGTACCCCACCCACACAAGCATCAACCTCTACATCAACACAGCAGACGGAAAGACAAAAAACATTGTATATCCACAAGCAATGCAGAACGCCATCAACACCACACACCGACAACTCCACAGCACTTCAACATCCCACCCACCAGAACAACCCACAACAACACAGCCATGGCCCCAACAACACCATAACTAACAACAATTCCAACCCTTACATACTCAGACTTTCTCGCATCTCCTAAATAGGGCACAGCAATGCGTGCCGGGTACAGCTAGTATATATATATAATATGAAGAAATAAAATATAACAATTGTTTTCTTGGTTTTTCCCCTGCCTGTTTGAAGATATTTTCCCAGGCTAGAGTATATAAATGTAAATATCTTCTCTCATCCCAGGCAGACAACAATAATTCATTTGTGAGCCATTGCCTGGAGTTGGTCAAGCAGAGGCTAATGTCCCTGGTAGCTGGTATTCCAGCACATTTGCCAAATGTTCATTTCTGCTAGAAATATATATAAAACCCGATAAGATACATATGTAGCCACAGAGAAGGGGAGTCCATGCTTCTGCTAGTCTTGTCGTAGAATGACCAAGACTTAACCGCTTTATGCCATTTTAGTCTGATGTCTTTAGCAAACTATAGATCCCCAAACTATAAATTGTTTTTATTGGGGGGGGTGGGGTGGTTAGTGGTGTTTGATAACAGTATCTGTACTTTTTTAAAAACATTTTTATTGTTCTTATAAAACATTTATACATAACCATAATTACCATGCATTTTGTCCTTTTTCATTCCCTTCTCCCTCCCCACTCCCACCCCCCTTCCTTGTTGACAATGTAATCCTCTTTTCCCCGTTACATGATCTTTCTTTCGATTCTATCCAATTTTTCTTCCAGCTTTCATCATCTGGTTTAACGACCTGTAACCATCTTTTAAATTGAGTCCAAATTTATTTATTTATTTATTTACTTACTTCATTTCTATTCCGCCCTTCTCACCCCCCAGGGGACTCAGGGCGGATTACAATGTACACATTACATTTAGACACACGAACACACAAGACAGACAGAGGCAATTTAACATCTGGACACTAGGGGGAGCTGTCGTACTCCTTCGTTCCTCAGCGTGTTTCCTGGAGATCTTTTTTATGGCCTCGTAAATCAGTTAACTTTAGCCTTCCCACAAAGTGGTACCTTAATTTCCTACTTGACAGATGCTGGGTTGTAAAAGTCGACAACAGGCTACACAATAGGTCGAGAGCACACCTAGACCCGGGCAGGGCCTCGAACTCATGACCTTCTGGTCAGTAGAGATCTTATGCAGCTGACACCCAGCCAGCTGCACCACACTTTCTTCTGTTTGTCTGACCATGTCTTTTTGCTTCTTATGATGTCCATAATATCTAGTTGTATTTGGTCCCACACATATTCATACCATTTTTCAAGTGTCCCATTTCTTTTTTTCTTTCCAAGCCCAAGCTATTACTGCATGTGCTGCTCTAAACATCATCATCGTTAATTCTTGGTCTTGGTCCTTAACTCTCCTATCACCATATAGACCTATTAACAAAATTTGCATATTTATATCAAATTTTATTTTAGTATGTAATTCTACCTGGTCTAGAATTTGACTCCAGATTTTTTTTTATCTCTTCACACTCCCACCATAGATGTGAATACCATGCCTCCCGGCTTCCACAATAACAACATTTGGGATTTAATCCCTGAATCATATATGCCAGCTGAATTGGCATTCTATACCATTTCGTTATTATTTTCAGTTCTAATTCCTTGTATTTTTCTATTTTTATATTATTTAAACCATTGATTATCTTTTCTATTTTTTCTCTTCCTAGCCCCCTTCCTTTCCCCACTTGTTTTCCATTATATTATACATAGATCCCTTATCTTCTGCAAATCTTCCATATATTGTATTAAGTCCTTTTTTGCCTCCAAATCTCTCATCTAATCTCTTGTCTATTATATTTTCACCCTTACTATTTTCTTTCTTTTTAATTTGTTTACAAATTCCTCTTAGTGTTAACCAATTTATTCCGCTCCCTAATGTTTCCAATTGTTTTCATTCCATTAATTACTTATTTTCATTATATCAGGGCTGTCCAACAGGCGGCCCGTGGGCCAGATCCGCCCCCCCCCCAGCCTGTTGGACATGGCCCCCGCTACCCCCGCTACCCCAGCAAGATTTTTTCAAAAAAATTTCAAATTTTTTTGAAAAAAAATTAGCGACTTGGGGGGAGGAGGAGGCGGGACAGGGAGGAGGAAGAGAGCTGGCTCCTCCTCCCTGCCTGTATCGCCCCCTCCATCCCTCTCTCGGCGGCGCCGATGCGATGCAGTTTGCATTGGCGCCGCTGATGCAGGGAGAAAGGGGCGGTACAGGAGGAGGAGCCAGCTCTTCCTCCTCCCTACACCGCCCCTTCTCTCTCTCTCGGCGGCGCTAATGCAAACTGCATCGCATCGGCGCCGCCGAGAGAGGAACGGAGGGGGCGATACAGGCAGGGAGGAGGAGCCAGCTCTCTTCCTCCTGCCTGTATCGCCCCTTCTCCCTCTCTCGGCGGTGCCGTTGCGAGGCAGTTTGCAGCGGCGCCGCTGAGAGAGAGAGACGGAGGCGATACAGGCAGGAGGAAGAGAGCTGGCCCTCCTCCCTGTACCGGCGCCTTGTCCCTCTCGGCGGTGCCGATGCCTTGAAGGGGAGAAGGATGCCCCGTGGCTCCTCCCTCCCTTCCAAGGCACCCTGGCAGCAGCTGAAGGTGGCGAAATCTCCGCCTTCAGCTGCTGCCAGGGTGCCTTGAAGGGAGGGAGGAGCCACGGGCATCCCCCGCCCTTTCCAACGCCTCCCGTTGGGACGCCGCCGGAGGAAAGGAAGGAAGGAAGGACGGAGGGGCCTGGCAGGGAAGAGGCAGCGATCCGCTGCCTTCTCCTGCCAGGACGCCTCCTCCCTCCTCCTTTCCCCTGACCAGAGGGAGGCGAGATCTGGGCGACAGCTCTCTCGCAGGCTTGGATGGCTCGTGGGGGAAGCGGCGCCTGGTTCTCGCTTCCCCACGAGCCATCCAGGCCTGCGAGCTGTCGCCCGGCTCACGCCTCCCTCTGACCAGAGGGAGGTGAGATCCGGGTGAAACCCCTCCTGCAAGCTTGGATGGCTCGCGGGAAGAGAACCCGGCTTGCGGAGAGTTTTCGCCTGGATCGCCTCCCTGGGTGACGCCTTCAGCTGCTGCCGGGGCGGGGCCAGGGAGGGGCAGGGGCGTGGCCGGGGTGGGGCCGGGGGCAGAGCCGAGCGGCCCCCCAGGTCATCAGTGACCAAACATCAGGCCCCCGGTCCGGTAGATGTTGGGCAGCACTGCATTATATAAATCTTTGATTTTACTATATCCCATCTGTTTCCATTTTTTAAATGATGCTCTCAGCTTCCTCATTTCTTAAACTACCTATCGAGGCTTCCTTTGATAAATATGGCATCCATTTATCTTTCCATTTCCCACATATTTTTAATGCTATTTTCCTTGGGCCTATTGGTTTTTATTCCCTCTTTTAAATTATTTGTAAAGATTCTGTAGACTCCTCGACCTTTATTTGCTTCATTCTTTATCCTTATCCACTTCTTTTGCTTGTCTATCAATTCCAGAATCACTTTCAGATGAAAAGCTTCGTAGTATAATACTATGATAACAGTATCTATACTGTATTGTCTTTCTGCCCAGAGCAGAGCTGGTAGCACACCTTTGGAAAGCTGGAGGAGTTTAGATAAAATAAAATCTGTGGAGAGAAAGAATAAAATGCTACCTGCTCAAAATTGCAGTCCTCTGAGCTTTTGTTAAAAGATGGGGTGGACAATTGGGGGCCGATTCCCTTCCCTTAAATCTGTCAAACCCAAATGCCCTTGGAGTGGCTGAAGTTCAACTTTCGAGTTTGATTTTTTAAAAAAAATAAAATAAAATAAATAGCTGCAAAATATTTCGATGAATTGCTGCTCTTGGAAACTTAAAAATTGTCATGGGGAGGATGCACTTTGCCTGTCAGTTCAGGGGCCCCAAAATGTGCAATTTATCGTTTGATCCTGAGATAACGAAGTGTATAAAACTGGAATCATGATAAATCCATGGGGAGGGAGGCTGAATGACTTCTTTCAAC
The DNA here is from genome assembly GCA_030556195.1 of Anolis apletophallus. NCBI lineage: Eukaryota > Metazoa > Chordata > Lepidosauria > Squamata > Anolidae > Anolis > Anolis apletophallus. The sequence continues at coordinate 129,194,598 of JARBWK010000010.1, forward strand.
TTCTGTGATTAAAGAAATATCAGCCAATTCCCTGCTTAGGCCCTTGTAATTGACTATAGATATATGCAACTGATACAGTACCTTGAGGGTAATGCAAAATGATAATGCACAAGCATTTTTGGTACTGGAGATTTTTCTTCAATAATTTAAAATTCCTCAACAGGGGCACTTGACTTGCAGGTATTTTTTCTCCTGAAATGTTTTGTTAAGCTAATACTACAGTCTCTTCATTTATATGCTCTCTGCTTACGACGTGACTCACATTTCTGACACCTTTTTCTTTGAACCCAAGCAAGACAATATTATTCCCTTCACAAGTTTCCCTGCTAAATTATCTGCCAGAGTTCATATGTGGTTATTGCTGTCAAGGTCTTGTCAGAGTTCCCAACCCACTGATTTATTCAGCTAACCCTTATGTTTTTAATATTTTGCTAAAATTTGTATTTCGAAATTTGTCATTGCCTTCCTCCACGGCAGAGAGAGGGATTAGTTCAAGAACATGGGTTTCTGTAGTTGATCAGGTTTTGTAACCCTGGTCACCAGAGCCCTAGTCCAATACTCAAACCATTGAACCATTGAACCACGGTGATCCAAGCGACGGTCATCTCGAGGCTGGACTACTGTAACGCCCTCTACGCTGGCCTTCCCTTGTCTACAATCCGGAAACTCAAGCTGGTGCAGAATGCCGCTGCTCGCTTGCTGGTGGGAGCACCAGTGAGGGAGCATACTACTCCCATCCTCCGGCAACTGCACTGGCTTCCCATCGAGTACCGAATTGCCTTCAAGGTATTGGTTTTAACCTTTAAGGCCACTCACGGTCTAGGGCCTGTGTACCTAAGGGACCGCCTTACCCCGTATGTTCCCTCGAGATCGCTACTCTCGGAAGAGCAGAACCTGCTGGTTATTCCGTCGAACCGCTCCTGCCATTTGTCCACTACGAGACAGCGAGCCTTTTCTGTCGCGGCTCCTGTGCTCTGGAACTCACTTCCTGACCACACTCGGGCAATCTCTGAGCTCGCCCCTTTTCGAAGAGCGTGTAACACCGCTCTTTTTAGGCTGGCGTTTAGCTAAATATGAGTGTAACGGCATGCTTACGCCTGAGTTAAAATCTGTAATCTTCGTTGTTTACTACTGTTATGCATCGCATTTCATGGTATGCTTTTAATTGTATGTTTTTATTGTAATGTTTTACTGTATGCTGTGATCCGCCCCGAGCCTGCAGGGAGGGGCGGAATATAAAATTGAATAAATAAATAAATAAATACTAACGCCTTCCTTCAAACATAACATTTTCTGTTATGGAACATCAAGGTTACCAAGTGCGCCATCAAAATATAATTGGAAAGTTGGAAGAATGGTGACATGGATTGTCTTTGGATCCCAGGAGTCACATTAAAACCCAAAACTGAGTATAGTTCCAGACCTCACCAAGAGTTCTTTCAGTGCCCTCTTACTGTTTTAGAAGAAACTAGCTGTGCCCTGCCACAGTAAGAATTTTTGAAGCAGAGGTAGTTATCTGGACTATTATGAAAGACAGGTACCTACCTATTCCTTCCCCCCTTTTTCTTCCCCTTCCCCTGTCTCTCCTTTCTTCCTTCTCTACCTCTTTCTTTCATTCATTTCTTTGCTCCTTGGTTCCATCCTTCCTTCTCTCTTTCCTTCCTTCCCTCCCCCTTTCTCTACTTCTTCCGTTGTCTCCTTCCTTCCCTGTTTTCTTCCTTCGTTCACTTTTTATTTCCCCTCTCCTTCCTTCCTTTGCACCTTGGTTCCATCCTTCCTTCTCTCTTTCCTTCCTTCCCTCCCCCTTTCTCTACTTCTTCCTTTGTCTCCTTCCTTCCCTGTTTCCTTCCTTCGTTCACTTTTTATTTCCCCTCTCCTTCCTACCTTCGGTACCTTCCTTCTTTCTCTCCTTCCTTCCTGTGTGTTCTCCCCTAACTCTATTCTATGAGTGTATTTAATGTAGTAATATATAATAGTAACCTTGTATTATATAGCAATACTAGCTGTACCCGGCACGCGTTGCTGTGCCCTATTTAGGAGATGCGAGAATGTCTGAGTATGTAAGGGTTGGAATTGATGTTACTTATGTTCTTAGTGGGGGTCATGGCTGTGTCGTTGTGGGTTGTTCTGGTGGGTGGGATGTTGAAGTCCTGTGGAGTTGTCGGTGTGTGGTGTTGCTGGCGTTCTGCAGAGCTTGTGGATATACAATGTTTTTTGTCTATCCGTCTGCTGTGTTGATGTAGAGGTTCTGTGGTTTCCCAACTCTGGAGCATGCTACATAGAGTTGTCCGTGGGAGAAGCATTCTGTGCCAAGGTCTGTGCCACAGATTTGTAGTGTTTGTCCTTGAGCCTTGTTTATGGTGATGGCAAAAGCTAGTGTAGTGCAGTGTCTTTCTGTTCTGGCGTTTGTTCTGCCCTTTTTTGTGTGATGTATGTAGCGTTGCGAGTGTGTCGTCGATGCTGTTCTTTTTAGGAGGCATGGCTTGTCTTTTGGGTCAGCTTATGCCTGTGTGGAAGGAAGGAATGACATACAAATGGGTTGAGCAGTAGACACAAGGTTGTGTTATGTGCGTATTGAGTTGTGTGTAGGTATTACTTTTGTGTTATTCTGGGGGTATGTGTTTGTCAGTGGTGCCTGTGTCCCTGGTGCCCTATTTGTCTCCCTCCTAGATCTTGGCTGTGGCAGTTTAACCCTCAACTGAAATCACTCAGCATTCTAAGTGGCTTTGCCCACCGTTACTATGGTAACTGATGTTGGCCAATGGGTTTCGCTGGCTGCCGCAGAGGATGCTGGGAAATGTAGTTTTATTTTTACTCGTTGTTTTGGGGGCCTTTTAGGTTTTGGGGGGGAAAGTTTCTTTGCTACAAACGTACCTTGCTTGAGGCCTATTTCTGTTGGCAAGTTTTGTGTTTCTGCGTTGTAAGGTTTCTCTGTTTGAGGTAGTCTTCACATGACGACTCTTCCTTTATATATATAGATATAACACACACACACACATATATAATATGTATTGTATAGCAATGTATCTAATAGTAATATATAAAGTATTTTAATTATCCAGCCAGTCATCCAACATCCTTTTGTGTGTGTGTGTACACTGCCATATAATCTGGATTTTACAAGGCAGTGTGTGAGGGGTGACTTTGGGTGCATCTACACTGTAGATTTAGTAAAGGAGGATGAAGCTGGCGAGGGGGGGAGAAAAAGGAAGGAAAGAAAGGGAGGAAGGAAGGGAGGAGTGATGGAGAAAAGGAAAGGAAGGAAGGGAGGGAGAGAAAGAAGTAAAGGAAGGAGAAGGAAGGGAAGTAGAGGAATGGAGGAAGGGAAAGAAGGAGGGAGCGAAGGAGGGGATGGAGTAGATGGGCTTTAGGGTTCCTTTCCAATTGGTTGGCCATCTGTTGTGAGGGCTTTGATGGTGTCTTCTTTGACTGCCATATGAGGTTGGGCTAAATGGACTTTGGGGCTCCTTTCCAAGCAATGTCAGTCTTGTGTGTCCAGTTGGATTGCAGCCCCTATTACCCCCCACCATGACACCTTCCTCCTTCCCTTGTGCTGTGGGAGTGTGTGTGTGGGAGACAGAGAGTCAGTGTGTGTGCATAGAGTGTGGCCTCCCTCCCTCTTTTTTCCTTCTCTCTCTCTCTCTCCTCCTACTCTGCTTCTGCCCTTTGATTCCTTGCCTTAGTGTTAGTGAGGGGCTGAGAGGCATGCAGGGAGCAGCTGGTGCTGCTGCTTCGGAGCCCTCCTCCTCTCCCTTTTGACGCCGCTCACCCTCGCCCATGAGGTCCCTTCTCTTTCCAAGGACTGTGAAGGCAAAGGGGAATGTGAAGTAAAGTGGCCTTGCTGGCTGTGTGCTCATGCGCTGGGAGACAGGACGGGGCGGGGACGGACAGGAGAGATGTGTGTTATCCTTCCTTTGTTGTTTTTTGTGGAGTCTTTCAGTGATGGGCACACCTTGGATTGTGAGAGATTATGTTGCCAAATTTGGTGTGATTCCGTTCATTGGTTCTTTTGTTTACTTCATCCTAACAATGACAGCTCCTTTTTATATATTAAGACTAGCTGTACCCGGCACGCGTTGCTGTGTCCTATTTAGGAGATGTGAGAAAGTCTGTCACACGTTGCTGTGGGTATGTGTGTGTTGCCTCCTTCCTTCTATCTTGTCTTTCCCTTTCTGTGTATGTACAGATGTGCATGTCTGTATGTATATATGTGTGCATGTGTATATATGTATATGTGTGTATGTACTGTATATATGTGTGTGAATGTGTCAGGGGAAGGGGGTGGATAGTTTGTGGGGATGGCAGGGGACGTGGCCTCCGCTGGGAAGCGGCGCCAACATTTTGTGTGGGCCGGTGTCGGCCAATGGGATTGGCTGGCGGCTGCGGAGGACGCTGGGAAATGTAGTTTTTTTGTATCGTTGTTTTGGGGGCCTTCTAGGTTTTTTTGGGGAAAGTTTTTTTGCTATAAACCTTCCTTGCCTGAGGCCTATTTTTGTTGCCAAGTTTGGTGTCTCTGCCTTGGATGGTTTCTCTGTCTGTGGCAGTCGTTCGACGACGGGACCTCCTTTATATAATAGATGTTGTAGTCTGGCAAGAATCAAAGGATTTTTCTGAATGTTTAGAGGATGAGGGTGATGATGGCATCCGTGAGTGTTCAGGGGGAATTTCAGGCAGACGAGGCTGATGTTTGGAATTCTTCAGATCGTTTTCAGGCAACAGGGGAAACTGAATATACCAGTTCCCTTGAGAAACAACCTTGGGGAGATAGGGAGATTTCAAGGGAGTGTAGATTAAACTTAAGAACGCAGGGCATGAAAAACAGGCAAACTATATATTCCCAGCGGGTTTGCAATAAGACCTTCAAGTCCAGGTATGACAGGCATGATGTCAAGGGTGCCTGAAGGGAATTAAATTAAGTGGTTTGGCTTCAAGCCTCTCAGAGGAGACAACGTTGCTATTGAGGATTCAGTCTCCTGTTCATGTTACCAAGTTCCTGGTTCCTGTATTGTCAAGTTTCCTGCTTTATGTTTCTGTCTATGCTTATGTATCCTTGGAGAATTTACCTTGGAGAGGTTCCTGTGTTCATGTTCATGGAAATACCTTGAATTACTTCTGTATTCCTGCACTCCTGGATTTTGGAGTTTACCCTGGCATTTTTGGATTTTTGCTACTGAACTCTGGCTTATTTTATATACAGCATTTTATATTATGACTGTCTTTTTTGGATTTGACCTTTCCCCCCTTTTTATATACTTGCTTCGATAAACATTTTATTACTGGATCACTATTACTGTTATGGTGTTGGGTGAAAGGGTGTCTCAGGGCTAGGGTACAACAATAAGCTTTATTAGTGGCAATGATGCAGAAAATGATGACTACGGTGAGGCCTGACTTAGACCATGTGCCTTTATTGGATTGGCTACCACGGGACGAGGGCGCGGACCATCCAGGTCCCCCTGGTTCCCAAGATGTACTGCCACTGTTGGATGTGTCGGAGATCCTGTCCTCCACCTGTGTCGCCCCCTTGGGCCTTGGGACCTGACCTCCCTGGATAAACCACACAACAGCTGAGGTACAACTGTTGAGGTTTTATTGATTAATAAGTTCAGTAAAAGGTTTGGAGGCAATCCTTATAGTGACTCCAAATAGCAGCCAAAGTCAGGGAGTAGCAGGATAGCGTGATCCGTGGCAACAGGATCACAAGCGGAGGAAAACGGGAACACAAGCCGGATGCAAGGAAAGTCTTTCAAGGGGTCCCAGCTGGAGTAAATAAGGCTGGGTTGGTTTGCTTAAAGGCAAAGAGTCCAATAACTAGCAAAGTCTTTTCAGGATCAATCATAGGGTCTCGGCGACGAACAGGAACGAGACACAACACTGGATCAAGTCAGCCCGGCGTAGGCTGGCTGGCACAAGCTTGGCTGGGAGGCCCGATGTGGCCTCTTTCCCAGAAGCGTCTCCTTACAAAGCGTTGGTACGAGATACTTGCAATGGGCATCTCTTGGTAATTATAGTATTCCCTGGCTTTGATGTAGGGACGTCGAGTGTCACAGCTCTATGATTGATGATTGTCTATATGTTATGTTACCTCAGTCTTTCTGGTATGCGCAGCTCGTTAGTGGCTACCATCTGGACAAAAGGGAGGTGATCTCTCGGCTCCTTCGGAGCGCCTCGCTATCAGGGAGGCTAGATGGTATAACCTTGAGCTGCCTATGTTATGCATTCATCCCTGGCTTCTCACGGGAAAGATCGGGAGGCCCAGGGCAAGGTTTGAGAGTGAAGCAAGCTGGTTTGGGCAGCACCTTGTTGCCGCCTTGACTATAGTCTCGCTCAAGCAAACGTGATGCCTGAGGCCCTTGAGGTGTGACAACCCGTGACGCGCGCCCCCGCAGCATGGCTGGGGGGGGGGGCAGCTGGTCATGGTCTGACCAAAGATAGCAACCGTCCTTGAGGACGGCGACCTGAGCCGGATGTCTCCTACCTCTGAGGAACACGGATCCGGAAATGACCTGCGGCGGAAGCCGCATGACCACCTGAGAAGAGGGAGGCGGAGGCGGAAGAGGAGGGGACATCGGTACCTGGCTTCCCCTCAGAACACCGGAGCAGTCCAGCATTCTGCCGCGACCGTGGAGTCTCTAGGGCCACAGATCTACGAGTGAAGAAGGAGCCCAGACCGCTCTATCTAAAGTCCCAGAGACTGCCTCACACCAGGACATTCTGGAACACTAATTTCAGGCGACAGCGGCCGCGCTTTAGGCCCAGGACTGAAGCTGCCCCAACAAGCCGAAGCTTTGCCTGCTCTAAGTCATGGCGAGAAGGGAGCGATGCCCCCCTCCCCACGGCAAAAGATCTCAGAGGCGACCTGTTAAGAACTCCTGCTGCCTCCCTTTTGACGGCTGGCCTGAAGCTGTCACCTGACTACTCAGACATTGTTTTCCCTAATTCCTTCCCTGTCCCCTTCCCTTTCCCTACCCTCCTCTCTAATTGTTTGTGATTCTGTGTTGTTGTTTCCTTCAATTCTTGTAAACCGCTCCGAGCCTTCGGGGAGTGGCGGTATAGAAGCTTGAAAAAATAAATAAATAAACGTGAAACACAGTGGAAAAATAAGCAAGCTCTTTTATGCTGGTGTCCAGCATCACCCACTCTTAGCCAATGGTAGAATGGCTAAACAACTAATTATACCCAAACTATCCCTAACAAGTTACTTAGTTCCCCACTGCTGGCCACTGGCTTCACCCTGGACTGGTGTGAACTTCCTCCCGGGTGAAGCCAGTGGAACTTCAAGGCTTACATAATGCAATGCAAAGTGAACCTAAATATTATATGAGTCTACACTGCCAGATAATCCAGTTCAAAGCAGATAATCTGGATTTTATATTGCAGTGTAGAAGGGGCCTAAGAGAACTTCCAAGCAGGTTAGTAACAGGGAAATTCATTCTCCATCTTTTCCCAGCCTCAAACGGTCAAGCCAGATTAAAATATTGAAGAAAGCCTTGAATTTAAATTATTATTTTGTATGCTACTAGATACATGGTAATGTTTGGCCATGTTGCTAACAAGGATTCTAAAATCTATCTACCTAGTGGCAGAGGTCAAATTCAATGCAAGGTGAAAATATGTATTATGAGAAAGCTGCACTGACAAGAGCAACATAGAGTGGCGATACACCGCATATCTGTGCTTCTAGCATAGTATCATCTCTGTACTGAGTGGCAGCTCATCCCCATGGTTTCAGAAGATAGAATTGTTAGGGATTGGACCTAGGGCACCTTCAGTGCAAAGCATGTGCTCTAGCCTGGGGTGCAGTAGAGTCCTGCTTTGCTTACTGAATCCAGATGGGCTGGATAGTAGAAAAAACACACTAATGTTGAAAATCACATTCAAACCACCTTGAGTCCCCTTGGGGAAATAATAATAATAACACTTTATTTATATTCTGCCCTTCTCCAGACCCGGATTAAGCTCTTTGGCGCCCTAGGCCACACTTTGTTAGTCCCGCCCCTGGTCTTCCTTCTCTGCCATGTTCCTGGTACCGCGATGCGGCAGCCTAGGGCTTCCTTCCTTCCTCCTCTGAGGAGGAGGGAGGAAGGGAAGCCCCCGGGGCCACTGCGGCACCCAGGAACAAGGCGGAGGAGGCAGAGGCTGCGGCACTCGCGCCCTCCCTCTTGCCGCGCATGCTCTGAAGCGGCCCCGGGGACAGGGCTTCCCTCCACCTCTTTCTCCTCCTCTGAGGAGGAAGGGAAGCCCCGTCCCCATGGCCGCTGCCCCCGTGGCCGCCCCCGTGGAAGCGGCCACCGGGGCGGGGCTTCCCTCCGCCTCTTCCTTCTTGACTCAAGGAAGGAGGGCGCGGCGAGGAGGAGGAAGCGGCCCCTGGGGCTTCCCTCTGCTTCCTCCTCCTCACCGCACCCTCCTTCCTTGACAAGGGGGTGGAGGCAATGGCGAGGGGGGCGCCATTCCCTCCTCCCCCGCCCCTTCGCAGCGCTCTCCCCACGCCCTTCCCTGAGAGAGAGAGAGAGAGAGAGAGAGAGAGTCATCATGCCGCACGTTGCGGTTTTGTTTGAACATATATTTTTTTGGTCCTTGATCTGGCGCCCCTCTAGGCCTGTGCCCATAGGCCATGGCCTAGTGTGGTCTTATGGGTATCCGGCCTGCCCTTCTCACCCCGAAGGGACTCAGGGCGGATCACAAGTACACATAGACGGCAAACATTCAATGCCGCTTTGTATTGATACACAGACAAAAACACAGAAGGAGGTTCTTGTGTCTGGTGTCGCGCCACAGGGGGTTCTGTCGCTCCATCCTTTTATGACGAAGAGCTTGTCAGGATTTCTGCATTCCAGCATCTGGTCTTTCTCCTCTTTATGGCATTGTAAAAACCTCCCCCGTTTTTTTTATTAGTGGTACCTAATTTCTCTAATTACAGCTAAAGCTGTTTTCGAACTGCTTAGGTAAACAGTGGGCAGGGCTGACGGTTGGCTGCCCAAGCCAACCCGGGATTCGAACTTGCAACCTTTGGTTGATAGATCTTTAGCAGCTTCTGATTTAACCGCTGTGCTAAACCTCCGGCAGGTTACAAATAAATTATTATTATTATATTATTGTGCTTTGTCTTTGGGAAGCTTTTGTCTAAACAGGCTATTTGCACTCTAAATAAGAAAATGAAGCATCTATTGAGTGAAGCCAGCTTTGGGGGTTCTCAAGGCAAAACTGGCCTATATGTGTATTTTTCATAGTTTGCTTATTTTGTTTTTTCCCCTTCTGATCAGCCAAACATGGGTTCAGAATATACAAAGACTGCTGCCATTTTTGTCTTAATAGGAAGGAGTTGTATAGTGGTGAAAGTAGAATAGGCTGATGGATGAGAGGTGTGGAGAGTGATCTCTTTTTTTTTTAATGATTTTTATTGTGGAATTTTTCAGTTATGCAGTGATACAACCAAAATACAGAAAAACTGACGGGAAGGGAAGAGAAGAGGGTGAGGTGTCGGGGTCAAAGATGGGGAGGGAAAGGAGTAAAGAAAAAAAAAAAGAAAAAAAAAGAAGCAGTGTTCGCCAGAGGGAGGAACCTCCTCCCTCTGAGCAGACAATGCTATATTTAAAAGCATATTTGAACTTCCAAACTTGTATATTCAGTCAAAAGCCCTTGTATTTTCTTCTAGCAAAAAAGAATAGAATTAAAGCATTCCGATATCTATAATACATTTTACCCTTATGTTGTTCCCGTTTGGGATACAAGTTAACTCTAGCTGCTGTAGATTATACATATGCCTTTGTGACCGTTCTCTGATGGTTTGGGCATAGGAATCTCTCTTTGCCTTTTTGACTTCTTAATTAGTCTCTTAAATAGTCCTCGAGTGGGGACCAGTCCGTTCTCCTTATTGGATTGCCATTACTTTGTTTTAAAAGGAAGGTTAGCTTGTTCATATCCCTTATTTCCCATAGTCTATCCAACCATAAGTCCACATCCGGCGTCTTCTCCAGCTTCCAGACCGATGCATAAGTAATTCGAGCTGCCGTGATTATGTATGAAAATAGTCTATCTTCATTTGCATCCATTGGAATAGCTTTATCCGTAAGGCCGAGGAGGAAGAATTCCGGTCTTAATGGAATCTCTTTTTAAAGTATTTTTTGGGTTACTCCCTGAATATCTTTCCAAAATTTTGTTGCTCTTTCACATGTCCACCACATGTGGCAGAAACTACCCTCATGTGATTTGCATTTCCAACACAAGTTTGAATTGTTTTTATACATTATTCTAAGCTTTTTAGGTGTCAAATACCACCTGTGAACTATCTTAAGCCAATTTTCTTTAAGACTAGATGCATAGGTGTATTTGATATTTTTTGTTCCAAATTTGCTGCCATTCCTGCAATTTTATCTGGTGGCCAATATTTCTTGCCCAATTTACCATGCAGCTTTTTACCGTTTCTGTTTCCGTTTCCCACTCTAATAATTTCTTATATAACAGGGTGATAACCTTGTTTCTTTTTTCCAGTAGTTTTTCCCAGAATTCCTCCTTTTCCTCAAAGCCTTCGGCTTTATCCTTCTTAAACAAGTCCTTCACTTGAAGGTATTGTAGCCAAGACAGGTTCTTAAACTGTGGTCTTAATTCATCTAGTGACTTGAGTTCCCATGCATCTTGGTTTTTCTTTAAAAGGGCTTAATATGTTGGCCATATTTGCCATCCCAGGAGCCTTCTTTGTTTAGCCTCTATGGGCGAGATCCAGAGTGGTGTTTTTAGATGGAAAAAGGATTTAAATTTGGCCCAGACTTTGATTAGTGCAGATCTCACGAAATGGTTTCCAATTTTTTTTTCAATTTTTACCTGATCGTACCAAAGGTACGCGTGCCAGCCCACTCTGAGGTTAAATCCCTCCAGAGTGAGCAGTCTTTCATTGATCTCTTGACCAGGCCCGGATTACCCATAAGGCCACACTAGGCCATGGCCTATGGGCGCAGGCTTAGGGGGGCGCCAGATCAAGGACCAGAATAATAATAATAAAAATGTTCAAACAAAACCGCAATGTGCGGCATGATGACTCTCTCTCTCTCTCTCTCTCTCCCTCTCTCTCTCTCTGGGGAGAGTGGGGGGAGAGCGCTGCGAGGGGGCGGGGGAGGAGGGAATGGCACCCCCCCACGCCATCGCCCCCGTGGCACCCAGGAACATGGCGGAGGAGGCAGAGGCGCCCTCCTGCCGTGCACGCATGCCCGCCAGCGGCCCCAGGGGCAGGGCTTCCTCCGCCTCATCCTCCTTGCCCCAAGGAAGGAGGGGCGGGGCTTCCAAAGTGTGGCCTAGGGCGCCAAAAGGAGTTAATCCGGGCCTGCTCTTGACCGTTTCTCCTTTTGGTTCACTAGCTAACCAACAAATTCTTGGTGTTGTAGAACCCCATTAGGCCACAAAGTAATACATAGTGCAAGGTCAGTGACTGAGAAGAGCTTGGTCCTGGTGGACAAGAAAGCTGACTTTGCATATATAACCAAAAGCTGGTTGTTGTTGTTGTTACGTTTATTTATATCCTGCTTTTTCTTTCTGCAAGGAGACTCAAAGCATCTTACATTAAAAGCATTTCAGTACAATTTTAAATCTACAAATATATAAACATTTAAACAGAATTCAGTATCATGGGTACTAAAACATTCAGTTAAAAGTCGAAGCAGAAGCCACCGAGATGTTTATTTCATTCCAGCTGGAGCGGATGTCAAATTGCAATCATTTGCCAAAGCCAACATAACCCACAAGGCAAAACAATACAGGTTTTTATAGGAAATACAGAGCTGTTAGAGTCAAAAATTCCCATGCCTACCCTTCTCCCCTTCCCAAGCTGGCGTTGTTATGATTGGCTGTGATGCCAGCAAGCCAGCAGGAAAGCCAATGGTGGCCTGAGCCCTACTTTGGCCTCTCAGCCAATGGGGTGGGAGGTGGGCAACAGGGAAACAATGAAGAAATGTCCAGTTGTCTGGTTTAAATGACTAATATTTGCAAAATGGCTCAGTGATTGCTTTTTTTTTAGCCCTCAAGCTGGCTTTTCTATTGTGCAAGTTCCTGGAGAGTACATCTTTGTCTGATCTGAAAGTCAGACCCTTTTGTTGTCATTAAGTCCTGGATATGGGGATTTGTAGATGATATCTTGGATCAGTTTCAGCCAGAGGTGTGGACATAAAGGAAAAGAAATGGCGGTGATCCCAATTGGCGGTGATCCTCGTAGACAGGCGGTGATCCTGTAAGCCATTTTAAACATCTTCACAGAAGCATATGAAAAGAAAACTGAAGTGCTCTACCAGCAGGCCCAAATCAATATCTCTACAATGTCAGCAATACAGTTTAATGGTTGCAGTGCTAGAAAATGTTGTCCATTTCGGCTAACTTGGCAGTAGGGTTGCCAACTGTATTTTCAGCTCCTGTCCCGTATTGACGCACGGCCGGGAATTGTATTCTAAGGCTGCCTCCTCTTGATTGAGTGGCACGCGCAGCCCTTTTGGTCGGTACTCCATTTCCCAAGAGTCCTTGCTCCCGGGGGAAGGAGGAAGAGGGAGAAGGGGGCCTGCCGATCTTCATGGCGCTGCCGGTGAGCGGCCTGAGGGAGCTACAGGCGTGGCACGGGGAGATATGGGCCCGTATGGAGCTGGTGATCATGGAGATCCAGAGCCAGGTCTGCCACACCCTCACCCACCTTGACCGCAAGGCCACCTTCACCATTGACCGCTGGGAGAGGAAGGAAGGTGACCCCCTGACAAGCACACAAATCACAGCCACACTGGGGCTGAGGGGCGGGTGGGGGTCTCTGGAGGGTTGTTGAGCCAGACGGGCATCTGTCTGCAGGGCTTGGGTAGAGTCTTCTTGCCGAATGGTCCTTGGGGCCTCGTCTAAGTAAACGATATTGCCCTGTTCACATGCAAAAGGAGTCTTAAGTTAGATCACCGTCTGAACATGTGTCAACAGGCCAACGCTGCATCAAAAGGAATATAATGTGAAACCAGGCATGGGCAAACGTCAGCCCTCCGGGTGTTTTGAACTCCCAACTCCCATAATTCCTAACAGTGGGGGTGGGGGAAGCTCTGGAAAGCTTTTAAACAAGACTGACATCTGTCGGGAGGGCTTGGGTTGTGCCTCCCTGCAGAATGGCCCATGGGGCCTCGTCCAAGTAGATGATATTGCCCTGAATGCATGTGAAAGGAGGCTTCAGTTAGACCCTAGTCTAAAGATCAGTCAACAGCGTGATGCCGCAGCTGAAAAAGCCAAGGTTGCATCAAAAGGAGTACAATTAGGGTTAGAACATAAGAACATAAGAAGAGCCATGCTGAATCGGGCCTCAGCCCATCTAGTCCAGCATTCTGTGTCACACAGTGGCCCCTAGTTGTACACGGGGATCTCTAGCAGAAAGGAGGGCAAAACCCTCACCTGCTCCTGACCCCCCACAACCAGTACCCGGGGAAAACCCTGCCTGCCTCCATCAACACAGAGGTGGCACTTGGATGTCCGTTTCAGTAACTACTGACTCCCTTGGTATCCATGAATCTGTCTAATCCTGCCTTGAAGCTGTCCAGGCTGACCGCTGTCACAACCTCCTCTGGAAGTGAGTTCCATAACCCAATGACCCTCTGGGTGAAGAAATATTTCCCTTTATTAGTCCTAACTTTCCTACCTTGGAGCTTTAGGGAGTGCCCCCTAGTCCTAGTGTTGTGTGACAGAGAAAATATTTTTTCTTTATTCACCTTTTCTATCCCATGCATGATTTTATACACTTCGATCAAGTCACCTCTTAAACGCCGTCTTTCAAGGCTGAAAAGACCAAGGCGTTGCAACCTGATTTCATAAGGGAGCTGCTCCATCCCTTGGATCATTTTTGTTGCCCTTCTTTGTACCTTTTCCAGTTCCGTTATATCCTTCTTAAGGTGCGGTGACCAGAATTGTACACAGTACTCAGATGTGGCCTCACCATAGATTTGTAGAGAGGCAATACAACATTTGCCGACCTATTTTCGATTCCCTTCCTGATCATGCCAAGCATAGAATTTGCTTTTTTTTCACTGCTGCAGCGCACTGGGTTGACATCTTCATTGAGCTGTCCACCAAAACCCCAAGATCCCTTTCCTGGTTTGTCTCAGAAAGCTTTGATCCCATCAGTTGATAAGTGTATTTGGGGTTCTTTGCCCCGATGTGCATGACTTTACACTTGTTTAGGTTAAAATGCATTTGCCACTTTGTTGCCCATTCACTCAATTTCGAGAGATCTTTCTGGAGCTCTTTACAGTCAGTTTCATTTTTAACTACCCAGAACAGTTTAGTGTCATCTGCAAACTTTGCTACCTCACAATTTACTTCTACATCCAGATCATTTATGAATAAATTAAAAGTAACGGTCCTAAAACTGAACCTTGGGGTACGCCACTTCTCACCTCTTTCCATCCAGAGAAGTGTCCATTTATTACCACCCTTTGTTTCCTACAGTTTAGCCAGGTTCCAATCCAGGACAAGACCTGTCCCCTGATTCCATGGCTGACGTTTGATTTTCAAGTTATTATGAAGTGTCCCTTATTTTTGTGAAAAATCCCGTATTTTAGGTAAATGCCCCTTATTTCTTATATCAAAAAGTGGCAACCCTACTTGACAGCCACCTCTCCACAAAAGTCAACATTGATGCTGAAATACAACACTGTCTGAGCCATGCAAGTGCTGTGTTCCTTTGAAATGAAGCACAGAGTGTTTGAGGACATTAGTAGAGATACTAAGATGTTTGTTTATAAAGTTATTGTTCTTCAAACTCTATTGTAAGCCTTCAAAACATGGATCTACAAACATCGGTCTTGACTTCTGGAAGGATTCCATCAGCATTGCCTTTGAAAACCCTGCAAATCTCTTGGGAAGACAGACAGATAAACAAACAAACATCAGTTTTGGAAGAAGCAAAGACCACCAACATTAAAGCAATGTTTCTCCGCCATCAACTTTGTTAGAAAGACCACATTGTCCGAATGCCCATACACCGTCTTCCAAAGCTGTTACTTTATTCTCAACTCAAGAATGGAAAATGGACCTAAAGATATTTGAAAATGGGCTTAAAGCTCATCTAAAAAATGTGGTGTAAACACAGAGAACTGGGAAATCCTGGTGTGGTGAAGTTCGTTTTCAAACGCTGCCTAAGGCTAGCGTCGAAATCCCTCGTAGATTTAAACTGACCACTGACCACTTTGTTGTGACGCAGCCTAAAGCATGCGTTCCACTGTGAGAGGATCTTTTTCCAATTACGCTGCCACCATATTAATTCTGGCTACCGATGTGAGGGCTTTGATAATAAACGACTTCCACAGATGTTGTGTTGAAAGTGTTTAACAGTTTATTACACAAACAGGTACAATGCTTAGTTGGTTTCAGACTCCGAAGAGGTACACACTTGTATTTCCAAACTAATTTAACACTGGGGTATAACTTCCCCTGACACTGGGGTATAACTTCCCCTGATACAGTTAATAGCACAAGTACCAGCAGTTCTACTAATTAACTGCTTACTACTGGGTTACTCTCAACCCTAACTAGGACTAAAACCTGTCCCACACACTTGGGTTTCCCTAAACCCCACACAGAGCTCTGCACACTTGCAGCTCTAACAGACAGCTGGCTATCCCACCAACTGCCAAATATCAACTAACTCTGGTCACAGCTGCTGGCCAACTGACAAATTCAAACTCTCCAGCATTCTAAGCTAGACTCCTGGCTGGCTCCGCCCACTGTCACTATGGCAACACATTCCCCCAGGAGGGAAATGCCTTTACTATCATAGTTAACCCTTTAGGGTCTGTCTAACCTTAACCCTATATTCCAACAATAAAACAACACACACATTTTGACTTCATTACACCTGGCAATCTAGCTTTCTAACTGGAGGTCAGCTGTTATCAATGGTTCTATGGATTTTATAGATAGCGGGTGAAAGGATGAAACATGCCATGATGAAAGCACACCAAACAAATCCTTGTTATGGCTGCCTTCAATCTGGAAATCTATGTCCTCACTGTGAAAGACCATGCGGATCCAGAATAGATCTTCAAAGTTGCATCTGTCAAGTAGGAAATTTAGGTACCACTTTGTGGGGAGGCTAATTTAACTGATTTACGAGGCCATAAATCTCCAGGAATATGTAAAAGAATGAAGGAATGCAACAGCTCCTCTGCTGGCCAGAAGCTGGAATGTTAAATTGCCTCTGAGTGCCTTTCTACATGTTGTATGTCTATGGCAGTGTTTCCCAACCTTATTTGAGCTGCGGCACACTTTTTACATTTACAAAATCCTGGGGCACACTACCAACCAAAATGACACAAAATGACACTCTAACACAGTAATACATATAGTTAATATGTTTTTAAATGTATTTATACACTCCGTGTGAAACCTGGGCCTGTTTCGATGAACACAGATGAACCAATATAGATAAGTAATTTGAGCATTGGAGTTATGAGTGCATCTACACCAGGCATGGGCAAACTTGGGCCCTCCAGTTGCTTTGGACATCAACTCCCACCACTCCTAGCAGCCTCAAGCCCCTTCCTTTCCCCCCTCAGCTGGGGGAAAAAGGAAGGGGCTTGAGGCTGTTAGGAGTGGTGGGAGTTGATGTCCAAAGCACCTGGAGGGCCCAAGTTTTCCCATGCCTACCCTGAAGAACTGATGGAGTTGGCACCACTTTAGACTCAATGCTATGGAATTAGAGGAAGTTGTAGCTTTGCAAAGTCTTTAGCCGTCTCTGCCTAGACCTCACCAAACCACAACTGCCAGGTTGTCCCAGACCCATAGCAATGAAAGTAGCCTTGAGCTGCAGTCATTCTAAGTCTAGATCTCTGGAGAGCTGGGTTCAAATCCCGGGTGCAGGAGAACCTGGGGCGTCTCTCTCCTCTCTCTCTGCCTCTCTCTTTCTCAGCCCCCCCTCCTCTCTCAGCTTCTCTCTCTCTCAGCCTCTGAGGAGGACCTGGTGCTGCTGGCAGAGGAAGGGAAGGAGGAGTGGAGGGGGGCTGAGGGCCAAGCCAGGGGGTGGGGCCAGGGAGCGCAGGACGAATGGCACTGAATGGAGCAGCGAAGGGCAGATCCAGCAGAGGCAGGGAAGAAGGAGAGGGGAGGGCGGCCGAGGGCAAAGCCAGGGGGCGGTGCCAGGGAGCGCAAAACGAGCAGCGCAGGACGAATGGCACTGAATGGAGCGGCGAAGGGCAGACCCAGCAGAGGCAGGGAAGGAGGAGGGGTGGCAGGGGCGGGGCCAGGGGGCGGGGCCAGGGAAGAGAGGTTTCGCGGCACAGCAGGTGATCCCACATGGAACACTACTGTGCCACGTCACAGCGGTTGGGAAACACTGGTCTATGGCATTGAATATTTGCCTGTATATGTACATTGTAATCCGCCTTGAGTCCCCTGCGGGGTGAGAAGGGCGGTGTCGAAACCCCCACAGATGGCTCAAGGACACGCCAAGCTAGTAAAAGTATTTACAGTTTATTTTGAACAAAAACACAGCCACAGTCCGGCATAAAAGGAACCCACAAAAACCCTGTAAACAAAAACAAAGACGTCCGTCTCTTGAAGTTCTTGGCTTTATTCCGGCTTGAAGTCTGTTGCGATGTGAAGACCCGTCCAGAAAAGGAAAGGAAGAGTGCTTCTCCAATTCCAGGAGCTAAGTATACAAACAAACACATAAAAGCCCCCGCATCCCACAGCAAACTCCCCTCCACCCATATACGATACCAATTAAGGGACAGACACTCACAGCAACACAGGAAAAGCCCAAACGAAACGCGGTAGTCACTAAACATAAAAACACACATTAAAACCCCAAACCCCCAACATACAACATTATCAGCTAGAGCTGCCATGGCAGCTCCCCCAGAACCCAGCATGGAAAACAGCCCAATACTCACAGCTTGCTGGGAATCAGGAACTGCGATGCAAGAGCACCAAATACACGAACCAGCAACCCACCAGCAACACCTTGGCCGACCGCAGAGTCCCAAATCCCCAGGCCTTACTTTAATACCCTTACAAATCAGAGTCATCAGACTCCCCACCCAAATCTGCCCCATTCCCTCAGCTGCAGCACTGGGTGTGTTCCTCCAATCTTCCCACCTTTGCTGAGCAGTTAAAGGACCCCAGTCCGATTCACCATCCCCACTAAGCCAAGCAGGGTCACTCGAAAAGCCAAAAATGGAGCTTTCGCTGGACTCAGCATTTATCACATCCCTGACATCTTGCACCAGTGCTGAGTCCAGCTCGGTATCACTCTCTTCTGAAGGTAACTCTACATCAAACCCCTCAAAAGTATCATCACTGGTAGGCTCCTAAGTATTTGTCGGACCTTTCTCCTGTGCTCTGCCTCTTCCAAACTCTCAGCACTTGCAGCCCTTTTCCTCCCAGCTGCAGTCAGTCCGCCTAAACCTCCCTCTTCCAGTGACATGTCCAACACAGAATCCTCCTCCGAGTTACTACCTGTAGTAACTACAGGCTCAGTTTGCTCAACTACAACAGGCGGAATATAAATGATGTAAATAAATAAATAAATAAATATTTACAATCTTCCAGATAACCCAGTTCAAAGCAAATACTGTAGGATTTTCTGTCTTGATTATTCTGGGTTATGTGGCTGTGTGGAAGGGCCCTATTCACTGATTGCATCTACTCGCAATCAGATGGTCGGGTACTGCCATCGTCCCTCTCATCCTCATGTTCCTAATTTCCATTTCCCTCGGTGAATGTTTCGACTTCCAGATAGAATTGATCATTTCTCTTCCTAGAGAAACAATTTGTTTCCTGCATGGGGAAATTAAGTACTCATTGCCTCTTTGATTAAGGCAGATTGTTAGGGAAGTATCTATAAATGCAAATCAATCAAGAAACACCAGGTAGAGAGAAAAAAACCCAGTGTGATTCATCTATTTTGGGAGATGTGGAGCAACAATGATTTGGCTTTACATACTAACTAGCTGAGGACCGGCGGTGCCCGGGTTATTTGAGAAAGGCATTGTATGCCAAGGGTGGTTCCTATTAGATGTTTATGTGGCTTGCAGTGGTCTCGGGAACTTAGTGAAGGTACTGTGAGTCCCGGGGGCCTAGTCAGGAAAATCAATTTGAGGATGCCTTGTTGTCAATTTTGGGCCTGGTCTATGATGTATAGGGGCTACAGTGTTGTTTTGGAAGTGAATGAGGTGAAGGCACTTCATATCCCATCATTCGTGGGCCTTCCTGCCCTAAACCACACCAGGTTGTGAATTGGGCCATTGTTCCCCTGTTTGCCAAGTTTGGTTGTGATCCGTCATTGCTGTGGGCCGCAGTTGGTGACTGCCTGAGGCATTTCCTTTTCCTCTGAGTCACCTTGGAATGGTGGAATGTGGTTGGCCTATCGGAGTACGTTATGCAAATACCATTTCAGTGGCAACCAATCCTCTCTGTCTGGGGACGTAGAATGTTGGAGTTCTGAGGCTGGCCAATCAGAGCCCGTTATGCAAATAATCCCACAGTGGCAGCCAATCAAAATGCTTGCACATATTCCTCCCTCCGCTCGGTCGCTCAGCCGCACCACCGCCCGCAAACACTGACTTTTATTATATGTAATAGATTTGCAAATTATTCTTAATATCTGTTTCTAGACAAATTCAGGTCTTATGGGATTTGGAGATCTGACATATAAATGGATGTTTCTGGCACTTGGTTTCTGTTTTTTAAACAAGATACCAATTGCTTTTTATTATGCTTTGCTAGTCTTACTTTTTTGCTTGAAGGAACATGTGATGTATGTGTGTGCCACTTGTTCCTACCTGAGAAAATTGCTGCTGCTCTGTTCAAGCAGAAAAATATCTTAGGCTGAACCTGTGAATATAGCAGGTGTTGTAGTTATGTGACTTCCACATTTTGTTGTACTACTATTGTTATCATTCCTCACAACTAGGTGTATTAACCAAGGCTTCTGGGAGTTGCAGATCAACAACATTGGCAGGAGTACTCTTGGTGTACAGCAGGGGTGGGGAACCTATGGCTCGGGAGCCAGGTGTGGCTCTTTTCATGATTGCATCTGGCTCTCCAGAGCAGCCCGGGCCTCGGTTTCCTAGCATGCTGCAGGGAGGAGTGATGCAAATGTGCCGCGACTGCCGCTTCCGCGCCGCCATCGCCACTTCTTCCTCATTCCCCACTGCTCTTGGGGCCCTGCGCCCTCTTTGCCGGGGATGGCGGAGCCCGATGGCGGCGCCTCATCCTTGTCTTCCTCTTCATCCTCGGGGGAGGTGGGCCTGGCCCTGGTGCTGTGGACCCGGCCTCGCTGCCCCCGGGGGACGTCCAGCTCATCGCCCTCATCGTCGGACAGTTCAAGAGCCGCTGCCTCTTCGACGTCTTCCGGAGGGACACCAAGGTCCGCCGTGGCCATGCGCCCTCCTCCCCCTTCCTTCCTTCCTTCCTTCCTTCCTTCCTTCCTTCCTTCCTTCCTTCCTTCTTCCTTTCTTTTCCCCTCTCTTTTTCTTTCATTCTTTTTCCTCCCTCTCTCCCTACCTTTTTTCCTCCCTCCCTCCCTCCCTCTTTGTTCCCTCCTTCCTCTTCCATTATTTCCTTCTCTCCTTCCTTTTCCCTCCCTCTCTTCCCTTCTTTCCTCCATTCTCCCTCTTCTTTCCTTCCTCTCCCTTTCTTTCTCCCCTTCACCCTTTTCTTCTCCCCCTCTCCTTCCTTTTCCCTCTCTCCCCTTCCTTCTTTACTCCATTCTCCCTCTTCCTTCCTTCCTTCCTTCCTTCCTTCCTTCCTTCCTTCCTTCCTTCCTTCCTTCCTTCCTCTTTCTTCCTTCGTTTCTCCCCTTTCACCCTTTCCTCCTCCTTCTCTCCTTCCTTCTTTCCTTCATTCTCCCTCTTCCTTCTTCATCCTTTCTTTCTCCCTTTCACCCTTTCCTCCTCTTTCCTTTTCCCTCCCTCTCTCCCCTTCCTTCTTTCCACCATTCTCCCTTCCTCTTCCTTCCTTCCTCTTCTATTCTTTCCCCCCAAGTCTTCCTTTCCTTTTCTTTCCTTTTCACTTCCCTCTCTCCCCTTCTTTCTTTTCTTCTTTTCCCTTCATTATTTTATTTTTTTCTCACTCCCTTTCCTTTCTTTCCCCCACTCTTTCCTTTCCTCCCTTCCCATTTCCTTCTTTGTTTTCCCCTCCTTGTCTCTCTCCTGCTTTTCTTTTCTTCCTTTTCCATAGTTCATTCTTCTTTTCTTTCTTCCTCTCCCCCTCCCTCCTTTATTTCCTCTTTCTTTCTTTCTTTCTTTCCCCCTTCCGTCTTCTCTTCCTTCCCAGAGTCCTGAGAGTGCCTTTTGCAGAGCCAGGTCTGAAGTGTCCTGTCATTCTGCCGGGGGAATCCTTTTCTCATAGTATGTACATATATATTCACAGTTGAATTTAGTCTACATATATATATATATATTCACATACACACAGGCTCTCACTGAAATAAATTTCCAAATATTTTGCTTTTATGGCTCTCTGAGTCAAAAAAGTTCCCGACCCCTGGTGTACAGCCATCCAAATAATTGTGCTTTAAGTTAACTATTGATTGTGTATTCCTGCATTGCAGAGGTTATGGACTGGGTATCCCTGGAAGTTTTTCCAGTCCTATGAGTGTGTGATTCTAGCTCAGGGGTGCCCACACTTTTTCATCATGCGAGCTACTATATGAACAATCAAGTTGAAAAGATCACCTGTTGTGCATGTGAGCGTGCGCGCATATGGCTTTGGCAGCGGCTCGGAAGGTGCAGGGCTGGGAAGAGGGGCTGCCTGGCTGCTGCCTGGGCCAAGAAACTCAACCGAGAGAGGGACCCACTTGAGGCTCGTGCCTCCCCACGGCAGCCTCCCCCCCTCCCTCCTCCCTCGAGGCTTCCTTACCTGGGCAGGAGAAGGAAGGGTGGAAGAGGTGCTTCCCCAAAGTGACAGATGCACCGGGGGGCGCCCTTCCTTCCTTTTGAGGGTGTCACTCAGAAAGGACGCCCAAGTGGATGGCTGGCAGGAAGGAGGACCCCTCCCACTGATGGCAGTCCATGTCCACGGGGGAGAGAGGGGGGGGTGGCTCTTCCTAGCCGGCTCTGAAGAGCCACCCTCTCTGTCTCTCTCTCTCCCCGTGGGCCCTCTCCGCCTTTCCCCTTCGAGGGCAAGGGAGGGCGAGGCGGAGAAAGGCGGCGAGGGCACAAGCAGCAGCAGCAAGTGGAGTCTCCATCCCTGCAGCCCCCTCCTCCTCGGGTTCAGCCCCAGGAACACGGCGGAGCCCTCCTCGCCCCCAACCAAGGAATGAAAGCAGCCCCACACAGCTCACTCGCCCAGGTCTCGGCTTGGAATGGAAGTCCCGAGGGCAGGAGCAGGGTTTGTGGTGGGGCTTGCTTGGCTTTGCCCCACTTTGCCCGGCCTCCTTCGCCTCTTTCTCTCTCTCTCTCTCTCTCTCCCTCTCTCCTTCCAGCGCCCGCCTGCCTGCCAAAAGGATCTGAAAAAGTTCTCCGGATTTCTTCTCTCCTTGGCTTTCTCTCTCTCACACAAAACACACACATTCCCTCCATCCCTCCCACAGCCTCGCATCCAATCCATGCGTATGCCTTCGCCTTGCCCCCACCCCCCCCAGCAGCAACCAATGGGCGGTCATGTCACCACACCGTGCGTGGCAAGACAAGTGCCAGGGTCCACCCACTAAAGCCTCATTTTGGCAAAAGAAGCCCCACAAAGGCGGCGGTGGGAGCACACATGCACGCGCATGGCAGAAGCGCGCCATCCGGCTGGTGAGGCCCAAAGATCACCTGGAAGAGGGCCGAAGATCACCTAGGTGCTCCCGATCACCGTAATGAGCACCCCTGTTCTAGCTTGTATTCTATAGCTTGCGCTCTCTCTCTCTCTCTCTCTCTCTCTTTCTCTCTCTGTGTGTGTGTGTGTGTGTGTATATATATATATATATATATATATATATGAATGATATCTGTCATGTTTAAATATCATACAAAATTTACCTATCTCCTTTTGACTTCCCAAGTTTTGGAAAGCAAAGTTTGGCCACGGGCTGCTGCCATTTGTTGCCTGGGGACCACATAGCACAATTTTGTTCTATTCCAGCTCTGTCCTATTTTAGGCCCAATAAAGGTGCTTTTCCCAGGAGGATGTGACCCAGAAATTGATTTCCAGGTCACTGTAGTTGAAAAAAGCTTCTACCTTGGGCCTAACATATGCCTAGGAAGATGGAGTGATTAGGGAGCCATGGCAAGGTGGTCTCCAAGGTCCCTTGGGTGGGTGTGATTCAAAGCTTCTTTCACTGTTGGACACTGACATGCTTATTCTATTGCTATAGAATAAGTTTTACTTTAATTATGGATATTCATAAATTGAGAGTCATTCCGCAGAGACAGGGCAGCAGCAGTGTCATCTTGAAGCTTTTCCCCTCCTGGCTCTTGCATTTTCCTTTCCTTTTTATTTTATTTTAATTGGGTCGAACAAGTAGAGTATAACATAACCTCATGAGGATGTACACAGTATATATTAACAATTTAACAAAGAAGAGAGAGAAAAAAATCATATATATTCACCCTTGTATACTTGTATCCATCTCTTTTCCACCGTTTCCCCCCTCCTCCCTCTCTCGTTCACCCCCACCCTCCAGGAACAGTGGTGCATTTCCTTTATTGTTCATTCTGTTTATTGGATCACAAGGATTGTTTGGTTCAATTCCTTATATTTTCTGTTTGCTGTTACCTTGCTATCAGTTCTTCCCATTTTCCCATTTTCCTTCCCATTTCCCCCTGGGGTATCCACTGGTATATTTATTTTTTTCTATCCATGATGTGATCTTGAAGCATATATTATTTGTGATACAACATCTACAAGTTTCGGGCTGGAATGTTATCAGTACGCTGATGACACCAAGCTTGTTCTAAGGATGGGAGGTTGACTGGACTCCGTACCTTCTTGTTTCCATCAGTGCCTTGAAGCCGTTACTGGATGGCTGCGTGCCAGCAGATTGAGGGTAAATCCAGCAAAGACGGAGATACTGTGGCTGGGTCAACTGTTCAGTGGGGTGGTCTGGCTACCTGCTCTGGATGGCGAGGCATTTCGCCTGTCATTGTTAGTAAAAAGCCTTGGGGTTGTTTAAGACCAGTGCTGTCCAACTTCTAACCGGCCAAGGGCCGGATTCCAGGTCACTGATGACCTGGGGGGCCGCCCGGCCCCGGCCACACACCCCGCCCCCCGGCCACACCCCCGGCCCCGGCCCCGGCTGCCGGGATGCTTTGGGAGAGAGGGAGCCACAGGGCACCCCCTCCCTTCAAGGCATCCTAGCCGCAGATGAAGCTGGCGGTTTCGCCGGCTTCAGCTGCTGCCGGGATGCCTTGGAAGGGAGAGAGGCGCCGCGGGGGACCCCCCTCCCTTGCAAAGCATCGCGGCAGCCGCGGAAGCCGACGCCGGCTTCAGCCGCTGCCGCGATGCCTTGCAAGGGAGGGAGGCGTCGCCGGGGACCCCTTCCTTGCAAGGCATCGCGGCAGCTGTGGAAGCTGGCGCTGGCTTCAGCCTCTGCCGCGATGCCTTGCGAGGGAGGGAGGCGCCGCCCGGGGACCCCCTCCCTTGCAAGGCATCGCGGCAGCCACGGAAGCTGGCGCCTGCTTCAGCCTCTGCCGCGATGCCTTGCGAGGGAGGTAGGCGCCGCCGGGGGACCCCCCTCCTTTGCAAGGCATCGCAGCAGCCACGGAAGCCGGCGCCGGCTTCAGCCGCTGCCGCAATGCCTTGCAAGGGAGGGAGGCACCGGGGGGACCCCTCCTTTGCAAGGCATTGGCACCGGCGAGAGAAGGAAGAAGAGGGCGGTGCAGGGAGGAGGAGCTAGCTCTCTTCCTCCTCTTTGTACCATCCCTTGTCCCTCTCTCACCAGCGCCGATGCGATCCGGTTTGCATCGGGGGGCGCGAGAGGGACGGAGGGGGCGGTGCAGGGTGGTGGAGCTGGCTCTCTTCCTCCTCCCTGCCCCGCCTCGCCCTCCCCCTCGGTCGCCATTTTTAAAAAAAAAATTAGATTTTTTTTTAAAAAAATTAAAAATGGCGGCCGGGGGCATAGCAGGGGCCGTGTCCAACAAGCTGGGGGGCCGTCTACGGCCCTTGGGCCGCCAGTTGGACAGCCCTGTTTTAGGGCCCTTGCTGACAGTTGAGACCCAGGCCTCCACTGTCAGCAAAACCACTTTCTTCCACTTGCAGCAGGCCAGACAGCTGCCCCCCTACTTGTCCAGAGATGACCTAGCTACAGTGATCCAAGCCACGGTCATCTCAAGATTAGACTACTCTAACGCCCTTTACATTGGCCTGCCCTTGTCCTTGATCCGGAAGTTTAAGCTGTTGCACCTCAGACCTCGGACAGCCCCCCCTAGATCACACACACACAGGCAGGTGCAATAAATGTACTTTTATTTAGAATAAGAGATAGTCCAAAAGTAGAAAGGTAAAATATGATTCAATAGTCCCAAGAGTAAATCCAAAAATAGTCTCAAAAGTAAATCCAAACATAGTCCCAAGAACTGGCAAGTCAAACCGACTTGCATCCAAGCAAAACAAGAGTACGAGGACAAGGCATGCCGCTCCTGCGGTCAAACGTGAACTTAGAGTCCCGAATCTTAATCCTTTCCAAACCGAACGTAGCTTCAGGTCTGACTAGAATCCCCAGGGCACAGTCTATAAAGAGAATTACTTTCTGTGTGACCAACGCACCCCCTTTCTCAAATTCCAATCTTTCCTGGAAGATAAGATGCTAGCTCTCCTGTCAAATTCCTCCTCATTAGCGGCCCCAGGGGCAGAGTTTTCATGTTGGGAAACTAAATCCTCTCTTTCCTCGAATTGCTCGCCTGGCAAGGAGGTAGAGAAATTCTCGTGGGAATCAAGGTCACTAGGCCTCTCACTGTCTACTTCAGAACTGAATTCCATGGAGTCATCATTACCCTCATCTGCAGTTTCATATCCATGCAACCATCCATCATCCCAGGCTAAGTCTTCTTCTGCAGATCCATATCCATCAGGCCACCCATCATCCCCGATCTGACCCTGATCAGTTGCAGCCCCCGGTATCTGAGCAGCGGGACCCCCCGTTGTCTGTCTATGGCCACTAGGCTGAAACACCACATAAGCTCATCCAGAATGCCGCTGCTCGTCTCCTTGCTGGAGTGCCAGCGAGGAGTCACATAACTCCCATCTTACAGCAGCTCCATTGGCTTCCGGTTGAGCACCGGATCACTTTCAAGGTGATGGTGTTAACCTTCAAGGCCTTGCATGGCCTGGGGCCGATGTATCTGAGGGACCATCTTACCCCCTATCAACCCCAGAGATCGCTCCGTTCCGAAGACCTAAACCTCCTCGAAGTGCCCAGTTTCAAAACCATCCGTCTGGCATTTTCCCGACGTAGGGCCTTCTCTGGCAGCACCAAGTATTTGGAACACTTTGCCAGCTGAAGTGCGTGCCCTGCTGTCACGATGCAAGACCTAGGCCGGCCCCTTAATCACACACACAGAGACGATAATCAGCTAACTACTTTATTGGAGTATAAAAACAGTTGAAAAGGTAATTGTCCATAAAAGTTATCAAAAGTAATCCAAAAGGTAAAAGGTATAGTCCAAAAGCAAACTTGGCAAGAAAGATCCAAAGACTTGGCAAGGCTCCGCTCAGCTAGCGGATCAAAGAACAAAACAAGGTTGCATGATTCAAACTCTTCTTGGCAGGCCACTAGCCCCAAACTTAGCTACGTGGACTTGGCTTCGCTACACATCCGTATAGGATAGACGTGGCCGAAGTACTGAGGATCCGTTCCCCCGGCTCCCATAGTTAATCACCTTGACGAGGCCCCCGACGCTCTAGGCTTCTCCTCCTCCAATCTGTGCTGCGAGCCCTCGGTCTGTCTAGGCTGTGGAACCAACCCCTCCTGCTAGTCTCAATGCTCCGTCTCCTATCAAAGGTTCGACCTTGCCTCCCAGCACCTGGTTCCCTATCTTCGTGAGAGTCGAACTCCCCATCTGCTTCCCGGGCCTCTCCCTCGGTTGTTTCCCACATTCTTTCTTGCGAGCCTAAGCCCCCGGCCGTTCATAATCTTCACTATCACTGCTTTCGAATTCCGACTGGCCTTCCTGCGCCTTGTAAGGATCCGGCCAGCCGTCATCCCAGGCCAGGCTTTCTGTGGGGGAAGAAGGCCCAGCTACCTCAAAATCCCCTTCTTCCAGCCCCTCCAAATCCTCTTCAGAATCAACTGGCTCCAATGCGAGTGGGACCCCCGGTGCTGCCCCCTGCCCTCCAGGCACAAACGAGAACTGGTGTGCTACACCTGCAAGATTTGTCCTCTTTTCACAGGGCTTGCAAAACCCATCTCTTCAAGCTGGCTTTTGACTGTTGATTCTGTAATCCTGCTTAGTTTAGACTAGTTTAAATTTAGTTGATTTTATCTGATGTTTTATCTGTTTTATGTTGTCTTTGTGAGCCGCTCCGAGCCCTCGGGGAGTGGCGGCATACAAGAACAAATAATAAATAAATAAATAAAATATTCTGCTCAATATTCATACCATTTTTGTGTATCCCATTTTTGTGCTCTTTCCATCCCAGGGTGACCGTAGCTTATGCAGGAACTTTTTCCACCCTGGGAAAACCTCAAAGTGAATTAGAAGACTTTTTTTTAAAAAAAGTACCCCTTGTAGTTCAAAGTTTTCTTGTCATACTTTGAGCATAACGGTGGTTACATAGATTCTGGAACATAGATTTCAGGAAATTGTGTTCTCCGTATCCTTCAAAGAAGAGCTAACTTTTGATCCATGTTCTTGCCTCAATAAAACTACAAAACTATGGGGACTAAATAAATTAGCAAATTAGTGAAGTTTCCTATGGCCTTTCTCTTGGCTAGAGATACCTTTGAATTAACATCAAAGACTTCAAATCCATACAAAACCTTTTTACGTTAAAAATTGCCAAGCGATTGTAGAAGAATGAAGAAATTGATTCCCTGTCAAACTATACAGAAATTATTTAATTTCATGGCTTTTCAAAGTTGACTAGCACAGGTCTGAATGTGTTTTTGATGATCTTGGGTACTTCAGTCTTTTGCTGCCTGCCTCTTTGTTCTAACTTGATGCCTTCAAAGCACAATTGGATGTAACACCCTGCAGTGAGCTGGCAGTCATGAAAGGACCCGTTCTTTAGAACAGGGGTCAGGAACTGAAAAGAATCGAATTCACGACTGGGAGAACTGTTTAAAACTGTGGCAGGGCAGACGATCCCACCGCTGCCACCATTTGTAAAGAATCGTTATTTGCACGCCAACTTTTACACCGTGACAGGGCAGGCTATCCCACCCACTGCCACCAAATGTGAAGAATCGAAACGCCGCCTAAAGCTAGCATCGATCTTTGCGGTGTAACAAGGGTTTGTACTGTTCAAATATAAAGAACTAGCTGTACCCGGCACGCGTTGCTGTGCCCTTTTTAGGAGATGGGAGAAAGTCCAATCATCCACGGTGTGCCCTCCTCTAAACTGCAGTTGGATGGAGTGTGGGTCAAGTTGGGTCTTTAAATTCATGCCATACACAGCGTAAACAGCTTCCCAGTAAGTGAGGGCTAGTTAGGGAAGTCAAGTTAATGAAGCCTTACTGTCAATTTAGAGCGTAAGCAGCTTCCCAGTAAGTGAGGGCTAGTTAGGGAAGTCAAGTTAATGAAGCCTTACTGTCAATTTAGAGCGTAAGCAGCTTCCCAGTAAGTGAGGGTGTAGCAGCAAATCTGGAGTCCCAAAACTCCCAAGCGTTACCTTTTACCTTACAGGCGGTGCAAACGTGCAAGCACAGGAACGAGAAGACGCAACAACCGTACTGCAGGTGCAATGAAGCCAAAGTTTATTTGCACAACGTCAGCTGACGGGACCTGCCCACAGAACTAGCTGCCTCAGGGCAAGAACCCCAAGCAATCTCTAACTTTCCCTTATATACACACTATGGCGGCAGGTCCCGTCTCCTCCTTTCTTCATCATTTTCATTGGTTCACAGCATTAACACATTTCTATTATCCAATTATACATCACTTTATTTGGCATCATACTCTATTAGCATTCTTATTTGTTAAACAGCACTACGCAGTATTAATTCTTCATTCCCACAGTATGTTATCTGCCATATGAGCATCCTGTACTGAATTTGCAACATCGCTAAATCGTTCCTCTGTGCCAGCAGGGAGGAACGGTTTCATTTGCCCATGCGCGGTTTCTACCAATCAGTAACAATGTAAACAAATACACGCTGGGTGCTAGCTAGGCCAATCACGGCCAGTGTTATCAAGGAAAGGCACATGATGTACTCTAACAAATCACAGCTTGTGCCTGACGTACCAATCAGAGTGCATTATTCTCGTCTTGGCTTTTAGCATGATTTCTGGCAAGCTACTCCGCTATGCTAAGGCCTGTGCTTGTGCATCACTCTCCTCTGACTGTACTTCTGCTAAAAGCACCAACTCTGCTTTAAGGGCTAGTTAGGGAAGTCAAGTTAATGAAGCCTTACTGTCAATTTAGAGCATAAGCAGCTTCCCAGTAAGTGAGGGCTAGTTAGGGAAGTCAAGTTAATGAAGCCTTACTGTCAATTTAGAGCATAAGCAGCTTCCCAGTAAGTGAGGGCTAGTTAGGGAAGTCAAGTTAATGAAGCCTTACTGTCAATTTTGGGTGTGGTCTGTGATTTTTTGGGGTGTAAATTTTCGGTTGCAAGTGATTTGGGTGTTTGTGTTGGGGATTGGCTCAGGCCTTTTCCTTATTCTGTTTTGGCAGTTTTTATGGTTCGAATTTTCATGCTGGCTGGCCAGTGCAGCAGTTATGCAAATCCGCCCTTATTGGCAGCCAATCATGTTGTTCAGAATGTAGAGGCTGGGTGAGTCTTTGGCTGCCCCGGAGGATGCTGGTAAATGTAGTTTTATTTTTACTCGTTGTTTTGGGGGCCTTTTAGGTTTTGGGGGAGCTTCTTTGCTACAAACGTACCTTGCTTGAGGCCTATTTCTGTTGGCAAATATTGTGTTTCTGCGTTGTAAGGTTTCTTTGTTTGAGGTATACATCACATGACGTGAACCCATTTATATAATAGATTTCGCTGCCACCATTTATTTAGGCTTGACCAATGACTTGTAAAGAGTGGTGAGGAGACTGGTAATTTAAATGAAGTCACGGAGAGAGAGAGTTTTGAACCAAAACTTAAATAGTTTATTTCACACAACTGGGCACAAAGCTTGGTTCGATACTTTATATAACACTTCTGAAGAGGCACGACTTAAAAAGGTTACAAAGTTTAACTAGTGCTATTATTCAGCCAGATCAGCTTTTCTATATCTCAATGTATAGGCACTCTGGCCTTTTACAGACACTTTGTCTATATTTAGCCCTCAGGCTTTACATAAAACCAGCTGGCTCGCAAGCTCAGCTCACTAGAACTGCTCCTCACAGCTCTAAAACCGACTACTCAGAACCTGCTCTCTCCTTGAGCTGGTCTGACAGGTTACTGCTACAGGTCAGCCTCTCAGGCCTAACCTACACTGAAAATTGTCTTAACTTAAGACTAACTGCTTCCCTGCAGTTTCAACAACGTGATTCCTACTCCTCTCCTCAGAGTAGAATCTAACAGACCCTTCTGGATTGACAGTTAGGCACCAACTGTCTTAGAGCTGGTTTGACAGTTCAACTGTCAAAATTCAAACTTCCCCAGAATTCTATTTCTGGCTGTGGCAGAAGCTGTTGACTCCTCCCACTTCTGTCTATGGCAACTCTGCTCTATAGCACATGTATTAACACATAAATAACCACCTCATCACAGGAACCTACGGCTCGGGAGCCAGGTGTGGCTCTTTTGATGATTGCATCTGGCTCGCAAAGCCACTTCATTAGGCCCCGCCCCCTCCTGCCAGAGTCAATACGGGACAGCTCCTGTCCCGTATTGACAGGCATTGACTGTAGAATGCACCCTCAGCAAGCCTTGTGGCCTCTTCTCCTTTTGTTGTCCTTGCTGTTTCTCTGAGTGCCAAGGAATAAAGCTGTGCTGCCCCTTTAAGAGATTTCCTCCTCCTTTCCCTCCTCCCCATGCCTCGCTTGTGACATCAGTGTGGGACTGGGTTTGTTGCTACTGCTGCCTGGGCTTCTGTGCCTAATGGCGGGAGATCGGTGGGGTGATGCAGAGAGAGGGGAAGGGGAAGTAATCCGGAGGGTGGAAAGAGGAAAAGGCCCCGGTTTCCTCCCGTCCCCATTGCATGTGGCCTTTAATTTTTGGGGAGAGCTTGGGTTTGCAAAGGAAATGCAAAAGAAATGTTTTGTGTGGGATAGCTGGGAAGGAGCTGTGCATGGGATACGATCCTTGGAGAAGAGGCAGTGTCTTGTAAATTTGGAAGTGCTGTCAAGGAAGGAAGATTCCCCACTGTTCCCAGATTGCATTGAGGGAATCATAGAGTTGGAAGAGGGAACCGAAGAGCTATCCAGCCCAATCCCATTCCTGCGCATGCGCACTTCACAAGCCCTCTTTCCCAGTGCGTTTGCAAATGCGCAGGGAAAGAGGCCGCCACCAGGGTGCTTATTGCCCATGGCCACACTGTGCGATGGTGAGCCTCCCCTGGAGGCTGGGCCTGCACCCCTCTGGGGGCCAGCAAGGAGGCCTCTCCTATCAGCTGTGCAGGTAGTGTGAGAGAGTCCAGTGATTTTGATGTAGAGCTCAAGCAATCGAAGGTACAGTAAATCCCATCATCTGTTCTACATCCTCCCCCAAACCCCTCCAGTATTTTGTGGAGCACAGAATGCTCTTTGATGTCTGGTGAGCTATAAATCCACACAACTGCAACTCCCATATGTCAGGGTCTGTTTTCCCCAACCTTCTCCAGTATCTTCTGCTACTCCTGGGAGTTTTGGTTGCCAAGTTTGGTTCAGTTTAATGGTTGGTGGAGCTCAGAATGCTCTTTTATTACAAGTGAACTATAAATCCACACAACTGCAACTCCCATATGTCAGGGTCTGTTTTCCCCAACCTTCTCCAGTATCTTCTGCTGCTCTTGGGAGTTGTGTATGCCAAGTTTGGTTCAGTTTAATGGTTGGTGGAGCTCAGGATGCTCTTTTATTGCAAGTGAACTATAAATCCACACAACTGCAACTCCCATATGTCAGGGTCTGTTTTCCCTAATCCTTTCCAGTATCTTCTGCTGCTCTTGGGAGTTGTGTATGCCAAGTTTGGTTCAGTTTAATGGTTGGTGGAGCTCAGAATGCTCTTTTATTGCAAGTGAACTATACATCCACACAACTGCAACTCCCATATGTCAGGGTCTGTTTTCCCCAACCTTCTCCAGTATCTTCTGCTGCTCTTGGGAGTTGTGTATGCCAAGTTTGGTTCAGTTTAATGGTTGGTGGAGCTCAGAATGCTCTTTTTATTGCAAGTGAACTATAAATCCACACAACTGCAACTCCCATATGTCAGGGTCTGTTTTCCCTAACCCTTTCCAGTATCTTCTGCTGCTCTTGGGAGTTGTGTATGCCAAGTTTGGTTCAGTTTAATGGTTGGTGGAGCTCAGAATGCTCTTTTATTGCAAGTGAACTATAAATCCACACAACTGCAACTCCCATATGTCAGGGTCTGTTTTCCCTAACCCTTTCCAGTATCTTCTGCTGCTCTTGGGAGTTGTGTATGCCAAGTTTGGTTCAGTTTAATGGTTGGTGGAGCTCAGAATGCTCTTTTATTGCAAGTGAACTATAAATCCACACAACTGCAACTCCCATTTGTCAGGGTCTGTTTTCCCTAACGCTTTCCAGTATCTTCTGCTGCTCTTGATAGTTGTGTATGCCAAGTTTGGTTCAGTTTAATGGTTGGTGGAGCTCAGAATGCTCTTTTATTGCAAGTGAACTATAAATCCACACAACTGCAACTCCCATATGTCAGGGTCTGTTTTCCCTAACCCTTTCCAGTATCTTCTGCTGCTCTTGGGAGTTGTGTATGCCAAGTTTGGTTCAGTTTAATGGTTGGTGGAGCTCAGAATGCTCTTTTATTGCAAGTGAACTATAAATCCACACAACTGCAACTCCCATATATCAGGGTCTGTTTTCCCCAACCCTTTCCGGTATTTTCTGTTGCTTATACTCACATTTAGTTGAATCCAGTCTTAAGATATATTATATGGCTCTCACTGAAATAAATTTCCAAATATTTTGCTTTCACGGCTGTCTGAATCAAAAAGGTTCCCGACCCCTGCTTTAGAAGGTACTGTGCTTCTCTGCGTTAAAGGCTCAGCATCCTAAGTTCCCATTTTTATTCGTGTTCTCTTCTCGGAGGTGGTCAGAGAATAATCTTTTTGTGGAATGGCACAGGACCCATTGACGCGACTATGCAAAACGCATAGTGACTATCAAATAATGTGTGCATGCTGATTTAATCCAAATTGCTAACCTAATGTGGGTTTTGAAAGATAGGTATATGATTTTACCAACCATAAATAATAACAATTCAATTATAAGTTGTGTAACTACAGGCAGTTTCTTAGAAAGAGAATGTTTCTTCAGATTTTCACTTGTTAGATAGTAATGTTTGAATTTCACTATGGGACAGTGTGGAATCCCATACTTCCCCCTCCAAGGCATTAACTGTACATATAATTTCAGGAAAGATCTATGATAGACAGGTTTATGGTTGGGGAAAATACCATGCAAGATAATCAGCCCCAAATATACAGCCTGTATTAAAATGTATGAAGGGAGCTTTTTGGAGCTTTTTTATTGTTTGTAGGTGAAGAAACATTGACATTTCCCATGTTGTTTGAATAATGTATGCTGTATACCTTTTCACTTCATACATTTTAATTTTTTTTACTGCAAAGTGAAATCTGCAAAGTTTTCCTGACTTTGGACACACAGGCCCCTTCCACACAGCTGTATAAATCCACATTGAACTGGATTATGTGGCAGTGTGGACTCAGATAATCCAGTTCAAAGCAGATATAGTGGATTATCTGTCTTGATATTCTCGGTTATATGGCTGTGTGGAAGGGTCCACGGTCTCATGTGTGCATGTGTCTTTATATGGAACTAGCTGTCCCCAGCGCACGTTGCTGCGCCCAATGTATGTTTTTATGTATAGTTATCTATCTATTTACCTGTCTCTGTCTATCTCTGTTTCTATGGCTTTTATTTTTGGATCTCTCTTTATTTTTTTTGTCTCTCTCTGTGTGTTTTATTTTCTGTCTCTCTCTCTCTGTCTCTGTCCCTGTCTTTATCTGTCTATCAATCTGTAGCAGTCTTTATCTCTGTGTTTCTCTGTCTTTTATTCTTTCTCTATCACTCTTTCTCTCTCTCTTTCTCTCTCTGTATAATTGTCTCTGTATCATTCTCTGTATCACTCTTTGTATTTTTCTCTGTGTCATTCTCTCTCTATCATTCTATTTCTCTCTCTCTCTTTCTATATCTATCACCCTCTCTATCATTCTCTGTTTAGCACTCTTTCTCTCTGTCTCTCTTTCTCTTTCATTGTATCTTTAGCACTATCTGCTTGTCTCTGTTTCTCTCTCTCTCTCTCTCTCTCTGTTAATCTCCCTGTTTCTCTCTCTATCAGTCTTTCTGTCTCGGTGTTTCTCTGTTTCTTTCTGTTGTTGAGTCTTTGTACCTTTAGATGGTGCCTTTCTCTCTGTATCTGGCGTGGGGGGGGGGCAGTGGGAAGCAGTTGGGAGGACGGGAGGAGGCGCGGAGGGGCGGAGGAAGCGGGCATGGCAGCGCCTGCTTGATGCTGAAAGGGGTTGGAGATGGCGGAGTAGGCAGGCCTGGTGTGGGGACTACAGCTCCCAGAAGGCTCCGGGCGGCTGTTCTGGCCTATTTCCGGTCCTGTCTTCGCCGTTCTTCCTGTTTATCCGCACAGAGCCTTCTGGGAATGGTAGTCCCGTGGCTGCGGCGTTGTCCTTCGCCGTTTCGCTGGCTCTCCTGGTGGAGGGTCGTGCGTGTGGCACCGTGGCGGCGTCCTCCCCGGATGTGGGTGTTGGTTAGCATGCGGGAAGCGGCGTGGAGGCGGCGAAGGAGGCTGTGAAGGTAGCGGAGGTGTGGTGGCGGTGGCGGTGGCACGGGGCCGATCGGATTTTGCGCATGCTCGGTGTGGTGATGTTGTGATGGTGGCCATTTTGTGTGTTGGGTTTTTGCGCATGCGTAGTAATGTTGTGTTTTGGGGGTTTTGTGTTGTGTTTTGGGGTGTTTCAGTGGGTGGAGTTTTTACCTCGGGGTGCGGATGAGTGGCCCTGTGTTTTTTGTGTGTGTGGGAAATGTAGTTTTGGCGTGCATTTGCCCCGTTGCACGACCACTTCCCTTTTATATATATAGATAGAACTTCTCTCTGGTAAAGGTGGGTTACATGGCAAGAGACATGATAAATGTCATGGTCAGTAGTCCTACTATTCCAGTGGTTCTCAACCTGTAGGTCCCCAAGTGTTTTGACCTACAACTCCCAGAAATCCCAGCCAGTTTACCAGCTGTTGGGATTTCTGGGAATTGAAGGCCGAAACATCTGGGGACCCACAGGTTGAGAACCACTATACTATTCCACTCCGGTTTGGGTTAGAGTGAGCTAAACAATCTCATGCCTGCTTCAGACTTTTTGTACTTGCTATTGCAGGTTTCTGTATTGCAGAATCAAAGATTCTGAGTCGGGTAGTTTAATGTCTTAGCTTGTTAGGACAACCTCAGTGGCTTGAGGTATAGGGATTTTAATGACAATGATATGCGATTATTTTGATGCTTATTTATATTTATGTAACTTGTGTTTTATATAATGTGGATTTATTGTTTATATGTTGGGCGGGTGGGTTGATGGTTTTGTGTATTATGTAGTTGTCTTGTTATTCTTGTACGCTGCTTTTAGTCCCACCCATGGGAGAAAAGCGGGAGAAAAGTAAATAAATTAATAATAATAGTAATTAGTTTTGATCTGATACGGTTATTCCAGAACCCCAAACCAGGTAAATTATTGTGTGGCCCACAGAAGAATTTCTTAAATCCTCAAAAAGAAAACTGAGGCTTTGATAGACCTGAAACCATATGTTGGTAAATCTGACACCCTGTTGCACTTCAGACAGAAAATATCCCTCTAGTTCACACACACACCAGACAGTCTTTGACAAATAGTCTTTTATTGAAGCAAAATATAGTTTCCAACAAAAGGTAAATGAAGGTTAAGACAATAGATATATCCAAGGTAAGCACACAGTTCAAAAACCCAAAACCCAAAAGGTAAAGTCCAAAAGCTTGATACTAGGTTCTAAGACAGTCCAATGAAACTATAGAATTCTAAGGGCATATGGCGCAGCAATAAAGGCTGCAAAGAAATCCTTTCTGGCAGCCAATATTGTGTCCGCAAAGAACCGTCCAGCAGAGCTGTTTCGAGTTGTCAGTGGCCTATTGCATCCCACCGTCCAGGATGGGAGCCCTGACAACTCGGCAGCCTGCTGTGAAGAATTTGCAAAGTTCTTTGCGGATAAAGTCGCTTTGATCCGTTCTGGCCTGGACACCATGTTAACGGCAGTCTCTGAGGATGTAGCTGGAGCACCTGCTTGTCCGATTTTGATGGATCAATTTCAGTTGGTGAAACCCGAGGATGTGGACAAGATACTTGGAGGAATGAGAGCGACCACATGCATCCTAGACCCCTGCCCATCCTGGCTTCTAAAGGAGGCCAGAGGGGGATTGGCCGAGTGGGTGAAGGTGGTGGTTAATGCCTCCCTCCGGGAAGACAACATTCCAGCGAGCTTAAAACAAGCTGTTATAAAACCGCTGTTGAAGAAACCATCACTGGACCCCACTCAATTCGTCAACTATTGGCCTGTTTCCAATCTTCCCTTCTTGGGCAAAGTCCTGGAACGTGTGGTGGCCTCACAACTCCAGGTATTCTTGGAAGACACGGATTATCTGGATCCGGCGCAGTCTGGTTTTAGGCCGGGACATGGTACCGAGACAGCCTTGGTTGCCTTAGTGGATGATCTACGCCGGGAGCTTGACAGGGGGAGTGTGTCCCTGTTGGTTCTGCTGGACCTCTCAGCGGCCTTTGATACCGTTGACCACGGTATCCTTCTGGGACGCCTCACAGAGATGGGGCTTGGAGGTACTGTCTTGCAGTGGCTCCGGTCCTTTCTGGAGGGCCGATCTCAGAAGGTGTTATTGGGAGAACCTGTTCAACCCCACAACCATTGTCTTGTGGGGTTCCTCAGGGTTCAATATTATCTCCCATGTTGTTTAACATCTACATGAAGCCGCTGGGGGAGGTCATCCGGAGTTTCGGAGTGCGGTGTCATCTGTACGCAGATGATGTCCAACTCTGTCACTCCTTCCCACCTGCTACTAAGGAGGCTGTTCAGGTCCTGAACCGGTGCTTGGCTGCTGTGTCGGACTGGATGAGGGCGAACAAATTGAAATTGAATCCAGACAAGACAGAGGCACTCCTGGTCAGTCGAAAGGCCGAACAGGGCATAGGGTTACAGCCTGTGTTAAACGGGGTTACACTCCCCCTGAAGACGCAGGTTCGCAGTTTGGGTGTGATCCTGGACTCATCGCTGAGCCTGGAACCCCAGGTTTTGGCAGTGACCAGGAGAGCATTTGCACAGTTAAAACTTGTGCGCCAGCTGCGCCCGTACCTTGAGAAGTCTGACTTGGCCACGGTGGTCCATGCTCTGGTTACATCCCGTATAGATTACTGCAATGCTCTCTACGTGGGGTTGCCTTTGAAGACTGTTCGGAAGCTGCAACTAGTCCAACGGACAGCAGCCAGGTTGATAACAGGAGCGCCATTCAGAGAGCGTACAACTCCTCTGTTGTGCCAGCTCCACTGGCTGCCAGTTTGCTACCGGGCACAATTCAAAGTGCTGGCTTTAGCCTTTAAATTTAAATTTTAAATTTAAATTTTAAATTTTTCTGGGATTTCTGCACCGCCGACTCCCGGGGGCTCGCGGCGGCTTACAAAAGCCAGTGGCACAACGCCAGAGGTTCAACATAAAACACATAGCGATAAAATCACAGTTAAAACATATAATAGCTATTAAGCAATTAAAACAGTAAAACAGTAGCCAAAGAATCAGCCCAGTAAGCATATACAGGGCCTACTCCCCAAAGGCCTGCCCAAACAAATAGGTTTTGCAGGCCCGCCTGAAAGGGAGTAGGTCCCTCAGGGCTCTGGCCTCGGCCGGGAGGGCGTTCCATAGCGTAGGAGCTTTAAAGCCCTAAACGGTTCGGGTCCAACTTACCTGTCCGAACGCATCTCTCCCTATGAACCATCGAGATGTTTAAGATCATCTGGAGAGCCCCTGCTCTTGGTCCTGCCTTCTTCGCAGGCGCAACTGGCGGGACGAGAGACAGGGCCTTTCAGTGGTGGCTCCGGCTTTGGAATGCCCTCCCTAGAGACATCAGATCGGCCCCCTCCCCCCTGACGTTTCGCAAGAAAGTCAAGACCTGGTTATTTGAGCAGGCATTTGTTGATGAAATATAAGGCTTAAGTGGATATAAGGAATGACGACGATGTGATGGAAACTGATTTCAACACGACGCTGAGGCTGCAATTGTATGTTTTTAACTGTTAAATTGTTATTATATGTTTTTTCTGGGGGGGGGGGGGAGTTGACTTGTTGCTGTGTTGTATTGAGGGCAGAGACTGCCTGTGTAAACCGTCCCGAGTCGCCTTCGGGCTGAGAGGGGCGGTATAGAAACGTGACAAATAAATAAATAAATAAATAAATAGAATCAATTCATGAAAGCAAGGCCAAGGCAAAAACATGATCCATAGACAAGAGACGAAGGAAGCTTGATCGTGATGTTTTTTCTAACCAAAGCCTGAAAACTGAGACATGGGCCCTCCTTACAATCTTAAGTAAGGAGAAATTAGTTTCACTCTGTATCTTTTTGCTGGAGTCTACAGCTACGCCGAACACCCTGGGAAACTTGCCGTCTCTCAAGGATATTTGCCTTGCGATCAAAAGGCATTTCTACCTCCCTCGCCTCCCTTTGTTCATTAACATTTTCAGCTGCAATACTATCTCCAACAAGCCTTTCTGTTTCCTTAACGAAGGAATTTTCATCTAACAGAACCTTGGGAAGCAAACTGTTCTCAGGAGCGGGGGCCTCATCTGGTGCTTCACTTTGCATATCAGCATTCGCAATGGCAATCCCATCATCCCCATCATACACATGAACACCAGGCTGAAACACCACACACCCTGTCTTTAATTTGATTGGCCTCTCATATACATGGTGTATGAAACAGACATGATTATTTGTCTATAACATCCCACTTTTTTTCAGTGAGCAAACTCAAACCATTGTCTACATAACAAATGGCATATTTATTATGGTTACTGTCACAACACAGAGAGCCTTAAAGGGCCACACACAGTAAAAGGTAAAGTAAAGTTTATTCAGAACATCACAAAGAACTCAAAAAGGGCCAAATTGACCCAAAAACACTTCAACTTCAGTGTGAGCTTAAAGGTAACTCAAAATAATGACCAAACAGGTAAAAATAGTCCCAAACACAAAAACCCGGATTATCTCTCCTAAGAAAGCGCGATAAACACAAAACGCAGCATAACACAGGGAGAAAAGGCACACAACGTCGTCATCAAATGGGGGGGGCGAAAGCAGGAAGCGAAGAAGCGTCAGCGAAGTCCAGGAGTCAAAACGGGCAGGCGGCAAACACGTAGTCAAACCAATCCAGCGGCTGTCAGCTCCGGTAGGGTGTCCAACGAACCACGCTCACTCCAAGAGGTATTGAAGGAAAAGGTAGTTTATTGAGTCCTTAATCCAGGCAGGAAAAAAACAGAACTGGGGAAGGGTCCCCAGGCACAGCCTTATATAGACATTCTCCCAATTGAACCTAAGTCCCTCCCCTTAGCTGGAAAAGCCCGGGAAGAGGCTCCTGGCATTCGCGCCAAAAGCTCGAGCCGTTGCTGGCAAGGCCACAGGCCACAGCTGCTTGCTTATCTCCTTTGTTTACAGAATGGGAGGGGCTGGAGATGGGGCCTAAGCAAAGCATGATCAAAGCCACAACTCCAGTTCCTTACAGCGGCAGTGAGGAGAAAGCGGCAGCAGAGGTACACCAATCCAAGCGAGGGAGAAGACAGCAGTGTAGGAAATCCAGTCCAGGGTAAGTACGAAGCAGGCAGCAGCAAAGTCCAGAAGTCAGTCCACAGGAACCCAGGAAACACAGGAACACAGCACACAGGGCAGAATAAGGGCACCCAGCAACACCTTGCCAACTGCAAGGAATCCCCCATTCCAAGTCTCTTTATTCACAAATCCTCATCAGAACTTGAACGAGCCAACACCCCATCATTAGCCCTCTCAGCTGCTATTGCAGCATCACGTGCAGCCCTCTGCCTCCCATGCCAAGCCCTCCTTCTCCTGTCATGACTTAGCTCACCCCAAGGCGAAGTTTGGTCCTCCAAACTCCAATTCCCATCCCCAGCAAACCCCACAAACGTTTCGCTGCTAGTTGGTTCTGCACAAATCTTACAAACTTCCTGTACTTTGGTCCAGTCCATATTGCTGGACACGTCTTCCAAATCCCCATCCCCACTTCCCATAGTTGGTTCATCATGATCAGACCCATCATCCCCAGAGAAACTCTCAAAGGAATCAACATCAGTAGGTTCACTAAATATTTGCCAGATTCTTTTCCTCTCCCGTTCCCCATCTGACTCCTGCTCTCGAGTAACCCGTTTCGCCCTCCTAGCTTCAACCTCCATGCTTTCAGCATTGCTCAAAGACTCATCTACAACAATTACTACAAATGGACCTTGAGAGCTTGTTTGGAGGTTCTAGCAGGGGAGCGCAGCTATCGTAAACCCGGGACCGAAGACTGGAGACCTCGGTACACTCCTTCTATACCTGGGACGTCGTCCTCTTCCACCGAGCGCGCAGCTTCGGGAGGGACGCACATGGAGCGGTGAGGGAGGAAGGGGACACCCGCCTAGCCAGCCAGATCAGCCGAATCAACCCTGGCGATCAATGGGGTGACAGATGTCGCAGCCAGATCGCCCTCACATCCGTCAATACAGTAACCTGTAGCATTAAATGTTTCTGCTCCCTAATCAAAACTTTTAAAGTCTATTTGAAATGGGTCTGTCTATTGATCAAGATAGTGGGTTTTTTTCCTACAAGAGAAACTCTAATTTAAACAGTAAGTTTGTGGTTAACTCCACTGAAATTCATTCTATCCATGCTTTTGGTAATCAAAGCAAGAAAACACTTAAGGTATTTTCATACATCAAGGACATCTAATCCTCCTTTTGTTGTAGCTTTATAAATTAGGCTTTTAGCAATTCTTCATCTCCCCCGCTTTAAGAGGAAAGGTATTAAATACTTGTTATCAGGAAAGTAAATATCCTCTGGAAACACTGAAGCATATATCCTGCTAAATATTCATACCTGTGAAGAAGGGAGATTCGTGAGGAAGAAGGCTTGGCAAGCAGGCATGTAGCCAGGGGGGGGGGCTAAGGGGGCTTCAGCCCCCCCCCGAAATTCTCAGGGTGGTCCGCGAGGAGGCCTTACTGGTACATTATTTAAACTGTTATGTTTATTCATATCAAGATCTAATCACCATGCTCATTATATCCCACCTTCATGGGGTTATTGGGATAACAATACAAAAGGTTTGCTAGGGTAAACCCTCTTCCACCCAGTCTCAGCCCCCCCCAACCAAACTCAGCCCCCCTGAACCAAAATTCTGGCTACGGCCCTGTTGGCAAGGGAGGCAGAGGGCTGCACGTGATGCTGCAATAGCAGCTGAGAGGGCTAATGATGGGGTGTCGTCTCGTTCGAGTTCTGATGAGGATTTGTGCATAAAGAGAGACTTAAGAACATAAGAACATAAGAAGAGCCATGCTGAATCGGGCCTCAGCCCATCTAGTCCAGCATTCTGTGTCACACAGTGGCCCACCAGTTGTACACAGGGATCTCTAGCAGAAAGGAGGGCAAAACCCTCACCTGCTCCCGACCCCCACAACCAGTACCGGGAAAAATCCTGCCTGCCTCCATCAACACAGAGGTGGCACTTGGATGTCCATTTCAGTAACTACTGATTCCCTTGGTATCCATGAATCTGTCTAATCCTGCCTTGAAGCTGTCCAGGCTGACCGCTGTCACAACCTCCTCTGGAAGTGAGTTCCATAACCCAATGACCCTCTGGGTGAAGAAATATTTCCCTTTATTAGCCCTAACCTTCCTGCCTTGGAGCTTTAGGGAGTGCCCCCTAGTCCTAGTGTTGTGTGACAGAGAAAATATTTTTTCTTTATTCACCTTTTCTATCCCATGCATGATTTTATACACTTCGATCAAGTCACCTCTTAAACGCCGTCTTTCAAGGCTGAAAAGACCAAGGCGTTGCAACCTGATTTCATAAGGGAGCTGCTCCATCCCTTGGATCATTTTTGTTGCCCTTCTTTGTACCTTTTCCAGTTCCGTTATATCCTTCTTAAGGTGCGGTGACCAGAATTGTACACAGTACTCCAGATGTGGCCTCACCATAGATTTGTAGAGAGGCAATACAACATTTGCCAACCTATTTTCAATTCCCTTCCTGATCATGCCAAGCATAGAATTTGCTTTTTCACTGCTGCAGCGCACTGGGTTGACATCTTCATTGAGCTGTCCACCAAAACCCCAAGATCCCTTTCCTGGTTTGTCTCAGAAAGCTTTGATCCCATCAATTGGTAGGTGTATTTGGGGTTCTTTGCCCCGATGTGCATGACTTTACACTTGTTTAGGTTAAAAT
Organism: Anolis apletophallus; assembly: GCA_030556195.1. Lineage (NCBI taxonomy): Eukaryota > Metazoa > Chordata > Lepidosauria > Squamata > Anolidae > Anolis > Anolis apletophallus. The sequence continues at coordinate 129,237,322 of JARBWK010000010.1, forward strand.
GCATTTGCCACTTTGTTGCCCATTCACTCAATTTCGAGAGATCTTTCTGGAGCTCTTTACAATCAGTTTCATTTTTAATTACCCTGAACAGTTTAAGTGTCATCTGCAAACTTTGCTACCTCAGAATTCACTCCTACATCCAGATCATTAATGAATAAATTAAAAAGTAACGGACCCAAAACTGAACCTTGGGGTATGCCACTTCTCACCTCTTTCCACCCAGAGAAATGTCCATTTATTACCACCCTTTGTTTCCTACAGTTTAGCCAGGTTCCAATCCAGGACAAGACCTGTCCCCTGATTCCATGGCTGAAGAGCTTATTTAGGAGCCTTTGGTGAGGGCCTTTGTCAAAAGCCTTTTGAAGGTCAAGGTAAACAATATCGACTGGGTCCCCTTTGTCTATGTGTTTATTTACACCCTCAAAGAATTCTATCAAGTTAGTAAGACATGATTTGCCTTTGCAGAAACCATGTTGATTTTCTTTCAGCAATGCCTGTTCTTCTATGTGCTTGGTAATTTTTTTCTTTAATAATGGTTTCCATCACTTTGCCTGGAACTGAGGTTAGACTAACTGGCCTATAATTTCCTGGATCACCCCTGGATCCTTTCTTGAAGATCGGAGTTACATTTGCCTCCCTCCAGTCCTCGGGTACAGTGCCTGATCTTAGAGAAAGGTTATATATTTTGGCTAGAATTTCAGCAATTTCACACTTGAGTTCCTTAAGAACTCTGGGGTGGATGCAATCTGGCCCTGGTGATTTGTTGACATTTAGTTTAGTAAGGCATGTGAGAACATCTTCCTTGTTTATCTCTATCTGGTTTAATTCATTTAATTCCCTCCCTGAAAAAACTGACTCAGCTGCAGGCATATGTTGTCTGTCCTCCTGTGTGAAAAAGGAGGCAAAGAAGTCATTTAGCCGCTCAGCAATCTCCTTGTCTTCACTTATTGTCCCTTTCTTACCATTTTCGTCAATTGGCCCAACTGCTTTTCTAGTTGGGTTTCTACTTCTGATGTACTTAAAGAAGTTTTTGCTATTTTTTTAATATTCTTAGCTATATGTGCCTCAAAATCTCTCTTGGCTTTCCTGACGGTTGCTTTGCATTTAGTTTGCCAGAGCTTGTGTTCCTTTCTGTTCTCCTCAGTAGGAAGAGCCTTCCATTTTGTAAATGAGTTTTTCTTCTTTCCAATCACTTCTTTTACTTCATTTGTAAGCCATACCGATGTCCTCTTGGACTTGGAATGGGGGATTCCTTGCAGTTGGCAAGGTGTTGCTGGGTGCCCGTATTCTGCCCTGTGTGCCGTGTTCCTGTGTTTCCTGCATTCCAGTGGACTGACTTCTGGACTATACGTTTTTAGGTATATATAGTGAATAGTGAAACCTGAAAGAGGATAGTTGTTGGTTTTTTTTGGTACAGCTTCATTTTCATTGTAACTATAGATCAAAAATTGGAAAAAAGATTGACTATATTTGAAGAATTGGATTTACATGTAATTTTTTCAGTGTATATATATTTTTTGAAATCTTAATACGTTTTTAATATTCAACATTCTGTTGAGTCAATGTTCAAACCTGTAACAAAACCTTTTTAACAGCATTTTTACATAAAACAACTCTGATTTGTCATAATTAATTTTCCAGGCCATTATACAGGCATCCACATTCTTAATGAATCAATTTTCAACTTTCCACTATTTCAGAAATTCTAAATTATACTTCGAACCCATATATTTCATTTGTGGTCTGATCTTTCACCCACAGTTGAATTAATGGGTTCTGGTAACATAGTAATTTACATGGTTTCCATGAAAAGCATGAAAGTTTGGAAGTGGGATCTCTTCTATGTATAATCTATCTTTTCTGCACACTCATACCACTTAAGAAATAGCCCGAGGATACAGCCAGATCTCCACCATCATCAGCCAGGTAGGGAAAAAGACTCAGAAGTATGAGCTCAAAGTTTAGGCACTTTTGCATAAACATCCTGTAAGTGTCAGGCTACTTGGTTTGGATCCAGGTTACCTACATGTTACCTACAGGATCACCTTCTTCTGCACAATCCGCCCTTTAGGACACTTAGATCCTCTGGTGGGCGCTTACTTCAACCAGTCAGAATCCGACTGGCAATCGTCACCCAGAGGACCTTTTCATCAGCCACTCCACAAATGTTGAATGACCTGCCAGAAGAGATCCGAAAGCTAAACCGGCTGTTGAAATTTATTTATTTATTTATTTATTTATTTATTTATTTATTTACTCGGCTTTTATGCCGCCACTCCCAAGTAGGCTCGGGGCGGCTTACAGCCAGAAAGCAGAACAACATACAATAAACAAAGACAGTTTAAAATTCAATGTAAAATACAGAATAAAACTACACAATAAAACATCATTAGAACACAGTTGGAGTAGTTACAGTGGTCGGGCGATATTGGCATGGCTTGGGGGGGGCCCGATGGGCCTATACCTGAAAAGCCAGCTGGAAGAGGTGGGTCTTACATGCCCGCCTAAACGGGAGTAGGTCTGGGATTGCTCGTGTAGCTGCCGGGAGGGCATTCCACAATATCGGCGCTATGACCGAGAAGGCCCTTCGGCGGGTGGCAGTTCTTTTAGCCACTTTAGCGGAGGGGACGGCTAGCAGGTTGGAATCCTCTGAGCGAAGTGATCTCGTAGGGTAATATGGGGTGACACGGTCCCTCAGATACGCTGGCCCCAGGCCGTGTAAGGCCTTAAAGGTGAGAACCAACACTTTGAAGGTGATCCGGTGCTCAATAGGCAGCCAGTGCAGATCCTGCAAAATGGGTGTTATGTGGCATCCTGCTGGGGAACCAGACAGGAGCCGGGCGGCAGTGTTCTGCACCAGCTGAGCTTCGGATCACTGACAAAGGAAGGCCAACGTAAGAGCGTTACAGTAATCTAGCCTCGAGATGACCGTGGCTTGGATCACCGTGGCCAGGTCGGACCGGGACAGGTAGGGGGCCAGCCTCCTTGCCTGTCGGAGATGAAAGAAGGCGATCTTGCTGGCCACAGAGACCTGGGTCTCCATGGCCAGCTGGGAGTCCAAGTGGACCCCCAAGCTCTTCACGGAAGATGATGGGCATAACGCCGCACCGTCCAGGGTCGGAAGCTGGACATCCCCACCGCCCGGCGACCCGGCCACAAGATCTCCGTCTTCGCCGGATTCACCCTCAACCTACTGGCTCGCAGCCATCCAGTAACGGCTTCAAGGCAACGCTGGAAATTATCGGGGACGGGTCCAGACCTGTCCTCCATCCTCAGAATGAGCTGGGTGTCATCAGCGTACCGATGACACTCCAGCCCATAACTCTGCACCAGCTGTGCAAGCGGCTGCATGTAGATGTTAAATAATAGAGGGGAACGAATGGCCCCCCTGCGGAACTCCACAAACTAATGTGGAGCCCTCGGAGACCACTCCACCCCTCCTCACACGCTGAGACCGCTGGTGGAGAAAGGAGGTCAGCCATTTAAGGGCTGTCCCCCTCACTCCAGCCATGGCCAGGCGGTGGATCAAAAGATTGTGGTCGACCGTGTCAAATGCTGCCGTGAGGTCCAATAACACGAGCAGCGCAGACCCGCCTTGGTCAAGCTGGCAGCAGTTGGTCTGTGATGGAGACCAGGACCGTCTCCGTCCCGTGCCCCAAACGGAAGCCGGACTGGAAGGGGTCTAGCCATGTTGCATCATCTAGGAAGGACTGCAGCTGCTCCATTACTGCCCTCTCAACCACCTTCCCCAGGTACGAAAGATTCAACACTGGTTTAAGACCCAATTGAAGACCCATATCTTCTGGCAAGCTTACCCAGCCAACTTTCAATCATTAATTTTGATTTACATTCTCTTGATACTATATGTCAATTCTGCACCTGTGTGTGGTGCAAATTTATAAAAAAATTGTGTTTTTATCTCTATAATTCATTGCATATATTTTATGTGCATGTTTTGGATTTTGTTGTACCCCGCCTCAAGCCAGCGGGAGAGGCGGGTAATAAATAAAATGCATTATTATATATTATTATTAATACTATTACGTTTTTAAGAGGAAAAATCCAGAAGAGCAGTACTTTTTAAAACTGCAACAGCCAGACAAACTGAAATATCCATTGGAATAAATGGAACTGGGACCTAACAAATATCCAAAAAATTATTTCTCTTTCAGGCATTACCATTCTATATACCAAATAAAATAATTAAAAATGGGACACCTCAATAAAAACATGGCTGGTAGGAACCAATCAAAGCAGAATATCCAATTTGCCATTTTACTCCCCGCAAGAAATTTGAGGATGGGGAGTACGCAACTGACAAAGTTATTTTGAAACATGACAAGTAGTCGAAAGGACTTAGAACTGTGGATAAATTCAATCAAAAAACTTAAACATTTAAAGATCAAAGAAATACAATAGAAAATATTACAAAAAAACCATCTAAAATCTGTTGGCATGAATATGGGGAAACTGGCACATTTATCCATATGTGGTGGGACTGTGCCTAGGTACAAGAATTCTATAGAAAAATCAAGGGGAAAATAGAGAAATTATTAGAGCAAAAAATAGGGTTGAATTAAAAAAAACAAAACAGTTTTTTACCCTGAAAGTTGAAGGGAAAAGCATAAACTACCATCACCCTGGGATGGAAAGAGCATAAAAATGGTATACACAAACATGGTATTGTGGTGAAGTCATATTTATTTGTTACAGGTTTTAAATGTGTTTGATGTTTTTATATATGTATGTATATTGTAAGGGTAAAACTTAGCTAACCTTAAAGGGTTAACAGGAATATTAGCTGACAGAACCTCCAGGGAGTTTCCATTACCATGGAGGCGGAACCTGTAAGTGGCTCTGGAACCTTGAGATTCAAACTATGTCAGTTGGTGGTTAACTGTGAAAGCAGAAGGGTGTATGGAGAGTTAGGGAGTCTGTTTTTAGTCAGCTATCAGCGAGTGTTAAAAAGACTGTTTCTACTCTGAGGGAGAGTAGCAGTGAAGCCTGGCTCTACTCTGAGAGAGAGTAGCAGTGCAACTGTGTTTAACTACTAGAGAAGCAGTTGGATTTAAGAACCAGCAGAGTGTAGAAAACTGCTGAGTTATTGTTTTTAGGAGAGCAGTGATAGTAGCAGACTGTATCTCCATAGTTAGTATATTATAACCTTAAGAAAAGTGCCTCTGAGTAGATATTGTAACCACCCAAGCTCTTGAAATCTGAAACCTCTACGCTTAAACCTTTGTTTGAATAAACTTCATAGTTCTTTGATTAAAACATCTCTTCTAGTGGTTCTTTGTCCCACAAGCCTTGAAAACAACACTTTCCTAGTGGGTAGCCAAGCACAGTAAATTACATGGTGGCAGCAAGTGAAAATTAAAAGAGTCCTTACATATTGTGGTGGCATTGGTAGGACATTCTGCCCTGTCACAGTCCTGAGTTCAAATCCTCACATTCTCTACACACTTAAAACACAGATTCGAATTCAGATCCTCACAAAGTTTGAGCCTACACATAGTTGAAGATCTTTACATATGTGGCTGTAGTTAGAGCTTTTTACAATTTGGTGGCAGCGGTCAGGATAGTCGACCCTGAAATTTTAAATAAAGAAATGCGTTAGATGGTCAGGTGGAAAAACAATTCTAACTCTTAAAGCCTTAGAGATGTAAGATCCATGGAAACTCTCTACTAAGGTATTACATAAATCTTTTTATTAATAAATGTAAACATTTGAATATCAGATCTGGAAGGGGAAGAAATGAAGGAGATGGGCTAACTTATAAGGATGAGAAAATTTGATTTACCTCAAAATAAAACTACAAGGCCTTTACAGGAGAGTAGAGAAGGAAAGAAGGATTAGAATCCCACTCAGTGCCTATAAAATGTGGAATATTTAACTACTCCTGAATCCTGAGAAGCAACTGCTTCATGAATTGGTCTATTGAATCCACCAGAGGAGTATGAAATATAAGAGAATAGAATTGCTGATCCCGGTATGGAAGATTAAACTGAGAATAACAGGGCTAGTTATGAGAGGTTAGAGAATGAAATAATGTTGAACAATAAGGTCAAGGAACTTTCCTTCCTTTTTAATGTTATTTTTCTTCTTTTGTATGTGTGCTCCCCAAAACCATGGCAAGGAGGGTCTCGATGAAGCTCGAAAGATAAAAACTTATACTTATAAAAGAATAAAGGCAAGAGGAAAAGACCAATAAATTATTAGATTAATTATGATAGACTATGGGTAACGGTATTATAAATGACAGATTGTACTTTGATTAATGAATATTATCGAGAATATGAAATAAGCTATAAGAATGAGTTGAGTACTACTGTCATATATTCAATTTTAGAGTAAGAGCATAGAGGAACCTCATGTATAAAGAAAAAAAATGAAGAATATATGTAATAGCGTGGAATTAGAATGGAAGTCAACATTCCTGTTACCCCTTTTCCCCCTCCCTTTTTCCTATTGTGTTTATGTATGTTTGATAAAATGGAAACTTATAATAATAATATCTTTTTTTTAAAAAAAGGATAGTCGACCCTGTCACAGTTTTCGGATCGAATCACCTTCTTCCTCACGAATCTCCCTTCTTCACAAGTATTTTATTTATTTATTTATTTATTATTTATTATTTCACATTTGTCTGTCGCCCCCCCCCCCCCCAACGGCTCGGGGCGACTTACAACAGTTCGGAAAATAAAATTGTCAGATAACTCATAATAACTCACAGTAATACCATTAAGATGGAATTACAATTAGAACCGTAGAAACACCACATGGAGTCGCAGTGGGCTGCCAGCTAGGCGGTGCGAGCTACAGTTTAGCTAACTCCGAAGGCTTGTTGGAACAGCAATGTCTTAACTGCTCTCCTGAACGGGAGGAGGCCCTGGGTGGCACGGATGCCGGCGGGCAGTGCGTTCCACATGGTAGGGGCTGCAACACAGAAAGCCCGGCGGCGGGTTGCGGACAGATGGTAGGGCCTCACATTTGGGATGACCAGGAGGTTTAGCTCTTCGGAGCGCAGTGATCTGGTGGGATGATATGGGACGAGGCGGTCCCGCAGGTACACTGGCCCCAGACCATGTAAGGCCTTAAAAGTCAGGACTAACACTTTGAAGGCAATCCGGCATTCAATTGGGAGCCAGTGCAGTTCGCGCAGGATTGGTGTGATGTGGTGGCCAATCGGGACCCCTGCCAGGAGTCGCGCTGCATCGTTCTGCACCAGCTTGAGTCTCCGGATTACCGACAGAGGAAGGCCAATGTAAAGAGCGTTACAGTAGTCCAGCCTCGAGATGACCGTGGCTTGGACCACTGTGGCTAAATCGCGCCGGGACAAATAGGAGGCCAGCTTCCTCGCCTGGCGAAGATGGAAAAATGCTACCCTGCTGACGCTGGAGACGTGGGCCTCCATCGACAACAGGGGGTCCAAGGTTACTCCTAAGCTCTTAACAGAGGGCGACGGACATAATGTCACGCCGTCCAGGGTTGGAAGCTGAACATCCCTACAGCCCGGAGGACCCAGCCACAGGATCTCCGTCTTTGCCGGATTCACCTTCAACCTACTGGCTTGCAGCCATCCAGTGACGGCCTCAAGGTAATGATGGAAATTATCGGGTACAATAAGTATGAATATTTAGCAGAATATATGCTTCAAGATTACATAATTGATAGGAAAAATAAATATACCAGTGGGTACCCCGGGGGAAATGGGAAGGGAAATGGGGAAAACTGATAGCCAAGCAAAGGGTAAGAGAAAACATAAGGAACTGAACCAGCCTATCCTTATGATCCAACGAACAGAATGAACGATAAAGGAAATGTATGACTGTTCCCGGAGGGAAGGGGGGAATGGAGAGGGAGGGAGGGAGGAGAGGGAAAACAATGGAAAAGGGATGGAAACAATTAGGGGGTGAAGGCAATTACGTATGAACTTTTAAATTCCTTTTTTGTTAAATAGTTTATGTGTTCCATAAAAGCCACCTATGTTACCTTCGAAAGTTCCTCATGAAGAAAAGTGGCTATGTTATACTCTACTTGTTTGTTCCAAAAATAAATAAATAAATAAATAAATAAATAAATAAATAAATAATGTAGGTGGGGCCCCAGTCAAGTAGAGGCCTGCTGCTGAAGCCATCGATACTGGGTGATAATGAGTAAGGAAAATGAAAGGATTCAGAAAGCATAAAAAGGGTTATTTAAAATCTAGCTTTGTGTCAATAAGGGAGGTGAGTGACTGTGTGTGTGTGTGTGGGGGGGGCAATGTTTGGCAGTACTTCTCAATATTCTCAGATGTCAACATTTTCTGGTCACCTCTTAGCCTCAGCCAACCTATATGGAAGCACAGAAGCCAAATTTTTGCACTTGGTCTGTGGAGGCTCGAGTGATTCGCACACTGTGGCAAAAGTACAAATGCATTAAAGAGTTCTACAGTGTCTTCAACTTATTCAACTGGTTAGGGACCAGAGCACTGTACAATAATATTTATAATGTCACATAAAGGTTTTGTATTTAATTGATTTTTGCTTTTTGGCAGTGCTTTGGTCTCTAATCTGTTGGACAAGCAGGGAACTCCAGTATCTCTGTGGATTTGAGATAAATACACCAATATCATCAGCAAACATGTTGAAAATAGGTCGTGATTCTCCAGTTAAGATGCCACATATATTTGGAGTGTTTTTCATTAATTATTATATCTGGCTATGGCAGATCTCGAAGAAGAAGACAGCATATATATATATATATATATATATATATATATATATACACATACACACACACACACACATACACACACGCGCTATCTTACTGATGGTAGCTTGTTCAACTTAAGCCGTCTGAGGGCTTGCACTAAGACTCTAAACTATCTAGTCTGTGAGACGATGCAGCCCTTGTCGCCCATTCAGAAGCAGCCCTGCAGCCCCTAACATCCTGCTTTGCAACAGCTGCAGAACTGTTTGGGCTGGAAGTCAGCCTGAAGAAAACGGAAGTCCTCTACAAGCCCGCACCACAGGAAGAACACCATCATCCCCAAGTCAGCATAGACAAATCTGTGCTTAAGTCCGTCCAGCAGTTCATCTACCTGAGAAGCATCATCTCTTCAGACGCCAAGATTGATAAAGAGATAGATCACAGATTAGCAAAGGCATAGAGTGCATTCGGAAGGCTTCACAAAAAGAGTCTGGAGCAAAAAACACCTGAGGCAAAGCACAAAAATCAGTGTGTACAGAGCCATCATACTGTCTATTCTCCTTTATGGATCTGAAACATGGGTCACCTATCGCCAACACCTACGAGTCCTCGAACGCTTTCATCAGCGCTATCTTCACTCAATCCTAAAAATACACTGGACTATGTGACAAATGTTGCTGTCCTTGAGCAAGCAGGGATCACCAGCATTGAGGCCATGCTATTGAAAACTCAGCTGCACTGGGCAGGGCACATCTCTAGGATGGAGGAGCACTGCCTCCCAAAGATACTACTCTACGGTGAACTCACCACGGGTCAGCGCAAGGGAGACACCCCAAAAAAGAGATACAAGGACTCCCTGAAACAACATCTCAGGCTCGGCCAGATTGATCACCAACAATGGTCCACCCTGGCCTCACATCGGGTGGCATGGAGACGCACTGTCCACAATGCTGCGGCCTCTTTTGAGAAGACATGGCGAACGGGTCTCGAAGAGAAACGATAACGCAGAAAGAACCGCAACTTGGAAAGAACATCACCCAAGGAGACTTTCTGCTGTGCTTTTTGCAACCGGACTTGCCTATCTCGGATTGGCCTTTTTAGCCATCGACGTGCTTGTAAAAAGCGTGGGATGAGTCCTTCCTAAGAATCTGAAATGCATTGTGGTAATGTAAGCTATTTTTTAAAAGGAAACCTTTTACATTATAATGACTTCTTAATCGGAATAGAGAAATTCTGTATAAACAAGTTATCCAATTAGATCAGTGGTTACTAAACCTTTTTGGCCTACCGCCCCCTTTCCAGAAAAAAAATTACTCACCGCCCTCCTAGAAATTATTTTTTAAAAAATGTAATAGCAATTAAACAGAAAGACATATGTATTAATGCAGTGGTTCTCAACCTTTCTAATGCCGTGAGCCCTAAATAAGGCCCCTCATGTTTTTTTTTATTTAAAAAAAATAGTGTTTATTGATTTTCAACACAGAAAATTTTAAAAGAAAGACACTCGGCCCAGCACTCCACAATGAGTGCACTTGCCGAACATAAAACAATACTATAGACAAACATTACATGAGTACTTCCCACCCCTTAGACTCCACCTCCTGTATCCTCCTACTCGAGGATACTTAAACTCAGTGCTCTTATTGAAATTACATATAAACCGATGTACTGTGGCATGGCGTCCTGCTTTAAAGTCAAAGACCTTATATGTAAGTCCTATTGTAACCTATGGTGTGGGATTTGCCCATCCTTCAAATTTGTTTTGTTTAAGGAACAGTTCTACCCCTCCCCAGTCTGTATTCTTGCGGTTGTCTCTTTGAGCGAGTTTTTGGGTTAAGATGTCCATTTTCATAATCTCGGTGAGTTTGATAGACCAGTCGTCGATGCTTGGAGTGATCGCTTCCTTCCAGGACTTTGCCAGGGTCAATCTGGCTGCGGTAATACAATACACAACGATTCTTTCAGTATTTCTATCAACTTCAAAATCTAACAGTCCTAAAAAGACATATTCTGGTTTTAATTGGACCTTCAGCATCAACATGTTAACCATTAACTTATGCAATTTTATCCAAAAAGTTTTAACACGTTTACAGTTCCACCAAAGATGCATGCAACTTCCCACCTCCGACCTGCATTTCCAGCATAGATGGCTATAATTTTTATTATAACGGGCAATTTTTTGTGGTGTATGGTACCATCTGTGAAATATTTTTATATTATTTCCCTTCAGATCGTAGGAGTACGTATAGCCCCAGTGTACTTTCCACATCCTTTCCCATCTGGCAAGGGGGATTTCATGGCCAAGGTCCTGAGCCCACCTTATCATACAGGTTTTTACTGACTCCAGCTCGGTTTTTACTTCGAGCAGTTTTTGATAGAGTATGGTTAGTTTCTTTGTTTTTTTCCATAATATTTTGTCCCAAAATTGTTGTTTTTTCCCAAACCCTAAAGCTTTATCTCTATCAAAAATCTCTCTTATTTGAAAATAGTGTAGCCAATTCATAGACCCGTCAATCTCCCTTAGTTCTTTATAATCTTTTAATATCCATTCGTTATTTTCTTCCTTGAGCATGTCGCTATACCTAAGCCATTCTTTCCTGCCAAATTGTCTCCTAAAGAAAGCTTCCTGCGGGGAAACCCACCATGGGGTTTTCTCATATAGAGATTCTCTATATTTCAGCCATACCCTTAGGAGTGATCTTCTTATAGGATGGTTCCTGAATTTTTTTTCTATTCGCACTCTATTATAGCACAAGTAGCTGTGCCACCCTACTCTAAGGTCGTGGCCCTCGATTGTAAGTAAAGTATCTTTTTTCAGCTTTGCCCATTCGCTTATTGATTCCAGGGCGCACGCCTCATAGTATGTTTGGAGGTCTGGGACCCCCAGTCCTCCTCTACTCCTTGTGTCAACCATATTTAACCAGTTTATTCTGGGTTGTCTCCCTTTCCAGATAAACTTTGTTAGGTCCCTTCTCCAACCGGAGAAGAGTTTATCGTTGCTCAGGATGGGTAGGTTTTGAAATAAAAATAACATCTTTGGAAGGATATTCATTTTTATTAGAGATATCCTACCCAGGAGGGACAAATTTAGGTGGTTCCATTTATCTAAATTTTTCTTGATTTCCTTCCATGTGGAGTCATAATTATTTTTGACCAGGTTGATATTGTTCGGAGTCATCACTATGCCCAGGTATTTCACTTTATTGGGGATTTCAATCCCGGTCTCTCTCTCAATTTCCTCCTTCTCTTTTTGTGGGATATTTTTAACTAGAATCTTTGTTTTTATTTATTTATCTTAAGACCCATTGCTTCACCGAAATTTTCTATTTTATTTAACCATTTATTAATATTTTCTAATGGGTTCTCTATAATACAAACAAGGTCATCCGCAAATGCCCTAATCTTTAGTGAGTCTTTATTTATTTTTAGACCCGTCAATTCTTTGTCCTCCCTCATGTTGTGGTGACCCCCAACCATATTTTCGTTGCTACTTCATAAATAATTTTGCTACTCTTACGAATTCTAATGCAACTATCTAATATGCAGGTCTAAGCGAAGGGGGCGGGGCGGGGCCAAAGAAGAGGGCCGCACGACCCCTCCTAAATGGCCAATCGTTCACCGTCCCCTCAAAGGGGTCTACCGCCCCCCAAATTCCCCTGAGCCTCCCACCGCCCCCTTGAATTGCCTCACCGCCCACCAAGGGGTGGTACCGCCCATTTTGAGAATCAGTGAATTAGATCAAGATGAACAAAATGCATTCCTACAGATGTCATTATACCATACTTTCTATCAGCCTTCACCAGCATAGACAATAAACTGGGATTATGGGTGTTACAGTGTAAAGGGGCTATAGTCCATCTGCTCTTAGATCAGTTTGCGTTCACTTTTCGATCTTTCATGCTACAGCATCATGGGAGACTGAAGAATAAGTTATTTAATTAGCTAACATTACCGAGAATTTTTTTGATGAAGGGTTAATATACTTTGAAAATAATAACAACAACAACAATAACAATGCTTGATTTATATTCTGCCCTTCTCCGCATCGGGACTCAGCGGATTACAGTATAAATAGATACCGGCAAACATTCAAGGCCATGTTACAATAGAATGAGACACACAAACACAAACAAGGGCAGAGGCTTCTCCTTTCGTTTCCGACTTTGGAGGCGGTGCTCATCTCTGGCTCTGGGGGACGTGCTGTTCTCCATTTCCAAGATGAGGAGCCTGCATTGTCACCTTCTGGCCATGTAACTGCCATGACTGCTTGGAGCATCTTATGCCTTTTCTGGACGAAGTGTAGAGTATTCATTTACTCACATTTGCATGTTTTCGAACTGCTAGGTTTGCAGGAGCTGGGCTAACGGTGGAGCTCACCCCATCCTGTGCATGCAACTGCCTACCTTCAGGTCTGAAACATATATAAGAAGAATTTTTTCTAGTCCATTTTTCAAATTTTTGTTGGACAAAATAATTTTATTTAATTTATATAATTTTGAGGATCTTAAATACAAAAAAACTCCTGATTCCTAAATAGTTATGCTGTGGGATGTTAAGACCAAGGGATATGATCTGTTGGACGTTGGAGAGTCAGTATCCATGGAGTGCCAGCCTTGAATTGATTTCTCAGAATGCCAGATTTACATTCATATGCAAATTAATCTCTCTCTCTTTGTAATGTGCATTTAAGTCAATTGTAACTTTATGTCAACCATATCACAGGGGTTTCTTGGCAAGATTTATTCAAGGGGGATTTGTTATTGCTTTCTTTTAAGTCTGAGATATTTGGCAAGTTATGAAACGGAATTTAAAAAAGGTATTAGCAAAATGTTTTGCCTTCTACTGCTGAAAGCAAAAGTAAGCTGCATCCAAATTGGCAGCTTTGAACATTCAGTTGCCCGTTTGCTTAAATAGATTACAGTGTTATAGATTATCCTCTAAAACCAGACCGTATCGTAAGATCTTAAGTCTATAGATCCAGAAGTTTATTTATTTATTTATTTCCCGTATTTCTATCCCGTCCTTCTCAACCCCCAAAGGGGGACCCAGGGCGGCTTACATTTAGCCCCATTTAGAGGCTATTTCAACAGTTACAATAAAATCACAGCATAATCATAATAAAACAACATAATTAAAACCATACAAAATCATCATTAAAACAATCAACCAAATTAATTTGAATTAACTATTTAAGTTCTCCCTTAAATCCAAAGTACAGGCAGTCCCCATGTTACTATTATTATTATTTCAGATTTATAAGAACATAAGAACATAAGAAGAGCCATGCTGAATCGGACCTCAGCCCATCTAGTCCAGCATTCTGTATCACACAGTGGCCCACCAGTTGTAGACAGGGATCTCGAGCAGAAGGGAGGGCAAAACCCTGACCTGCTCCCAACCCCCCACAACCAGTACCCAGGGAAATCCTGCCTACCTCAACCAACTCCGAGGTGGCACTTGAATGTCCTTTTCAGTAACTACCGATACACTTGGTGTCCATGAATCTGTCTAATCCTGCCTTGAAGTTGTCCAGGCTGACAGCTGTCACAACCTCCTCTGGAAGTGAGTTCCATGACCCAATGACCCTCTGGGTGAAGAGATATTTCCCTTTATTAGTCCTAACTTTCCTACCTTGGAGCTTCAGGAGTGCCCCCTAGTCCTAGTGTTTTGTGACAAAGAAAATAATTTTTCTTTATTCACCTTTTTCTATCCCATGCATGATTTTATACACTTCGATCAAGTCACCTCTTAAACGCCGTCTTTCAAGGCTGAAAAGACCAAGGCGTTGCAACCTGGTTTCGTAAGGGAGCCGCTCCATCCCTTGGATCATTCTTGTTGCCCTTTTCTGTACCTTTTCCAGTTCCGTTATATCCTTCTTAAGGTGCGGAGACCAGAATTGTACACAGTACTCAAATGTGGCCTTACCATCGATTTGTAGAGAGGTAATACAACATTTGCTGCCTGATCATGCCAAGCATAGAATTTGCTTTTTTCACTGCTGCAGCGCCTGGGTTGACATCTTCATTGAGCTGTCCACCAAAATCCCAAGATCCCTTTCCTGGTTTGTCTCGGAAAGCTTTGACCCCATCAATTGGTAGGTGTAGTTGGGGTTCTTTGCCCCGATGTGCATGACTTTACACTTGTTTAGGTTAAAATGCATTTGCCACTTTGTTGCCCATTCACTCAATTTCGAGAGATCTTTCTGGAGCTCTTTACAATCAGTTTCATTTTTAACTACCCTGAACAATTTAGTGTCGTCTGCAAACTTTGCTACCTCAGAATTCACTCCTACATCCAGGTCATTAATGAATAAATTAAAAAGTAACGGACCCAAATTTATAGGCCGCCATTCCCTGGGGGCTCAGAGTGGCTTACATCAGACATGAGTGATACAATAAAACAGTAACAACAGTAAAAACAGTAAAATATAAAACTGATTAGCCAGGTGGGAAGGCCTGCCTGAACAGATAAGTCTTGCACGCTCTCCTAAACGCTAGTAAGTCTTGGAGCGTACGGACTTATGAACAAGATAGGTTCTGTAGGTTTGATCTTAAGTTCAATTTGTATGTAAGTCAAGAACTGGTAGATTTTCTAAGTGTAACTCCAGTGTGTGTGTGTGTGTGTGTGTGTGTGTGTGTGTGTGTGTGTGTAGAGAGAGAGGGGGGGGGAAAGCTTTGGATAGCATAGGGCAGGGTTTCCCAACGAGTGTGCCGTGAGCGATCATCAGGTGTGCCGTGGGAAATGGGAACCTCCAATACCCTTTCTTCCCCCTCCTGCAGAACACTTTTTCTTCTCCACTCGGGCTCTCTTCCCAGCCTCGCTCTGCTCGCTTTGCTCGCTCGCTTGCTCGGCGAGTCTGCACAGTAGCCCCCGCACGAGTCACGCCTTCTTCCCTCTCCCTCCTCCTGAACACACTCACGCTGTCCCCGGATCAAAATGGCGGCAGAAGCGGAAGTGTAGAAGAAAAGTAAGTGTTCGCAGGAGGGGAAGAAAGGGCGCGAAGGGGAAGGGGGAGGAAGAGGTCTCTGTCGAAAGCTGGCATGGGCAAACTTGCACCTTCCAGGTGTTTTGGACTCCAACTCCCACCATTCCGAGCAGCCTCAGGCTCTTTTCCTTTTCCCCCCTCAGCCATTTAAGCAGGAAAGGGCCTCAGGCTGTTAGGAATGGTGGGAGTTGAAGTCCAAAGCACCCAGAGGGCCGAAGTTTCCCCATGCCTGTTTTAGGGACCTTAAAGTGGTGAGCCTCCTTCCAACATTGTGATTCTGGCTAGAAAACAAACAACAACATAACATAACATTGTTTGAGTCCACAGTGTTCTCTGGGTGTAGGTGAACTACAACTCCCAAACTCAAGGTCAATTCCCAAGCAAACCCTTTCAATACTTTCTGTTGGTATCGAGAGTTCAATATGCTAAGTTTGGTTCAATTCCATTGTTGAAAGAGGTCAGGATGCTCTTTGTGTATTAACTATAAATCCCAGAAACTACAACTCCCAGATGTCAAGGTCTTTCCCCCCCAAACTCCATCTGTGTTCACATTTGGGCATATGGAGTATTCGTGCCAAGTTTGGTCCAGAGCCATCATTTTTCGAGTGCACAGTACTGTCTGGATGTAGGTGAACTACAACTCCCAAACTCAAGGGCAATGCCCACCAAACCCTTCTAGTGTTTTCTGTTGGTCATGGGAGTCCTGTGTGCCACGTTTGGTTCGATTCCATCATTGGTGGAGTTCAGAATGCTCTTTGATTGTAGGTGAACTACAAATCCAAGAATCTACAAATCCCAAAGGACGAAATCCATTTTTGAGTGATGGCCCCTCTTTGGGTTTGTAGGTGTCTTGTGGCCAATTTGGTGGCAATTAGTTCAGTGGCTTTTGAGTTATGGTGCCACTCAAAACGCACAGAGCGTTTATATATATAGAAATGTCGTGTCAATTCGTCCAGTGGTTTTTGAGTTATGTTAATTCCACAAACGGACATTACATTTTTATTTATATAGATGTGCCCTAAATTTGTCTTTCCGGTCAGTCTCTGAGTGTTACCTACAATTGTAAAGCTTGCCTAATGCCTAGCACTCTCCCTCCTTTCTGCCCCCCCCCCCCTCACACACATACACATCCCTTTCTACATTCCCATTGAGAACAGCCATCTTTTCAATTTTGCTTCCTGTTGAGTTAATCCCCTGCTTCAAGTTAAGTAATATCAGCATTATTGGCGAGTATTTCCAATAACAACTTCCCCAGCAACTTCCTTCTTTGCTGTCCCTGGTTTCAACATTATCTTGGGGGGATGGATGTTAATTAAGTATGTTCTCGCTCTGGCTGGAAGGAGTGCCAGAAGGGACAAGAGGAAGGATTGCAAAACCGGACCAGCTCTCATTTTACGAAGAAAAGTTACAATGTGTGGGTCTTAGTTTTTAGAGGCAGGAAATGGGGAGTTTAATTGCCATGGCTCAGTTCTATTTATTTATTTATTTGTTGAGGCTTCTATGCCGCCGACTCCCGGGGGCTCGCGGCGGCTCACAGGAGCCAAAAGGCAACAATAAAACAGTGATAAAAACAGCAAAAGCAAATTAAAAACAACAAAACAGATAAAACAGATAAAAACAGCTAGGCTGTGCAGGAATAGCATACATAAAATGCACGGGCCTATTCTCCAAAAGCTTGCCTAAATAAGTGGGTTTTGCAAGCCCTTCTAAACGGGAGCAAGTCCCTCAGAGCCCTGGTTTCGGCTGGGAGGGCGTTCCATAGCGTAGGAGCTATAACTGAGAACGCCCTCCGGCGGGTAGATGTTAAACGTGCCAACCTTGTTGATGGTATCTCCAGGAGATTAGCGTCCTCAGACCTTAGTGATCTCGATGGGCAATATGGGGTGAGACGGTCCCTCAGATACGCTGGCCCCAGGCCGTATAAGGCCTTAAAGGTAAGAACCAACACTTTGAAGGCGACCCGGTGCTCAATAGGTAGCCAGTGCAGATCCTGCAAGACAGGTGTTATACGGCAACCTGCTGGGGTGCCAGACAGGAGCCGAGCGGCAGTGTTCTGCACCAGCTTGAGCCTCCGGATAGCCGACAGAGGAAGGCCAACGTAGAGCGCGTTACAGTAATCTAGCCTCGAGATGACCATAGCTTGGATCACCGTGGCCAGGTCGCTCCGGGAGAGATAGGGCCAGCCTCCTTGCCTGGCGGAGATGGGAAAAGCAGCCTTGCTGACTGCAGAGACCTGGGCCTCCATGGTCAGCTGGGAGTCGAGATGGACCCCAGGCTCTTCACAGACGGCGATGGGCATAACGCCGCACCGTCAAGGTCGGAAGCTGAGCACCTACCCCGGGCGACCCAGCCACAAGATCTCCGTCTTCGCTGGATTCACCCTCAACCTACTGGCTCGCAGCCATCCAGTAACGGCCTCGAGGCAATGTTGGAAATTATCAGGGACGGATCCCGGCCTGCCCTCCATCCTCAGAATGAGCTGGGTGTCATCAGCGTACTGGTGGCACTCCAGCCCATCACTCCGCACCAGCTGTGCAAGCGGCTGCATGTAGATGTTAAATAACAGAGGGGAGAGAATGGCCCCCTGCGGAACTCCACAGGTTAGTGGGGAGCCCTCAGAGACCACCTCGCCCCTCCTCACACGCTGAGACCACTGGTGGAGGTAGGAGGTCAGCCATTTAAGGGCTGTCCCCCTCACTCCAGCCATGGCCAGGCGGTGGATCAATAGATTGTGGTCGACCGTGTCAAACGCTGCCGTGAGGTCCAATAACACGAGCAGCGCAGACCCGCCTTGGTCGAGCTGGCAGCGGAGTTGGTCTGTGATGGAGACCAGAACCGTCTCTGTCCCGTGCTCCAAACAGAAGCCGGACTGGAAGGGGTCTAACCATGTTGCATCATCTAAGAAGGACTGCAGCTGCTCCATTACTGCCCTCTCAACCACCTTGCCCAGGTACGATAGATTCGATACTGGGCGGTAGTTGGAGGAACCGCAGGTCCAATGACGGCTTCTTCAGTAATGGAGCAACCACCGCCTCTTTCAAGCACTCTGGAAAGACTCCTTGCTCAAGGGAGCTGTTTACGATCTTGAACAGAGGCCCGTAACCCCTCCAGGCAAGATCTAACAAGCCAGGAGGGGCACGGGTCGAGGGAGCAGGTGGTAGGGCGAGCCGCAGTCACTATCTTATCAACAGCATCTGCGTCCAGTGGCCGAAACCGGTCGAGCCATGGGAGTTGTAGCTTTGCAACCTGTTTACTATTCTCTGCAGAATAGTGCCAGTGCCTCACCAAACTACAAATCCCATTATTCCATAGCCATGACAGTTAGAGTCGTATCAAATTACATTCAATCCACAGTGTCTCTTTCGGCATTACTTCGCGAACGAAGATTCTTAGGAAGGACTCATCCCACGCTTCTTACAAGCGCGTTGATGACTAAAAAGGCCAATCTGAGATAGGCAAGTTGGGTTGCAGAAAGCACAGCAGAAAGTCTCCTTGGGTGATGTTGTTTCCAAGTTGCGGTTCTTTCTGCATTGTCGTTTCTCTTCGAAACCCATTCGGCGTGACTTCTCGAAAGAGGCCGCAGCATTGCGGATCTCCATGCCTCCCAATGTGTGGCCAGGGTGGACCATTGTTGGGGATCAATCTGGCTGAGCCTGAGATGTTGTTTCAGGGAGTCCTTGTATCTCTTTTTTGGGGTGCCTCTCTTGTGCTGATCCGTGGTGAGTTTACCATAGAGTAGTATCTTTGGGAGGCGATGGTCCTCCATCCTAGACACGTGCCCTGCCCAGTGCAGCTGTGTTCTCAATAGCATGGCCTCAATGCTGGTGATCCCTGCTTGCTCAAGGACAGCAACATTAGTCGGTCCAGTGTATATTTAGGATTGTGCGAAGACAGCGCCGATGAAAGCATTTGAGGAGTCGTAGGTGTTGGCGATAGATGACCCATGTTTCAGACCCATAGAGCAGAATAGACAGTATGATAACTCTGTAAACACTGATTTTGTTGCTTTTGCTCAGGTGGTTGTTGCTCAAGACTCTTTTGTGAAGCCTTCCAAATGCACTCTATGCCTTTGCTAATCTGTGATCTATCTCTTTATCGATCTTGGCGTCTGAAGAGATAATGCTTCCCAGGTAGGTGAACTGCTGAACGGACTTAAGCACAGATTTGCCTATGCTGATGTGGGGATGATGGTGTTCTTCCTGTGGTGCGGGCTGGTAGAGGATTTTCATTTTCTTCAGGCCGACTTCCAGCCCAAACAGCTCTGCAGCTGTTGCAAAGCAGGATGTTAGGAATGTACATTGTACATTCAATCCACAGTGTAGAAGTGGTCATAATCATAGTGGGTGATTCAGTGAAGCTAAATATTGCCACCTTCCATATAATAATAATAATAATAATAATAATAATAATACTTTATTTATACCCCGCCACCATCTCCCCAAGGGGACTCAGGGCGGCTTACATGAGGCCAAGCCCAATAACACATAATAACAACACAACAGCAAATAATAAAACAATACAATCTATATAATTTATACATAGGCAGTAGCAGACAATTTAAAACCATTTCGGCCGGGCCAAATGCGAATATTAAATTTTTAAAATAAATGAACACTGAATGCGGATAGAGGTGGCATGTATGTAGCAGGAAGGATTTCACAGATAATGTGGGGCAGACAACCCAGCAGGTAATTAAAGTGCTTCTGAGGACATTTGCAAGAAATTGATCACAGCAAGGCGTTATTTATTTACTTTATTCAGGGAAGGCATATTGGAACAGCCACGTCTTCAGGCTCCTCCTAAAAACTGCCAATGTGGGGGCTTATCTAATCTCCTTCGGGAGCGTGTTCCAGAGTCAGGAGACCACTACAGCGAAGGCCCCCTTCCTCGTCCCCACCAATCGGAGAGATTGCCTAGGTTCGTAGATAGAAATGCGGTCACGCAGGGAGGCAAGTCCCAAACCGTTCAGGGCTTTGTAGGCAAGAACCTGCACCTTGAATTGGGACCGGAAGATGAACGGCAGCCAATGGAGCTCCCTAAACAGGGGGGGTTTAGGGGCACAAGATCCCTGTGAATGTTCAAGATGGCCGCTGCTGTGGAGCTCCCTCCGGGTGAGCTCCAGCAGAGCCTAACTAATTTATTGGACAGGACCAGCTGGTCTCATAGTTCCCTCTCCGGGGGGATGGCGATTGATCGCCAATCCCAGGGGGTCGTCTTGGGAGACCCACAGACACCGGGCAGCCAAGTTTGGCTGGGAAAGATGGCTGGGCCACCACGGACACCCAAAAGAGCCAAGGATGGATGGGTCGTCCGTCCCGTGACGGCCTCCGGCGCTCGCTTCCTGAGGATGTTCGGGAGAGGTTCGTTGGGCAGAAGAGCGTCCCTACAGACCCCCTCGAAGGTGGAACACCCAGCGGACTGGAAGCCCTTCGCCCTGAGCCTTCGGGGCCCCAAAGGAGCAGCTCTCCACGGAGGCGGCAAAGCGGCCCAGGGCCCTCCCGCCCGACCAGCCCGACCCCCGGGTGTACGCCGAGCTGCTTGAGGAGTATGCCAGGCTTATGGACCATTTCAATGCCTTCGGGGTCAAATACGGCGGCCTGCTGGAGTGCATGGGAACCCCCATAATGCAGCTCCCAATCCCGAAGCAGGACCACCCCAGCCTAGATGTCCTCCCTCGAGCCCCCTCCACAGACCAGGACTTTCTATGGGACCAATCATGGGACTTTCCCACTAGGGCTGCGGTGATGGACCAAGAGAGGCCTCCCCCGGCTGGAGAGCTCCCTTCGATCTCCCCTCCTAGTGAGGCCCTGGGGTTGCCCCGAGAGACCGGGAGCAAGACCAATCCCGAAGTGGAAGATGAACCGGCTGCCATGGAGGCTGATGCCCCTAGGATGACACTGCGGGCTGTGGCTCAAGCCGACTCCCAGGCCGGCCACCCACCCCCTCTAGAAGTTTTGCCTGAAGCATCCGGAGGCCCCGCACACCAGCCGTTGGACCCCTTGACGCTGGCGGGCCCGGTGCCCACCGAACTGGATGTCTCGGCTGTTCTGGCCCCACCCCCAGAGGCTTACCGTCGTCGACGTCGCCCCGCGCAGAGTTGGGGGAGCATTCTTGAAGAAGCGAGGCCCAGCATGGCGGTCGACCTTGGGGACGCCCAGCCAGCACATGTGCTGAGGCCCCAAGAAGAACCACAACCTGGAAGCAGTCAGCAGCTGGAGGTCCCGCCCCTGGAGGACTCCTTTCCTGGCACTGACCCGACCAGGGACCAACGAGTTCCCCGGAAGAGGAGGAGGCGCCACCGGAAGCGGAAGGGCGGCGTCCGAACTACCTCCCAGACCGTGGATAGGAGGCCTAGACCAGCTTCCGGCCAAAGGGCCTCCGAACCGGCCTCCTTAGTGACCTGACCAGGAAAGGACGATCAACGCCGAGAACGATGCTGGCCCCGAAGGTGTTCCCCACCAGGACATTCTGGAGCTCCTGCTATAAGCAGTCGAAGCTCCAAGGGGCCCATCGGACTTCCTCAAGAGTCTTAAGGGACAATTAGTGGCCGGACCAGGGCCCTTGGCGCAGGCCCCCATGTGGGCACCCGCGGTCTCTGGTCCCCACGGATGCTTTTGCACCGGCGCTTCTTCTGGGTCACCCCCACCTGCCTCCATTTGATGGCAGGGCAAGACCCTAGGAGGCACCGTCGCTGACACTTCCCTTTCCCCCTCCCTCCCCCCTCTTATTCTCCCCTGTCCACTTGTATATGTTGTCTTTATGTGCCACTGGGCACTCAAACTTCTGTAAACCGCTCCGAGCCTTCGGGGAGTTTGAAGTATAAATAAATAAATAAATAAAATGAAAAAACTCATTTTCTAAAGAAATTCTCCCCAGGTAGCGAGTTCCAAAGCCAGGGGCCCATGGCCTCTGGTGTTTAATCTGGTTTTAGTGTGAATTTTGTACTTATCTTTGAAGCAAACTATACTGAGAGTAAAACAAACAAGGATAATGGTGATACCTGTCCACATTAAAAAGTTCATAACAGCGGAGGTCTTGGCTGCTTTGCCACCTTTGAGTTCCCTTGATTTTACATTCTACATCCATTTCCTTTTTCTTTCAATTAATATTGCAATGCCTCCTCTTGAAGGTCTACTGTGTAGAAATGTGATGCTTGGCATGCAGGGGACAGTCACAGATGGACAGCCTTGATACTCTTCTTCAAAGTGCTGCCTTAGTAATAAATGCTTTTAGTCAGCATGCCTCTTTCCGAAATTGGTCGATAGAGATTCCTGTAGACTTCTCATTAGAATGAATATTGAATGAAGACTCAAAATACCTTTCCAAACTATCAAGATTGTTTCCTTAATATTTTTGAAATGAGCACTTTCTGAGAACTCCCAGGTGAATATCTGAACCTTTATCATTCTAGACATTTATCTTAACATGCCTTCTAGGCATGAGAAAAAAGTTATGAAAATGAAATGATTCGGAAGAAATTCGTAAGAAATGCTACTTTTGAGTATTTCCGCATCTGGAACGCCAACCAGGAAGTGGACTTTCTTTATAGAACTTCGGGGGCCAGGATTTTTTTCAGTGTCGTTATTATGTGGTATGGGGCACCCTCCTTCTCTCTCACCACCCTCCGGCCTCCCTTGCCAATAAGTATTATGGCAAGGCAAGCCCTAAACTCGCTCCTTCTTTCGGCTGGAAGCCTGGAAAAATGTAAACAGAGAGGTTTACTCAGAAGTAAATCTGCAAAGGAAGTAAACAGAGAGGTTTACTCATGAGTAAATCTGCAAAGGAGGGCACTTTGGATGAGGTGCCCTCCTTTGTGGATTTACTTCTGAGTAAACCTCTCGGTTGCTTCAGTTGCCTTGATTATGAACGCTCATGCCCTTTTCCCCCTTGAGGATGTCGGGTAGGGAAGGAGTGTACCTTGAAGCAGGAAGCTGCACCTCACAATTTTAAGGGTATTTAAGCATGGTTCTCATAGTAGATTTTCCTCCCTTGGATTTCGGTGGAAAGGAGTAGTAGAGTTCTGTGTGTCATCTGTACCAAACTCCAAAACTCTGGATGACCTCTCCCAGTGGTTTTGTCTATATATAGATATATATAGATATTAGGCATGAGAAAAAAGTTATGAAAATGAAATGATTCGTAAGAAATTCGTAAGGGCACCTTTGTGGAGTTACTTCTGAGTAAACCTCTCTGTTTACATTTTTTCCAGGCTTCCCTGCCCCTCCTGCCTGCCAGGATCTAAAGCATCAAAGAGTATTGGGGTAGTTGCACACAACACGTGAGAAACCAACCTAATGTATAATAGAATGAATGCTAACTTATAGAGTAAGTGCCTAATATACCTACATTCCATGCACATGCAATAATACAGCAGTAATAACAATGGGTATAAGAAGAGGTAAAATTCAAACCGAAGTATTCTGACTGTGGTCCCTCCTCAAGCGGTGCAAAGTGCAAACGGCTCTTCTCTATGAGCCCGGGAGGCAGCCTCTCCCGGGAAAAGCCAAAAGCCCGGGCACAGCGTTTGCTGCCTGGGTGCACATACATATTCTTTGGGGGGGGGGGGATTTGCTGCAGAATCCCGGGCTCATAGAGAAGAGCCCGTTTGCACCGCTTGAGGAGGGACCAGTTAGAATACTTCGGTTTGAATTTTACCTCTTCTTATACCCATTGTTATTACTGCTGTATTATTGCATGTGCATGGAATGTAGGTATATGACCAGTTGGATTACTTATAATATTTAGGCACTTACTCTATAAGTTAGCATTCATTCTATTATACATTAGGTTGGTTTCTCACAGGATCTAAAGCGTGCCAAGCCTTGATGCGCTTTAGATCCTGGCAGGGCAGGAGGAGTGGACGGCCCTCCTGCCCCTTCTGCCTGCCAGGATCTAAAGCCTTGAAGAGGCTTCACGAGGGGCCAACTTCAGCCCTCCAGGTAGGTGTTTTGGACTTCAACTCCCACCATTCCTCACAGCCTCAGGCCTCTTCCTTTTCCTCTCAGCCTGGGCAAACTTGGGCCCTCGCTCCCTCAGGATCGGGGTGAGAGAGAGGCAGCGAGGAGCGAGGGGGCTCTCTCCTCCTTTTTTGCTGCTTCCAAGAATAGAATACCCCCTCCCTCCCTCCTTCCCTCCCTCCTTCCTATTTGGAGAGTCCCATCTAGAATTTAGTGTGATTTATTCAAGTTTTGGCCTACAACTCCCAGAAATCCCAGCCAATTTACCAGCTGTTAGGATTTCTGGGAGTTGTAGGCCAAAACCATCTGGAATGCGCATGCGCTGGCATACGAACTACTAACGAATTTCGTTAGTAATTACGTTACATTTTAGAAATTTTTGGAAATTTTTTTGTAAGTCTTTCTATTGCTAATCTTTAACACCCCCCCATTAGATTTTCGATTCCCTATTTTTGGGTTCTAAACCATGCCTAATGCCTTCAGTTCCCCACACAGTAGTCCTTGAGAAAAGGGAAAGTTGAGATTCAATTTGGGGAAAAAACAAGGCCAATACTTTATTGTAACTCAACAGTATAGCATGCGATCTTTTTTCAGATATTTTATTATTATTTATTTACTTTATTTATATTCCGCTCTTCTCACCCCAAAGGGGACTCAGGGCGGATTACAGGTACACATACTTAGCAGACAATCCCTGCCGTTTCCCACACACACACACATAGACGAACAGAGGCAAACTCTGGCCACTAGGGGGAGCTGACACACTCCTCATCTCTCAGCGTTCCCAGCGTCCCTTGTTGTTCCTTCCGCATTCCTCAACATTCTTGGAGTTCTTTTTAATGGCCTCATAATTCAGTCAAAATTTGCCTCCCCACTTAATGTGGTATCTTTATCTCCTACTTGACCGATGCAACTGTCTGCAAAGGTCGACAGCAGGCTACACTTAAAGGTCGAGCACCCACCTCGACCCGGGCAGGCCTCAAACTCATGACCTACTGGTCACAGAGATCTTATGCAGCTGACACTTAGCCAGCTGCGCCACATTCCCGGTGCACATTCCTGGTGCACATTCCCGGTGCACATTCCACCATGGTTGGTGGAAATTATTAGCACATTTTAGAGTGAGCCCATTCATAATTGAGTTCCTTGATTAGGGATTAAATCTGCCTTTGAAGTTGGTTGTGCAAGTGTCGCAACGCAGAGAGCCTTAAAGAACCAGACCTGATATAAAGTAAAGTAGAGTTTATTCAAAATGACACATGTAACTCAAAAAATGGCCAGATTGGTCCAAAACACGTTAATTTCAGTGTGAAAGTGGAAAGAACATAACCCAGAGGCAAAACCTGGCCAAAATAGTCTTTAACTCAAAACCCGGATTATATTTCCCTTTAACCCAGATTATATTTCCTGTTAAACCCTATTAAACTCCAAAAATGCGAAACAAGCAGGAAAAGGCACACAAAGACAAATGCAACGATGTCGTCATCAATGGAAGGAAAACGAAGCGCGAAGAAATGTCAGCGAAGTCCGAGGTCGAAGAACGGGAAAGCAGCAAACACATTGTCCAAAGCAGACCAATGAACAAGATAAAAACAACAATGCAAGATACACAATAGCACAATAAACATTAGCATAATAAAACATTAAAAACATTTAAAATAACAATACACAGTGCATAGCGACCTAATCAGGCTGGGTTACATAGGGGGTGCGACCCAAGGCCTATGTCTGGAAGGCCAGCTTGAAAAGGTGGGTCTTGCACGCCCGCCTGAATGGAAGCAGGTCGTGGATGGCACGTGTGTCTGCCGGGAGGGCGTTCCAGAGAGTCGCCGCAATTACCGAGAAGGCCCTGCGGCGGGTCGCTGTTAGCTTGGCTGTTAGCTTGGCCAACTGCAAGGAACCTCAGGCCTCACTTTATTCACAAATCTTCATCAGAGCTTGAACGAGCCAACCCTCTCACCCTCCCTCTGTAGTACCAAAGCCCCCCCCCCCCAAGCTCTGTAATGCACTTTCAGCCACCATGCATTGTCATGCTTCACTACAAACAGACAGAATTGGTGATGCATCTGGCTATATTACCATAGCCAGATAGAAAATGATGACATTAGCATTGAGATTGTCAGAGTACTACAGTCATCCCAACACTGATATAAACATTGCACGCCTGGCTATGGGGATGTTGCCAGATGCTTCTCTGATCCTACTTGCTTGCCATGAAGCATGAAATTACCATTCGAGATGGCTCTATAAGTCAGGGAGAGGTTATATAGCTCAATGTAGGGTAGATCTGCTTGTGGATATTTGTACTATACTGAAAGATAAACTAACTGTTTATCTAAGTGTTGGCATTTATGTTAAGGCCCTCTGTGATGACTTGGTCCACCCAATTCTTAAAATCGCTACCACCAACCTAATGTTCTTATTAGGATTTTAAAATAAAATAAGATTACCAGCTAGGCTCCTATTAAAATCACCCACTGAGAGGAAAACTGAAAAGAAGTAAGATGGAGGCTTTCTTAAAAGTTAACAAGAAAGAGTTTATTAACATTAACAGGCTTGTAAACAAGGCACAGATCTGAATGGTTCTTCTACTGAGGCAACAAGAGCGTATGGTTACAGAAAACAAATGGTTCAACAGCGTGATGGTTTACTGGATAGTAAAATGTGCTGGAGCATAGTGGTTTCAATAAATGTCTTCTTCTCTTAGATCTTAAAGGCAATCCCAGTCAGTGCTAAAACTTGATTGGAAAAGCTCTGTCACACTAATGTGGAAACTAGTGGTGACCAGATGTTAACAACTTGGAACTTCTATTCCTAAAAGTTCCCTGAGTCTTGTCCGAATGAGCTAACAGACTCGTGCTAGCTCCCAGTCTCAGAGCCCACCCTTCTCTCTATATCCAGAGACTCCAAGGTGTCCTGACTGACTATCTTAAGTCAGCCCTACTGGCTCTAAACTCTAAGCGGCACCCTGATTCTCATGTGAAGACTACCTCAAACAGAGAAACCTTACAACGCAGAAACACAAAACTTGCCAACAGAAATAGGCCTCAAGCAAGGTACGTTTGTAGCAAAGAAACCTCCCCCCCAAAACCTAAAAGGCCCCCAAAACAACGAGTAAAAAAACTACATTTCCCAGCATCCTCCGGGGCTGCCAAAGACTCCCCCAGCCTCTACATTCTGACAACATGATTGGCTGCCAATAAGGGCGGATTTGCATAACTGCTGTACTGGCCAGCCAACATGAACATTCCGACCCATAACAAACTGTCAGCCAGAGCCTCCTCCAACACTTTCAAATCAGAAGACCATGATGGAGATCAACACCATTCAAGGGGAGCTCTTCTTCCTTTCCGAAAAGATCTCCAGTGGCTTGGAATTCCACATTAATAAGAGGACCATCCAGCAACAATGGGGTTTGCCAAGGAGGGTGCTCCAGCCCCTCTATATACTGGCTCCAAGGGATGGAGGTCATCACCAAGTACCTTCTGATGCCCAGCGCTGGAAGAGCTCCCTCAGATGGCCTGTCCATGAGGAAAGCCTCATCGGACATCGACCAATGGGTGCAAAAGACACAGAGCAGGACATCTTGAAAAAGAGAGGAGCAGAAAGTAAGCTAGACATGAAGATCTTGAGAAAGGTGGCTCAAAAGGATACGGAAAGGATTTTTAACAGTCCCCCAACAGACACTGGACGCACCTGTGAAGATAGAGATCCCCTGACAGGACAAGCCCTCCCCAAGCTGATCCGTCCTGGCCATGGTACAAGTCAAACCCGAAGGACTGCAGGCAAAGAGCTGAGGCACAAACATAAAACACCCAATTCACTAACAACAATTCCAACCCTTACATACTCAGACTTTCTCGCATCTCCTAAATAGGGCACAGCAACGCGTGCCGGGTACAGCTAGTTATACACACACACACACACACACATATCTATATATATAAAAGGGAAGTGGTCGTGCAACGGGGCAAATGCACGCCAAAACTACATTTCCCACACACACAACAAAACCCAGGGCCACTCATCCCCACCCCGAGGTACATCACCCACCCACTAAAACACCCCAAAAACTAACACAACACCACCAAAACATCTTCCCAAAAACAACATTGACACGCATGCGTAAACAACCCCACACACAACATGGCCGCCATAACACCATCACAATAACACGCATGCGCAACACCCAACGTCTACCTTCACAGCCTCCTTCGCCGCCTCCACGCCGCTTCCCGCATGCTAACCAACACCCACATCCGGGGAGGACGCCGCCACGGTGCCACACGCATGACCCTCCACCAGGAGAGCCAGCGAAACGGCGAAGGACAACGCCGCAGCCACGGGACTACCATTCCCAGAAGGCTCCGCGCGGCTAAACAGGAAAAACGGCGAAGACAGGACCGGAAATAGGCCAGAACAGCCGCCCGGAGCCTTCTGGGAGCTGTAGTCCCCACACCGGCCCCGCTTACTCCGCCATCTCCAACCCCTTACAGCATCAAGCAGACGCTGCCATGCCCGCTTCCTCCGCCCCCTCCGGCGCCTCCTCCCGTCCTCCCAACTGCTTCCCACTGCCCCCCCCCCACGCCAGATACAGAGAGAAAGGCACCATCTAAAGGTACGAAGACTCAACAACAGAAAGAGACAGAGAAACACCGAGACAGAAAGACTGATAGAGAGAGAAACAGGGAGATTAACAGAGAGAGAGAGAGAGAAACACAGACAAAAAGATAGTGCTAAAGAGACAATGAAAGAGAAAGAGAGACAGAGAGAGAAAGAGTGCTAAACAGAGAATGATAGAGAGGATGATAGATATAGAAAGAGAGAGAGAGAAATAGAATGATAGAGAGAGAATGACACAGAGAGAAAAATACAAAGACTGATACAGAGAATGATACAGAGACAATTATACAGAGAGAGAAAGAGAGAGAGAAAGAGTGATAGAGATAAAGACTGCTACAGATTGATAGACAGATAAAGACAGGGACAGAGAGAGAGAGACAGAAAATAAAACACACAGAGAGAGAGACAAAAAAATAAAGAGAGATCCAAAAATAAAAGCCATAGAAACAGAGATAGACAGAGACAGATAAATAGATAGATAACTATACATAAAAACATACATTGGGCGCAGCAACGCGCGCTGGGACAACTAGTATATATATATATATATATATATATATATATATAGAGAGAGAGAGAGAGAGAGAGAGAGAGAGAGAGAGAGAGAGACAGAGCGAGAGCACAACAGTGTGTGTGTCTTTCTGCCATTCCTGCCAGGATATCTATGTTATGTTCATCGAAACAGGCCCAGGTTTCACACTGAGTGTATAAATACATTTAAAAACACATTAACTATATGTATTACTGTGTTAAGAGTGTCATTTTTTTGTCATTTTGGTTTGTGGTGTGCCCCAGGATTTTGTAAATGTAAATAATGTGCCGCGGCTCAAAAAAGGTTGGAAAACACTGTGTTAGAGTGTCGGTTGCAGTGTGCAGGCATGTCGGGTGAATGTAATAAGAAATATCTGAGTCCATATGAAATAAGCAATACAATTGAAAGATGGACACTTGATGATGAAAGGTTTTCATGAGAGATGTTGTGTTCCCATATATTTCGTAATTATAATTTATGTATGCATGTATGTCCATATCTCTTATAAGGGATTGGTTTAGCCTCTGATTTGCTAGTAAAACCGAATTACTGTGTTGAGAAATGATGCATGTCTAAACAGTGTAACCTCAACATGAAAAGTTTGGAAAGTTCTGATCTAAATCTTTTCACTATGGAACCTTGGGATTTTTTAATTTAGGGAGGGCTATTTATAATTGGCTGTCAGCAAATTACCAGATTCCATATTCAAGGATTCCATAGGATGTTGCAATGGTAACTTAATGAGAACCATAGTCCTATAACGGTATAGTGTGAAAGTGCTAGATAGACTCGACATGAAAGTAGCTCATCGCAGCTCAGGGGAGCTCTGAAGAGGGAATGTAGGGAAACGGAATACATCAAAGGTCATAGGTATGTCAAAGTCTTCCCAGGGGGATTAAAAGAGGCTATGGTAAGACCGCTGCTGAAGAAGCCGAATTTAGACCCTTCGGCTCCCTCAATTACCGGCCTGTTTCCAACTTGCCCTTCCTGGGCAAGGTGATTGAGAGGGCAGCAGCGGATCAGCTGCAGCAGTTCTTAGAAGACACAGCTGGATTTGATCCCTTCCAGTCCGGCTTCCGTATTGGGCACGGGACGGAGACCGTGCTTGTCGCCATTACAGACCAACCGCGCCAGCTGGACCAGGGTGGATCGGCACTGCTTGTCTTGTTAGATCTGACAGCAGCGTTTGATACAGTAGACCATGCATTGTTGACCCACCGCCTATCCGCTTCCGGAGTCAGGGGGACTGCCCTTAAATGGGTGGCCTCCTTTCTCCGGGATCGGGGACAGCGTGTGGAGGGGGCGGGGATGGTCTCCAGGCGGCTCCCACTTAACTGTGGGGTCCCCAGGGGGCCATTCTCTCCCCCTTATTATTCAACGTTTATATGCGCCCCCTGGCCCAGCTGGCCCGCGACTTTGGTCTGGAGTGTTATCAGTACGCTGATGACACCCAGCTTCTGCTGCGAATGGACGGCAGGCCGGATACCGTACCCGCCGCTGCTCGCCTGCTGGCAGGAGTGCCGGTGAGGCAGCACATTACGCCCATCCTCCAGCAACTGCACTGGCTGCCAATTGAGTACCGAATCACCTTCAAGGTGCTGGTGTTGACCTTTAAGGCCTTGTACGGTCTAGGGCCTGCGTACCTCTTGGACCGCCTTGCCCCATACGATCCCCCGAGATCACTCCGCTCAGCAGAGCAAAACCTGCTGGAGATTCCACCGATCCGCCTCTGCCGCCTATCATCAACTAGGCAGCGCTCCTTCTCAGTAGCAGCTCCAACGGCCTGGAATGCCCTGCCGGAGGAGGCTAGAGCCATACGGGAGCTCGCCCCCCTTCCGCAGGGCCTGTAAGACCTTCCTTTTCAAGCAGGCCTTCGGTTGACATATAACGCCTCTTGCCTTCAATCGATTTATGACTCTGTGTTACCGTTTTTGTCACTTAGTGTAATTTTAACAATGTTTTAATGATGTTTTTAGTTTCATTTTTGTTATTTTTATGGTTATAGCATTGTTTTATTTTTGTTCGTGAGTCGGCATGAGTGTTGCCTGCCGATCACTATGTATGTCTTGTAACCCGCCACGAGCCCTCGGGAAGAGGCGGAATACAAATGCAAATAATAAATAAAATAAATAAATAAATAAAGGTAGGGTTGCCACTTTTTGATATAAGAAATAAGGGACATTAACCTATACATATAGGATTTTTCACAAAAATAAGGAACTCAAAAGTTAGGTATGCTTTCAATAACGTTGTTTGTGTACAACAGTGTTTTTCAACCTTTTTTGAGCCGCGGCACATTTTTTACATTTACAAAATCCTGGGGCACACTACCAACCAAAATGACACAAAATGACACTCTAACACAGTAATACATATAGTTAATATGTTTTTAAATGTATTTATACACTCAGTGTGAAAGCTGGGCCTGTTTCGATGAACACAACATATATATGACTTCCTCTCACATATTTATACATGGCTATCATGTCTTCCCTCAGCCTTCTCTTCTTCAGGCTAAACATGCCCAGCTCTTCAAGCCGCTCCTCATAGAGCTTGTTCTCCAGACCTTTGTGAAATTTCACACTGAGTGAAACTTGCTTCCAGTTAACTATGGATGTCATGAATCTGTTATAAACAGTTCCCTTGGGGGGGGGGGGGGGACTCTCAAAAAATCCAGTAAAATAGTAAAAAAAAACCATTTCCAAGTGGAGAGGCTCAATTTGTTTCTTGGAAACCTGTGAGGGGGCTGCTAGGAGGGGGAAGAGTGCCAATTTCCCACGGCACACCTGATGGTTGCTCACGGCACACTAGTGTGCCACGGCACACTGGTTGGGAAACACCGGTGTACAATGATCAATCAGAAAGCGTCCACACTGGAAAGTTAACACAGTTTGAACTACAACTTGAATGGCAAAGGCGCAAGTCTTTCATTCAACTTTGTAGAAGCACACAACCCCAACTTTAGTGCTAAGAAGGCGCTAAAGCCTCGCCCCCGAAGCTCCCCCCACCCCTCCCCCCCTTTTAGGCCTAGTCTTTCTGAGGGAGAAAACTGGGCCTTTGTGGCAGTTCCGACGCTGAGAGGAGCAAAGGCGCCAGAGGAGGAGGCCTCGACCCGGCAGCTCCATTCTTAGCCGCCTCCTGGAGGGAGAAGCGAGGTTACCATTTGCCTGACCGAATTCTCGTGGTGTTTGGGAAATCGGGCGGCTCTGGGTGATAATGGCGTCCTTCCTCTCGAGACATCCTCCAAGGAGAAGGCGACTGCGCAGACGCTCTGGCAAAGGGCGCGTGCTCGCTCTCCCTCCCTCCGCTGCGCTTCTCCCTGTGCAGGCGCGGTGGAAGCCTCCCACCACTCACTGTCCCAATGGTATACCGGCCGCCAGACTATGGCTCCCAGAGAGCTTTGTGCAAAGGGCTGCCAGAGAGTGTTAACTTCTTCATGCCTTCTGGGGATTGTAGGGTAAGAGAGGGAGGGATGCAGTGCGCCCTAGGAATTGGAAGTCCTTAAACCCAAAGTGTGGCTCAGGCTTGCATCTTGACATTGCAACTGTGCTGCCACCTGTCCTGTCAATACGGGACAGGAGCTGAAATTGCAGGGCACATAATTCACAGCTAAAATACGGGACATCCCGTATAATACGGGACAGGTGGCAACCCTAATCAGAGGTGTGCAGACTGGGCTTGAACTGGCATTGATAGGGTCTGAAGTTGACATACAGAGAGTTCTGCACCAATGGAGACGGGATTCGGGGCTTAAAGAAAAGGGAGAACTGTGTATGGTTTGGTTTTAATAAGAACATAAGAAGAGCCATGCTGAATCGGGCCTCAGCCCATCTAGTCCAGCATTCTGTGTCACGCAGTGGCCCACTAGTTGTACACGGGGATCTCGAGCAGAAAGGAGGGCAAAACCCTCACCTGCTCCCGACCCCCCCCTTGGTATCCATGAATCTGTCTAATCCTGCCTTGAAGCTGTCCAGGCTGACCACTGTCACAACCTCCTCTGGAAGTGAGTTCCATAACCCAATGACCCTCTGGGTGAAGAAATATTTCCCTTTATTAGTCCTAACTTTCCTGCCTTGGAGCTTTAGGGAGTGCCCTCTAGTCCTAGTGTTGTGTGACAGAGAAAATATTTTTCTCTATTCACCTTTTCTATCCCATGCATGATTTTATACACTTCGATCAAGTCACCTCTTAAACGCCGTCTTTCAAGGCTGAAAAGACCAAGGCGTTGCAACCTGATTTCATAAGGAGCCGCTCCATCCCTTGGATCATTCTTGTTGCCCTTCTTTGTACCTTTTCCAGTTCCGTTATATCCTTCTTGAGGTGCGGTGACCAGAATTGTACACAGTACTCCAGATGTGGCCTCACCATAGATTTGTAGAGAGGCAATACAACATTTGCCGACCTATTTTCGATTCCCTTCCTGATCATGCCAAGCATAGAATTTGGTTTTTCACTGCTGCTGCGCACTGGGTTGACATCTTCATTGAGCTGTCCACCAAAACCCCAAGATCCCTTTCCTGGTTTGTCTCGGAAAGCTTTGACCCCATCAATTTGTAGGTGTAGTTGGGGTTCTTTGCCCCGATGTGCATGACTTTACAATTGTTTAGGTTAAAATGCATTTGCCACTTGGTTGCCCATTCATTCAATTTCAAGAGATCTTTCTGGAGCTCTTTACAATCAGTTTCATTTTTAACTACCCTGAACAATTTAGTGTCGTCTGCAAACTTTGCTACCTCAGAATTTACTCCTACGTCCAGGTCATTAATGAATAAATTAAAAAGTAACGGACCCAAAACTGAACCTTGGGGTACGCCACTTCTCACCTCTTTCCACCCAGAGAAATGTCCGTTTATTACCACCCTTTGTTTCCTACAGTTTAGCCAGGTTCCAATCCAGGACAAGACCTGGATTATAACAATGTGTTGTATAATGTGTTGTTATAATGTGTTTAGTTATCTGGGGATAACAGTTTTAATTATTGCACGCTGTCCTGGAGTGTATTTTGATGAAGGATGTCAATTGCATCTTAATGAAGCAAGATCAAAAAAGATCTATTTGTGTTCGGCAATAGAGAGCCAGTGTGTTGTAGTGGTATGAGCGTTTGTTTACTACGTTGGAGGTTTGCCTTGTAGTCTAAATGAGAAATAACTTGAATGCATACCCTAATAATAACCCATACATGGGGAAGGGCTTTTCATGCAGTGATTACATTTTTGAGCTTGGGTTGTTGTAGATTTTTCGGGCTGTATAACCATGTTCTAGAAGCATTCTCTCCTGACGTTTCGCCTGCATCTGTGGCAGGCATCCTCAGAGGTTGTGAGGATGCTTGCCACAGATGCAGGCAAAACATCAGGAGAGAATGCTTCTAGAACATGGCCATACATCCTGAAAAACCTACAACAACCCAGTGATTCTGGCCATGAAAGCCTTAGACCAGTGTTTCCCAACCATTTTTGAGCCGTGGCACACTTTTAACATTTGCAAAATCCTGGGGCACACCACCAACCAAAATGACACAAAATGACACTCTAACACAGTAATACATATAGTTAATTGATCTTGAGTTTTGGAGTTGTGGTTCACCTACATCCAGAGAGCACTCTGGACTCAAACAATGTTGGATCAGGACCAAGCTTGGCATGAATACTCAATCTGCCCAAAAGTGAACACAGATGGAGTTTGGGGAAAATAGACTGGGAGCCGGAGGGAGGCCGAGAGCGGTTTCGCGTGCACCGAAGAGGAGGGGGAGGAGGGAAGGGCAGGGCCCTGTGTGGAGCCGTTCTCCCGGTTTGTGGCTCCGCCAGGCTTGGTGCAGCCACAAACCGGGAAAAAGGCTCCCCGCAAGGAAGAGGCCCTGCCTGGGAGCCGGGTTTGGCTGGCTCGCATCTCCCACCGGGCTTGACGGGAGATGCGAGACGGCCAAACTCGGCTCCCATGCAACTAGCAAGTCACGGTACAATGTAAATACAAGTATTACTGAACATAAGTGGGGGAACATTTCCCCACTTATGTTCAGTAATACTTGTATTTACATTGTACCGTGACTTGCTAGTTGTATGTTTGCATGTTGCCATTTATTTTTCAATACAACAGCATTGTTCATTTCATGTGTAGTGCTCCTCATTACCCTAATTGTAACTAGTGAACTCCCTCTTACATTGTCTAAACTCGGCTCCCAGGCAGGGCCTGGGCACTTCGAGGAACCGTTCTCCCAGTTTGCGGCTCCACCGGGCTTGACGGAGCCGCGAACCGGGAGAAAGGCTCCCCGCAAGGACACGGAGGAGATGGATCTCGTCCCCTGGCCAGGGCCCGAGATTTCCTCCATTTCCCCCATTTCCCCAGGCTCTCCCTTACAAGCTAGGGGAGAGCCTGGGGAACAGGCCCTGCCTGGGAGCCGGGTTTGGCCGGCTCGCGTCTCCCGCCGGGCTTGGCGGAAGACGCGAGACGGCCAAACTCAGATCCCAGGCAGGGCCTGGGCCCTGTGGGGAGCCGTTTTTTCCGAGGCTCCCCAAGGTGCCCAGGCCCTCCCTGGCAGCTGGGATGGGCCAGCTGGCTGCGGCGCGGAGGGGAAACGGTCGAAGGAGGTGGAGCCCCAGCCCCTTCTTCTTCGCCACTGCCGCCTGGCCCTTCCTCCTCCCCCTCCCCCCCCCCAAGCAGCAGCAGCAGGCATGAGGGGGAAGAAAGGGGGGGGGAGAGACATTTTTGCGGCACACCAGATGATCTGTCACGGAACAGTAGTGTGCTGCGGAACAGCGGTTGGGAAACACTGCCTTAGACAATACATTTTTGAGCTTGGATTCAACTGTGTCGGTCTGGATTCATAAATAGACAAAATTATTAATATGTTCGATTTTTTTTGGTCCACTACTTTCAAAATCACCAAGTTAGCATTTCTGTGCTGGAAATAGGATTGCAACTGGGGTGGGGGTCGGGGTGGGGGGTTGTAATCCAATAAAGGAGACATCGGTTATTGTAGCACACCAGTTCTCGTTTGTGCCTGGAGAGCAGGGGGCAGCACCGGGGGTCCCACTTGCATTGGAGCCAGTTGATTCGGAAGAGGATTTGGAAGGGCTAGAAGAAGGGGATTTTGAGATAGCTGGGCCTTCTTCTCCCACAGAAAGCCTGGCTTGGGATGGCGGCTGGCCAGATCCTTACGAACAGCAGGAAGGCCAGTCGGAATTCGAAAGCAGTGATAGTGAAGATTATGAACGGCCGGGGGGGGCTCACAGGAAAGGATGTGGGAAACAACCGAGGGAGAGGCCCGGGAAGCAGCTGGGGAGTTTGACTCTCACGAAGATAGGGAACCAGGTGCTGGGAGGCAAGGTCGAACCTTTGATAGGAGACGGAGCATTGAGACCAGCAGGAGGGGTTGGTTCCACAGCCTAGACAGACCGAGGGCTCGTAGCACAGATTGGAGAAGGAGAAGCCTAGAGCGCCGGGGCCTCATCAAGGGGATTAAGTATAGGATCCGTGGGAAAGGATCCTCAGTACTTCGGCCACGTCTCACCTAAGCAGATGTGTAGCGAAGCCAAGACCACGTAGCTAAGTTTGGGGCTAGTGGCCTGCCAAGAAGAGTTTGTATCTTGCAACCTTGTTTTGTTCCTGATCCGCTAGCTAAGCGGAGCTTTGCCAAGTTTTGGATGTACTGCCAAGTTTGCCTTTTGGACTATACCTATACTTTTGGATTACTTTGATACTTTTATGGACAATTACCTTTTCAACTGTTTTTATACTTCAATAAAGTAGTTAGCTGATTATCGTCTCTGTGTGTGTGATTAAGGGGCCGGCCTAGGTCTTGCATCGTGACAGTTATTTGGTCTGAACTCTCGTGCAGTCCTTGTTATTTCTCGTACCTAACGGGCATAAGATAAGATTTAACAGGAAAACTTTCAAACCAGTCAGTGGTTACAGTTTCCTATCCTGTCC
Source organism: Anolis apletophallus (assembly GCA_030556195.1). Lineage (NCBI taxonomy): Eukaryota > Metazoa > Chordata > Lepidosauria > Squamata > Anolidae > Anolis > Anolis apletophallus. The sequence goes on from JARBWK010000010.1 coordinate 129,275,037, forward strand.
AATTGCAGAACTGAATCTGGAAGGGAATTTCATTCATCGCCTTCCAGAAGAAGTCCGAACGCTGTCACATCTAAGGCTCATCAACCTTTCTAGGAACAAATTCCAGCTGTTTCCAGAACAGCTGACCTCCTTGCCAGCTCTCGAAACAATCAATCTGGAAGAGAATGAAATTGAAGGTAAGACCATCCATTTTCACCCAAGTACCTCTGAGTTAAAATGATGAAATGTTAGAAAACGTTTCTCTCGTATTTAACATATTCTCTTACATTCTAAACCTGTTATTCCCATGAATGCGCGTTCTTTTTCACGGCTTTGCTGGGAAGACAGCTGTACATGAATATTCCAGTTCACAGAGGCAGAACTAGTGCTTTCCATACTTAATTTCCAAGTTGAATAGATTTGTGCCCTTTCAAAGCCCTAGATTCTTTAATGGAAGATTGGATATACAACCACAGCATTCCCAAAAGTTGACTCTAGGGGTTGGTGCACATCTCCATTTCAAAGCCGAAGAGCCGGTGTTGCCTCCAAGGTCATGTGGCTGGCATGACTACATGGAGTGCTGTTGCCTTCCTGCTGAAGCGATACTTACTGATCTACTCACATTGGCATGTTTTCGAACTGCTATGTTGGCAGAAGCTGGGGCTAACAGCGGGAGCTCACCTGTCTGTAGTACTTCTTGAAAATAAGGTGTTTGCATTGAAAATAAGGTGTTTGCATTCAGAGGAGCTCAACTTACTGGAGGTGCCTGGTATCAAGGTCTACAGGCTGTCTAGTACGCGCCAGAGGGCATTCGCAGTGGCCGCGCCAACCCTCTGGAACACCCTCCTGGAGGAGATAAGGGTCATCTGCGATTTGCTGCCATTCCGTAGAGCCGTTAAGACCTGGCTATTCAGACAGGCATTTGGTCCATAACCAATGCCGTCCATTAGCACTGCCACCCGTCGCCATCGCACTTCTGCTGCTTGTCGCAGTATTGTGGGAATGGGGTTTGAATTGGGATTTTATTTTGGTTTTACTGTGTTTATGTTTTACTTGCTATTTTAATCTTGTAAACCGCTCTGGGCTCCAGAGAAAGCGGTATATTAAGGGGAACTAATAAATAAATAAATAAATAAATAAATAATTCTTTAGTTGCAGGCTCAATTTAGTGAATTTCTTGAATTTTTGCAACTTCTGAATATTTTTTTTACGACGAGCAGGATATGTGGGCCTGAGTCAAATCTAGGAAAAATTAATTGTGCTGCAGTATGCAGTAGCCATGCTAACTACCGTAGTAGTTTCTGGGATTGTAGTCCACATACAAGTAGTATCCTATGCAAGGACAAGACTAACTGAGCAAGAGACCCTAAAGTACGAGGGCGGGCCAATAAGTCCGTGACTTTTTGAATTTCCCGCCTCTTATCTGAAAGGGCGACACTGCTCCTGTCAACAGGCACCTGTCAGTTGACGCCTGTCAAAATTTGAACAAGCGGTGTCATTTAGTTTGTGTTTGACAGCCATTGATAGCAGACTACCGTGTGATTTGAGGAGAAAATAGAAAAAAGTGAATTTTGTGTGCTCATTAAGCCCAGCGGGCCATCATCCCCAGCCGGTCTCCGTGGCAATGCTTCCTGCCACTCCTCCTCCCCATGCCCTTCCTAACAGGGTGTGATGAAGTGGTTATTTATGTGTAAATACATGTGCTGTATGTTGATCACATGTTTGTTTATATGGTTTAGAAGGGACATTTGTATTTGAAATGGGGGTGAATGTTAGACAGACCCTAAAGGGTTAACTATAGTAAAGGCATTTCCCTCCTAGAGGAATGTGTTGTCATGGTAACAGTGGGCGGAGCCAGCCAAGGCTAGCTTTAGAATGTTCAGTTCGAATCTGACAGTTGAAGAATATCAGTTGGCCAGCTGATGTGAGCAGAGTTGGTTAGGAATTAGAGTTGCTGAAGCAGCAAGCTGTCTGTAGGAACTGCAGTGTGCAGTTCAGTTCTGTGTGTGGGTTGAGGGAAACCCAAGTGTGTTTAGTCCCAGGGTTGAGAGTAACCCAGTATTAAGTAGTTACTTGTGTGTAACTGTATCAGGGGAAAACCCCCAGTGTTATATTGTTTAAAGTTGCAAGTTTGTACCTCTTCGGAGCACCTTTGAAACCACCTAAGCTATTAGCCCATTTGTGTAAAATAAACTGTTAAACACTTTCAACAAAAACACCTGTGGAAGTCGTTTGTTCACAAAGACCCTCACATCCAGTGGTCGAGCATTGACAAATGGTGGCAGCAAGTAAAGAATAATAATAAAGAGAAAGCAAAACATTGTGTATTGGTGGCAGTGGTCAGTCGTCCACAGTGAATCCAGTACGAGGTTTGAAACCTCTTCACACAGGGGCAGATTTTAGTGGAGGCAAAATAAGCGGCCACCTCAGGGTGCCACGTGGTAAAAGGCGTATCCAGCTGCGGCCTCCAGGTTCGGCGCATCATGCTGCACCATTGCTGCGGGCAATGTTCCCTGGCTTGTTTTTTTCATCCTCTTGGGAGTGCTCTGTTTTAATAGCACATGCGCAAAACTTTCACGCATGTGCCATCGGAGCGCTTCTGGTGGAGGGAGTTGCTAAACACACTCCCAAGAGGCCGAAAAGGACAAGCCAGGGAACATTTTGCAGCCGGAGGCGGGAGGCTCCGCCCCAGCTGCAAACTGTTCCTCGGCCCTTTTCATCCTCTTGGGAGTGCGTTTCGCTACTCCCTCCACCAGAAGCGCTCAGTCCCAATGGCGCATGCGCGAAACTAGCTGTTTGTGCGCATGTGTGGTCTGGCGCGCATGTGCACGCCATCATCACCACACTGAAGACCCAGGGGGCACCAAAAAAAGGTTCACTTACTACAATTTTTTACCTTCGTCCAGTCCTCCCCTCCCTCCCTCCACCCTCCTCCCTCCCTCCTCAAGCCCCTCCACTATGGGATTTTTTTCCTTTAACTTATTATTTTAATTTATACCCGGCGTACTAGACGACCCCCAACTTTTCATATTATTTTCCAGATTTAAAAAGCCATCTAGTACGTTTGAATATACGGTAATGAAACTTTAGTTTTCGATTGCGTTCATTAAAGCTCTTTCCATGAGAGCTGTTCTGTCTGACCAGTGAAGCCAAACAGCCCCTATTTTGGCAGAATGAAAGTCCTGTGTTGTCAGGTCTAGAGACAGAGTTAGAAGTAACAAGCAAGTGCGCCAACTGGCACCAATTTAGTTTGCTCTAATTTGTCATTGAAAACCGAGTCCTTGTATAAGATGACAGTCTATTATCTTCTTATTATTTCCCTGCTTATGGCTGAACTAGGTGCCTTTATACCATAAAATGCAGGAGTTGAGTATTATACTTTACAAGCTTTCAAAAACCAATGGTATCCAATTAAGATAGAATGGTTCAAATACATATAGAATCTTATTTAGAGGAGAGTCAATGAAATCATTGGAAATTGTTACAACTAACATAAATCCCATTAACTTCAGTGAGGTTACTCTAAGTATAACTCAAGTTGTGTCTACACTTACTCAAATGTCCCAGGCTAAACTGTTCCAGAGCGGCCCTGATGCACCCAGACGTGTATAACAAATTAAAGATTTTGTAGTATTTTAAACCACAATTGTAACAGGCTGGAGGGTTCTCAGGACAGGGCAGGCATGTAGCCGGGGGGGGGGGGGGGGCTTAGGGGGCTTCAGGCCCCCTGAAAATCTCAGGGTGGTCCGCGAGAAGGCCTTACTGGTACATTATTTAAACTGTTATGTTTATTCATATCATGATCTGATCACCATGCTCATTATATCCCACGTTCATGGGGTTATTAGGATAACAATACAAAAGGTTTGCTAGGGTAGACCCTCTTCCACCCAGTCTCAGTCCCCCCCCGAACCAAACCCAGCCCCCCCCCCCAAATCAAAATCCTGGCTACGGCCCTGGGACAGGGTGGAACTTTCCTAATCCATCCCACCGCTGCCACCAATTATAACAACAGGGTATGAAGATTTTGTGGGTATTTAAAACCCAATTATAAAGATCAGGGTAACTCCATGTGTGTGACTTATTGACTTCAGACTTGTGTGTGCTGTGGTAACTCTAAAGATACTACTCCTTTAAAGGTACGCTGCTTCAGGAAACTGCTTTTACAGGGGCACTCGTGAGACTAATGTTGTGAACAACAAAACAATATAGTTTATTGAAGAGAACTGACAATATAGGCACTAAGCTTAATGGTTCAGAGATTCTGGCACAAAAGCGTATGGTTTCTTTAAACCAGTCTTTCTCAACCAGTGTGCCGTGACGGACCTCCTGCTGTGCCGCGAGAAAAGCTCTCTGCCCCCCTTCCTCCCCCCCTTCCTGCCGAACTCCTGCTGCTTGGGGGAGGAGGAAGGGCCGGGCAGTGGCGAAGAAAAAGAAGAAGGGACCGGGGCGCCGCCTCCTTCGGCTGTTTCCCCAGCCAGTCTCCAATCCGCCATGACTCCCACCATGACTCTCACCCCTCGCTCGCTGAAGCCGCGTGGAGGAGGAGCCCCGTCCACTGAAGCCCATTCACCGCTCATGCTCCTCCTCTGTAGGAGAGCTGAAGCTGGGGGAAGGGGGCAGAGCATGGCGCGGCCTGTAGGTGAGCTGAAGCTGGGGGGAGGGGGCAGGGCATGGCGCGGCCACTAGGAGAGCTGAAGCTGGGGGAGGGGGAGGGGCATGGCACGGCCTATAAGTGAGCTGAAGCTGGGGGAGGGGGCGGGGCATGGTGCGGCCTGTAGGTGAGCTGAAGCTGGGGGGGAGGGGCGGGGCATGTTGCGGCCTGTAGGTGAGCTGAAGCTGGGGGAGGGGCGGGGCATGGCACGGCCTGTAGGTGAGCTGAAGCTGGGGAGGGGTGGGGCATGGCGCAGCCACGAGGAGAGCTGAAGCTGGGGGAGGGGGCAGGGCATGGCACGGCCTGTAGGTGAGCTGAAGCTGGGGGAGGGGGTGGGGCATGGCACGGCCTGTAGGTGAGCTGAAGCTGGGGGGAGGGGCGGGGCATGGCGCGGCCTGTAGGTGAGCTGAAGCTGGGGGGAGGAGCGGGGCATGGCACGGCCTGTAGGTGAGCTGAAGCTGGGGGAGGGGCGGGGCATGGTGCGGCCTGTAGGTGAGCTGAAGCTGGGGGAGGGGTGGGGCATGGTGCGGCCTGTAGGTGAGCTGAAGCTGGGGGAGGGGCGGGGCATGGTGCGGCCTGTGAGCTGAAGCTGGGGGGGAGGGGCGGCGCTTGGTGCGGCCTGTAGGTGAGCTGAAGCTGGGGGGAGGGACGGGGCATGGTGTGGCCTGTAGGTGAGCTGAAGCTGGGGGGAGGGGCATGGTGCGGCCTGTAGGTGAGCTGAAGCTGGGGGAGGGGGGGCATGGGGCGGCCTGTAGGTGAGCTGAAGCTGGGGGAAGGGCGGCGCATGGTGCGGCCTGTAGGTGAGCTGAAGCTGGGGGGAGGGGGCGGGGCATGTTGCGGCCTGTAGGTGAGCTGAAGCTGGGGGGGAGGGGGCGGGGCATGGTGCGGCCTGTAGGTGAGCTGAAGCTGGGGGGAGGGGGCGGGGCATGGTGCGGCCTGTAGGTGAGCTGAAGCTGGGGAGAGGGGGCGGGGCATGGTACGGCCTGGCTCTGCCCCCTCCCCCAGCTTCGGCACTCCCAGCAGCTGCTCCAGCCTTGAGGGACAGTGCCAAGTCAGCATTGTGCTGGCTCTGGCACCGCTGGCTTGGCACTGCCCCCTCAAGGCTGGAGCAGCTGCTGGGAGAGGTGAAGCTGGGGGTAGGGGGCAGGGCATGGCGCAACCTGGCTCCGCCCCTCCCCTCCCCGGCTTCGGCACTCCCAGCAGCTGCTCCCAGCAGGCCACTAACCCCCAACCGTTCTTTACTGTGTTAGAGTGTCCTTTTGTGTCATTTTGGTTGGTGGTGTGCCCCTGGATTTTTTTAATGTTAAAAGTGTGCCGCGGCTCAAAAAAGGTTGGGAAACACTGGTGTATGTAGTGTATATATGTGGGTGTATATGTATATATGTGTATGTATGTTTATATATGTATACGTGTGTATTGTGCTGTATATGTGTGTGCATGTGTACATACACATGAGGGGGGAAAGGGGGGGGAAGAAGGGGTCTGAGGCTGAGAGAGGAAAAGAAGAAGGGGGCTGAGGGTGAGGGGAGAAGAGAAGGAGCCTGGGGCTGACGTGGGGGGGGTGGGGGCCGTAGGCTGAGGGGGAGAAGGAAAGGTCCTGAGGCTGATGGAGGAATAGAAGGGGCTGAGGAGGGAAAAGAAGGCGGCACTTTTAACATTAAAAAAATCCGGGGGCACACCACCAACCAAAATGACACAAAATGACACTCTAACACAGTAAAGAACGGCTGGGGATGGTGACCTGCTGGGAGCAGCTGCTGGGAGTGCTGAAGCCAGGGGAGGGGTAGGAGCCAGGCTATGCCATGCCCCGCCCCCTCCCCGGCTTCAGTTCTCCCACAGCTTTCCCAGCTTTGAGGGGGCAGTGCCAAGCCAGCATTGTGCTGGCTCTGCCACTGCTGGCTCTGCACTGCCCCCTCAAGGCTGGCGAAGCTGTGGGAGTGCTGAGCCGGGGAGGGGTGGAGCCAGGCTGTGTCATGCCCCCTCCCTGGCTTCAGCTTTCCCACAGAGGAGGAGCATGAGCGGTGGACGGGCTTCAGTAGGCGGGGCTCCTCCTCTGCGCGGCTTCAACAAGTCATGGCGGGAGTCATGGCGGATTGGAGGTCGGTTGGGGAAATGGCCAAAGGAGGCGGCACCCCGGTCCCCTCTTTTTCTTCGCCGCCGCCCGGCCCTTCCTCCTCTCCCAAGCAGCAGGAGGAGGGAGGAAGGAAGGGGGGCAGAGAGCTTTTTTCGCGGCACACCTGATGATCACTCACGGCACACTAGTGTGCCACGGCACACTAGTTGAGAAACATTGACATACACACATATACACATGCACACACCCACCAAGACCATAAGTAGCATCATTTCAAACCCATACATACACAGACTTTCCCGCATCTCCTAAATAGGGCACAGCAATGCGTGCCTAATTTTATACATTATTTGTTATTTAAACAATATCCTTTTTTTTAATAGTTAAAACAGTTTTGGGGGGCTGGAAGGGATTAGTAGCATTTCTATTCATTTCAATGGGAAATTTGAGTTGACATAAGAGCAATTCGAGTTAAGATTTCGGTCACAGAACAAATTAAACTCGTAAGTCAAGGTATCACTGTGTATGAGAATCAATGGAGCTGAATGTTCAGCGGCATTTATAAATCTTTAACTTGGCTTATTCCTATCAGGAGAAATTTCCATTGATTTCTATGATTAGGCTAAAGCTGCTTCTGTCTAAACATGGCTGGAAGGGGGCAAATGTGGTTTTTTGTGCTTTTTAAAAAATAATGCAACTTTTGAGTCCACTGACAAGAAAAAAGTTATTTTTGAGCTACTGGTAGAGCATCTTTAGTTGTAACGTGTTTCTGCACAGCCCACTGTATGTCGTAGACTTGTGCACCAATCCATTTTACTCATATTCCTTTGGCTTCTTCGGCTTCTCCGGGCGGCCGTAACGGTAAGGGCTTAGCCACCATGTTTTCTTCACCCAAAATGGCCCATGTGTCTGCTGGGTGCGGCTTCTTCCTTTCTGTTCAGGACTACGCAGCACATTCTTCCTTAACCCCATTCCTCAAACCCAGGAAATGTTCCCAAAGCCTCAGGCTATGTCACAATGCACGGACTGGGCCGGCCCCTTAATCACACACACAGAGACAGTATTCAGCTAACTACTTTATTGAAGAATAAAAACAGTAGAAAAGGTAATTGTCCAATATGCAAAAGCATTCAAAGTAATGAATATAGTCCAAAAGCAACTTGGCATGAAAGTTTCCAAAAACTTGGCAAAGCTCCGCTTAGCAAAAGCGAATCAGGAACAAAACAGGGTACAAGGTCCAAGGCTCCCTTGGCAGGCCACTAGCCCAAACTTAGCTCCGTGGTCTAGCCTCGCTAACACGTCTGCATAGAATAGACGTGGCCGAGGTACTGAGGATCCGTTCCCACGGATCCTCTACTTAATCTTCATGGCGAGGACCCCGACACTCTAGGCTTCTCCTTCTCCAATCTGTGGTCCGGGACCTCGGTCTGTCTAGGCTATGAAACCAATCTTTCCTGCTGGACTCAATGCTCCATCTCCTATCAAAGGTTCGGCCTTGCCTCCCGGCACCTGGGTCTCTATCTCCGTGAGAGTCGCACTCCCTATCTGCTTCCTCGCTATCCTCCTCCAGGTCTTCATGCATTCTTTCTTGCGATCCTCGCCCCCCCGCCGTTCATACTCTTCACTATCACTGCTTTCAGTTTGCACCTGGCTTTCCATATCCTCGTAAGGATCAGGCCAGCCTTCGTCCCAAGCTAGGCTTTCTGTGGGAGAGGAAGGCCCAGCTATGGGAAATTCTCCTTCTTCCAGCCCCTCTAAATCCTCTTCAGAATGTAACTCAGCTGCTGCTGGCTCTAATGCAAGTGGGACCCCTGGCGCTGTCCCATGCCCCCCAGGCACGAACGAGAACTGGGTTGCTACAGGCTAATTAAGTTGAAAGGTCTCTGAATATGAATCCACTAAGGAGCAACAGAACTTAAAACTAGGTTAGTCCCAAAAAAGGCAAGCTCAAAGTTCTGTCATGAATGACCAAAAAATCATGAAACCAGGAGTTCATGGAACTGCTTGCGGTAGAATCGAAAGTTGACCAGGAACTGAATTTCAGCCTTTCCAGGGCTAATAACAAGGTCTCCACATTCTAACATTTCCCTCCCTTTTTTCCTCCCTGGGAAAGTAACAGCTGCGGCTAGAATCAGCAAGCCAGGTGTCTCAATTCCCGCCCACTGGACTCTCAGAAAAACTAAATTCCCTTAACTGCTTTTCCAGAGTTTCATCACCTTGGCCCTGCACTGAAAATCACACAGATCCCTGCACACCAACACAACCCACAGCCCCTGAAGCCACAGAAGCCACAGTCCCAACACTTCTACTGTTCTCAATTATTTTGAGTACTGTCATTTTGTGAGCTGTGATCAGGAAAACTTGAGTTTATATGAAGTATAAAAAGAAGAAAATCTTATTTTAAAAAATCCTCAATATTGACACAAACGCATTCTACTACAGTTTATTAACACTAACCATTTGCTGCATGCTTCCTATGCCGCCTACTATTCATTGCCTTTCTAAACATAAGCATCTGTTTAATAGAACTAGCTGATGAAGTTGATCTTTCAAAATGCCAGGCAGCAGTGATGGTTAATTAATTCATAGATTAAAAGGAAGAGTGCTTATCAGATGGCGTCTGTAAATAAATCTGCTCTGACATCTCATAGGAAGCTGAACTGAAGTTTGGTCTTTTCACAGTGTCTTATCTCTTTTGTTACACACATGAAATTGACAAACTGCCAGTTAATGTCCATATTTGAATTAAATGTTCAGAAGCAGCAACTGAGGTGATATGAATGTTTATGTTACACCCCAAGGCTGAGAACCACCTCTGTACTTAACACACACTCAGTGCCAGCCCGAAGTAATTTTCAGGTGTAGGCAAACAGTATTTCCCCCCCCCCCCCCATTAATCACTGAGGCTGTGAGATAATAGGAATTGTAATTTGGTGGAGGCCACATCTGTATATCTTTATAAAGCGGAATGTTTTTATGTGTGCGGAGGGCGGATGGGCGGGAGGGCGGAAGGGCGGATATGTGGCAGCCACTTTCACAGGCCACAGCGACCAGCGCGGGTGATGGACCTGCACCAAACTAGGTACACATAACCCCCCTAACCCCCTTTACGTCCTGGTGCGGTTCGGGGAACATGACCTACGGATTATGGGATTTGTAGTACTTTCAAACACTTTGGTTCCCACAGACCACTGAGGCCACCAAAAAGGACCAATACAGACCACACTTAGCACACACAGCCCCCCTGACCCACTCTATGTCCTGGTGCAGTTTGGAGGAGGGTGGACCATGGATGATGGGACTTGAAGTACCTCTACTCACTTCCCAAGTCCGCTGCGACCCTCATCCAATTACGGATTGAGACCACACTTGGCACACATAACCCCCATGACTGCCTTCATGTCCTGGTGAGGTTCGTGGGAGGACTGACAATGGATGATGGGATTTGTAGTACTTTCACATCCCTCTGTTCCCAGAGACAACTGCGGCCCCCAACAAACACTGAGAAAGACCACATTTGGCACACAGAGCCCCAGTGACCCACTCTACATACTACTGAAGTTTGGAGGGGGGCAGAACATGGATGATGGGACTTGCAGTGCCTTCCCTCACTTTCCAAGCCTGCTACAAACCTAATCCAATGACTGATCAACACCAAACCTGGCACACAGAGCCCTCATGACCCACTCTACATCCTGGTGCTGTTTTGTGTGAGACGGACCATGGATGATGGGACTTGAAGTACCTTCACTCACTTCCTAAAAACAATGCCACCCTCATCCATTCACCAATACAGACCAAACGTAGCACACAGAGCCCCCATGACCCAATCTACATCCTACTACACTTTGGGGGAGGGTGGACCAGAGATGATGGGACTTGCAGTACCTTCAATAATTTCATGATACCACTGCAACTCCCAATAGTGATGGATCAAGACCAAACTTGGCACACAGAGCCCCCATGACCCACTCTACATCCTGCTGCACTTCTCAAATGACCCGGGCACCACCGGGTCCCCAAGCTAGTATTGTATAAAACTACAACTCCCAAGCTCCCATAACAGTTGACATGGCCTCAAATTGGGCTGATTCCACAGGGTAGATGTACCTTATGGCCAACGGAGCCCAGGCTACGAAGGCTTCATTCTGTTCCTTGCAAAGACAAGGGAAAGGCGGCGCCTCGCTCCTTGCAGGTAGGTCTCAGCCCGACTGGCCCTCCCCAGCTGGCTCTGCTCACCCGGCTGAAGCTCGCAAAGGCGGGCAAGGGCAAGGGCACAGCGCCCTGTGGCTAGCACCAGGAGCAGCAGCATGGCCATCGCATAGGGAGTTGCCATGGCTCCGGCGGCGGCCTCATGGTTTTCAGCACCTCTCTCGCCTCTTCTCAGTCACCTCGACAGGAGCCCATCCGTGCGCCCAAATGCGCAGGCATGGAGGCGGAGTTTCTAGCAGGCGCAGAGGTAGAGTTTCCAGCATGTGTGGAGCCTCCAAGCCTGCTGGAAACTCTGCCTCTACGCTGGCTGGAAACTTCACCTCCGCGCCTGCTGGAAACTCCGCCTCCGTGCCTGCTGGAAACTCCGCAGGCACGGAGGCAGAGTTTCCAGCAGGTGCGGAGGCAGAGTTTCCAGCCGCCGCCGGCGCGCCCTGGCGGATCTGGCGCTCTTGGCAGCCGCCTACTCTGCTGAGTGCATTGAACCGCCTCTGCACACACTCAGTCCAAGGTGAAATAGCAAAGAAGTTTATTGACTAATACAGGGCTGTCCAACTGGCGGCCCGGGGGCCGTACACGCCCCCCCAGCCTGTTGGACACGGTCCACGCTATGCCCCCGGCCGCCATTTTTAATTTTTTTAAAAAAATTCTATTTTTTTTTTAAAAAATGGTGGCCTAGGGGGAGGGGGAGGCGGGGCAGGGAGGAGGAAGTGAGCCAGCTCTTCCTCCCTGCACCGCCCCCTCCGTCCCTTTCTCTGCGCCGCCGATGCAAACCGGATCGCATCGGTGCCGGTGAGAGAGGGACAAGGGGTGGTACAAGGAGGAGGAAGAGGGCTAGCTCCTCCTCCCTGCACCGCCCTCTTCTTCCCTCTCTCGCCGGCGCCGATGCCTTGCAAGGGAGGGGGGTCCCCCTCGACGCCTCCCTCCCTTGCAAGGCATCGCGGCAGCGGCTGAAGCCGGCTCCGGCTTCCGTGGCTGCCGCGATGCCTTGCAAGGGAGGGGGGGTCCCCCTGGCGCCTCTCTCCCTTCCAAGGCATCCCGGCAGCAGCTGAAGCCGGCGAAACCCCCAGCTTCATCTGCGGCTAGGATGCCTTGGAAGGGAGGGGGTGCCCTGTGGCTCCTCCCTCTCTCCCAAAGCATCTCGGCAGCCGGGGGCATGGCCGGGGGCATGGCCGGGGGTGGGGCCGGGCGGCCCCCCAGGTCATCAGTGACCTGGAATCCGGCCCTTGGCCGGTTAGAAGTTGGACAGCACTGGACTAATATATATGGGAAGTAATTTAGCAAAATAGTATGAAAAACCAAAGTCCAAATATCAGAAACAATCCACAAATGTGGGTTTCCCCCAGATGTCCTGCGGAGGGATGTTATCCCGCTTGGAAGCCCATGGCTTCTCTCCAGATCTGGACGGAAGGCGTTGGGAAGCCCACGCCTTCCCTCTGAATCCGGATTCGGGGCCGTCCAGATCCAGAGGGAAGGCGTGGGCTTCCAAACCCATGCCTTCCTTCCACATCCAAAGGGCCCCCGAAGCCTTTTAGATTGAGTTGAATTCGTTTTAAATGTATTTGTATGTATGTAATTTGGTGTTTTAAGTTTTAATAATGTTGTTGTAACAGGTTTTTTAAATTGTATAGCATTGAATTTTTGCTGTAAGCCGGTCTGAGTCCCTCTATAGAGGTGAGAAGGTCGGGGTACAAAATTTTTACATAAATAAATAAATTTCCGAAAAAAGTGGCGTCGGTTTCAAAACTGCAAATTGACTTCAAAAACTCTTTGGAAGTGATTTACATCCAAATTTAATGCGACTTTTGGAGCATTCCAACAAACCCAACCACCCCTAGTATGCAGAGATAAATGGAAAGCCTCCTTTCTGAGATGACATGAGCGGCAGAACTGAACTCTCAAATCTCTCCTTTAAAAATCAACTTTGCCTCTTAAAACCACACGTTTTAGAGGAGATACACAAATGCTCGTTGCCACGAAACAAAGACATTAAAGATCTTATAACGTCAGCAATCACTTGCTTCTCTCTGCACACAGTTTTAAAAAAGTCAGCCTCTTCCAAATCGAGCTGCTCATTTTCTTTCCTTTATTCAGAGAACTAAGGGATTTCAGATAAGGGTATAATTTGAACTCCCAGTGCCCTACAGTTAAATGTTAGAGCTTATTTTTGCACTTTACTGTCCAATTTTGGAAATGTGAAGCAATAACCTTTGGGGTGAAAATGAAAGAACTATCTATCTCTTTATCAGCAGGAGTCCATAAGGAGAAACAAGGGAGAGAAAGACACCTATTATTGCAAAATACTCTAAGATGTGCCGTGCCACGCATGTTTCGAACAAAAGTTCTTCCTGAGAGACATTATGGAAAATATTGAATTTTATCCCCCTTTCAGTTTTTTAATAACCTCTGGCCGTGGTTTGACTATCATCACTGAATATTCTATTGCCGGCTGGTATTAGTTTTAGATTGCGAGGTGGGGAGAGTCTCAGATTTGCTGACAGGCGTGGGAGAAGAAATACAATAGTAGGTTGGCAGGCAGATCTGACATTACAGACACCCCTGACAACCCCTCACTCAGACTCAGAAAAGTTGATGTGCTCATTTATTGCTCAACTCCTTTCCTGGCACCCAGATTGTTGTATGCTTGGCAGGACATTCATGGTCTCTTTACCTTTTGAGGGAAGGTGGGCAGCTTCCCTTAGGCATTTTGGCTGTCGTCGCAGCAGCAGCAGCAGTAGCATTTCAATTTCCCATAGTGCTTCACTGATTTGTCACCTTTGTAATATTATTAACATAGAGTCTCACTCCCTGCTGCCCAGCATGCTGGTGACAGCTAGTGACTCCTGCATTCAGAGGGCAGAACATTCGCTTGGGGTTTTGCCTTGAATTTTAAAGGATCCAGACTGGTTTGTGACCTGAATAGATTCAGCACCTGAGATGGGATCTTTGCATTTCATACTAACCTCTAGAGCAGTGCTGTCCAACTTCTGCCGACCCAAGGGCCGGACTTTCTGGGGGCCGATCACCTGGGGGCCGAATGGCCACGCCCCCGACCACGCGGCTCCGCCCCCTCTCCCAAAGCGATTTCGCCCACTTCCGAGGCTGTTGTGATGCTTTGGGAGAGAAGGAGGAGCCACGGGGAGCCTTCCATGGCTCCGCCCCCTCGCCCAAAGCATCACAACAGCCTCGGAAGTCCAGGCTTGCAGGAGGGTTTTTCGCCCGGCTCTCGTGTCCCTCTGGTCAGCAAGAATCGGGCGCTTGCTTCCCCCGCGAGCCATCTAGGCTTGGGGGCGGATTTTCGCCTGGCTCTCGCGGCCCTCTGACCTGGTCAGAGGGACGCGAGAGCCAGGCGAAAACTCTCCCGCAGGCCTCCCTGGAAGGCCTGCCCCCTCGCTCCCTCCTGCCCTCCCTCCTGCCCCTCCCTCCTGTGTCCCAATCGCCGCGGCGCCGGGGAAGGAGAAGGAGGGAGGATTCCTCCTCCTTCCCCGGCGCCACGGCGATCGGGACACCAGCGGCGCCGGGAAGGAGGAGGAGGAGGAAGGGAGGATTCCTCCTCCTCCCCTCCCTCCCCCCCGCCGCTGCGAACCGGATTGCAGCGGTGGGGCGGAGAGAGGGACGGAGGGGGCAAGGCAAGGAGGAGGAGGGAGCTGGCTCCCTTCCTTCTCCCTGCCCCACCTCCTCCTCCTCCCCTCCCTCCCCCCTGCCACTGCGAACCGCATCGCAGCGGCGGGGCGGAGAGTGGGACGGAGGGGGCAAGGCAAGGAGGAGGAGGGAGCTGGCTCCCTTCTCCCTGCCCCGCCTCCTCCTCCTCCCCTCCCTCCCGCCCGTCGCTGCGAACCGCATCGCAGCGGTGGGGCGGAGAGAGGGACGGAGGGGGCAAGGCAAGGAGGAGGAGGGAGCTGGCTCCCTTCCTTCTCCCTGCCCCACCTCCTCCTCCTCCCCTCCCTCCCGCCCGTCGCTGCAATCTCGCAGCGGTGGCGCGGAGAGAGGGACGGAGGGGGCGGTGCAGGGAGGAGGAGCTAGCTCTCTTCCTCCTCCCTGCCCCGCCTCCCCCCCCCCCCCCGGCCGCCATTTTTTTTAAAAAATTAGATTTTTTTTAAAAAAATAAAAAATGGCGGCCGGGGGCATAGCGGGGGCCGTGTCCAACAGGCTGGGGGGGGGGCGTGTATGGCTCCCGGGCTGCCAGTTGGACAGCCCTGCTCTAGAGCATATTCCCTGTCCTTACGACATGGAAAGCCAACCTGCTCATCCTTTCCACAATTAGGGTTGCCACTTTTTGATACAAGAAATAAGGGACATTTACCTAAAAATACGGGACTTCTCACAAAAATAAGTGACACTTCATAAAAACTTAAATAAAGCAATAAAAACAAATTCTAACAAAACTCATTCATATATATCTATATATAAAGGAAGACTCGTCACCGAATGACTGCCAGAGGCAGAGAAACCTTCCAAGGCAGACAAACCAAACTTGGCAACAAAAATAGGCATCAGGCAAGGAAGGTTTTTAGCAAAGAAACTTTCCCCCCCAAAACCTAGAAGGCCCCCAAAACAACGATAAAAACTACATTTCCCAGCATCCCCTGCGGCCGCCAGCGAAACCCATTGGCCAACATCAGTCCACACAAAATGCAGGGAGGTTGAGTTACTATAGTAACGGTGGGCGAAGCCAGCCAAGGCTAGATTAGAATGCTGAGTGATTTGAGTTTAGTCAGTTGGTGTTTGTGGGTTAAACTGTCAAGGCCAAGCAAATAGGGCACCAGGGACACAGGCACCACTGACAAAGACATACCGCCGGAATAACACAAACTTGCAAAACTCACAAAAAAAACCTGCAACACAAAAACCCACCCCAAACAAAATACACAACAAACACCACTGGCAAAAGCAACACCCCCTCCACATCACAACCAGCACACAGCCAGACTGAGACAACTATGTCACCACAACACACACAAAATACACCCCACAAATACCTGACAACTTTCCCAACACAAAACCCAGGACTGCACTCACTACTCACCACCACACACACCTCCAAATACACACACGTCCCAGACACAATACTCCAGCAATTCCTACCCACACAACACAACACAACTTCCTATCACAAGCCATCCTCCCAACCTTACGGGACCCCGCACACACAACACCTACCACCACCACAAACAAAAACCAACTCCATCTATACTCCAACCACAACACAACACAACACTGCACTGATACTCTACAAACACACACAAACACCCAAAACACCCCACCCACACAAGCATTCCACAACATACTACCACCCACAATGTCACCACACACCCACTAATTCACCAAAAAAGTAATATCTACACACAACACAATACGCACATAACACAACCTTGCGTCTACTGCTCAACCCATTTGTATGCCATTCCTTCCTTCCACACAGGCATAAGCTGACCCAAAAGACAAGCCATGCCTCCTAAAAAGAACAGCATCGGACGACACACTCGCAACGCTACATACAGTACATCAAACAAAAAAGGGCAGAACAAACGCAAGAACAGAAAGACACACCGACAACTCCACAGGACTTCAACATCCCACCCACCAGAACAACCCACAACGACACAGCCATGACCCCACCAAGACCATAAGTAACATCAATTCCAACCCTTACATACTCAGACTTTCTCGCATCTCCTAAATAGGGCACAGCAACGCGTGCCGGGTACAGCTAGTATATATATATGTGTGTGTGTGTGTGTGTGTATGTTGCATCTCAGAACTGGAGTGTACCCCCCTAGATCACACACACAGGCAAGCTCTGTAAACTACTTTTATTTAGAATAGAATAGTCCAAAAAGGTAAAGATATAAGGCAAAAAGTAAGTCCCAAGGTAATACTGGAAAAGTTCTCAAAAGGTGTAAATCCCAAGGAAAGCAATCCAACAACAAGGCAGGCCACTCTTGCGGCCATAACATGACACTAGAGTTCAAAGCCCAACAAAAACCACGGGCAAACAGGATACTTGATTCAGTAGGGCAAGCCGCTCCTGCAGTCACTTGAACTTGGAGACTTGGACCAAGAAACGTTCAATTCAAAAGTAGCTTCGGGTCTGTCGAAATCTTCCCAGAGCCAGTCTTAAAAGGAATCTATTTTCTGTGAGTTCACTGAATCCAACGTCTCAAATTCCAATCTCTTCTTGTAGATCTGATACTAGGTCTTCTATCAAAACCAGCCAGCTCGTTAGCCGGGCCAGGTGGACTCATACCTTGGTGAGAAGGCTTATCCTCCCTATGTCCCGGGGCCTCCGCTGGCAAGGGAGAAGGGTTCCCGTAAGATTCAAGGTTACTGGAATTCTCGCTGGCAGTCTCGAAACTTACTTCCATAGAATCTTCATTAACCCCTTCCTCGGGCCAATACCCATGCGACCAGTCATTATCCCACGATAGATCTGCATCTACAGAAGTGTCCACCTCAGGCCATTCATCCTCCTCATTCTGGCCCTGATCCACTGGCACCATTGGCACCTGGCTTGGACCACCAAATTGGGGCACCACACCACTAGGCTAGGGCACCCTATTACTAGGCTGGAACACCTCTCTCTCTCTCTCTCTCTCTCTCTCTCTCTCTCTCTCTATATATATATATATATATATATATATACTGTATCAATCTATATATACTGTGTCTATATATATATATACCATATCTATATATATACTGTATCTATCTATCTATCTATATATACTGTATGTATATATATATATGCAGGTATTTCAAAATCCCCAAATAAAATAAAAACAATATAATAAATTCAAAATCCTTCTGGTCCCCTGCGTTTCGGATAAAAGGATAAGTAATAACAGCCTACGTGGAAGCATGCTATTGTGCCACCCTCTTGAGGATCTGCGCCAAGCCTCAAGTGCCCGAAAGGCAGGCCTAAAACTGTTAACTCCCAGTGATAGCTCTGAAGGGAAAGACAGGGAGAAGAAAATGGAAAACCCATTCGAGTGACTACTGGCTCGAGGGCAACGAAAAGCAGCGCCAAAGGGGGTGAAGCCCCAGCACGGGAGGAGGAGGAACGTCTCCACCTCGCCACCCAGAGAAAATCGCCCAGACTCACCTTTGCGCTCCATGGTGCAAAGGTGAGTCCCCCCCCCTTCGCGCATGCACTCTAAAGATGCCCCTTGCACCTGTGCAGGGAGAGGGCAGGCCAGCCAGCACATGCGTATGGCCAGGTTCTTCGCAAGTTGCTGCACGTGCCACCACATCTCTTCAACGCGGTTGCTGTCACTTCCTTCCAAGCTGGGGCTGCTAGGGAGGAGGAGGGCCCCCCTCCATGGCTGGGGCACCGCCTCCTGCTCTGCATGAATGCCAGGAGGTGGATCCATGTGTCGGGCGCCTCTCCCGACTCCCCTTGCCCCATGGGCGGAGTCTGCCTCAGCCCCGGTGGCTCTCCCCGCTCGAGGAGAAGCCCGGGTTTGGTGGGGCTGGGCAGGAATTATTTGTCTCCCCCTCTGGCGTCACCGCCAGAAGACAGGAGGAACTGAAAATACGGGACAGAAGCTTTAAAAGCGGGACACAAAATTTTAGGCCGAAATACGGGACGTCCCGTATAATACGGGACATGTGGCAACCCTATCCACAATGGTTAGTCTATAGCTAATGCATTGCAGTCCTGGTAGCCCCCCTGAAGGAGTAAAAATGTATGCAGAGACCGCTTTCCATCCTTGAGACATCTGTTTAAATAACAAAGGAGAGTGAGCTGGAATGAGCTTTGCAGGGTTCAGAGAATTATCTAAATATATTTTGTCCATTTCAGAGTTGATGGTCTATCTGTTCAGGTATGCAACAGAAGGCAGGAGAGCAGACTCCAGAAATTCAACCAGATTGATATGTATTTCAAACACTATCCATAGGAAGCTGAGTTGGAGGAGCCAGCGTGCCTCAGGCTTTCTAGCTGATCTTTTCATCTATAGCCAAGCAGGTCCCAGTGAGCAACTGTCAGTGAATCAGCTTTTTTCACAGTCCATCAAAGTCATTTTTGGTAGTGAAGGAACGGCTGTCAAAGTTGGTAGAAAATAGCCCCATACTGTAGGTCCATCGTCTGAATGTGTACTAAATATATGGTGGCTATTAGGCATGAGAAAAAAGTTATGAAAATGAATCGTTTCGTAAGAAATTCGTAAGAAATGCTACTTTCGAGCATTTCCGCACCTGGAACGCCAACCAGGAAGTGGACTTTCTTTTTTTCGAACTTCGGGGCCAGGATTTTCTTAAGTGTCGTTATTAGGTCGTAAGGGGGGCATAAGGGGGGGCACCCTCCTTCTCTCTCACCACCCTCCCGCCTCCCTTGCCAATATTATGGCAAGGCAAGCCCTAAACTCGCTCCTTCTTTCGGCTGGAAGGAAGCCTGGAAAAAATGTAAACAGAGAGGATTCCTCAGAAGTAAATCCACAAAGGAGGGCACGTTGGATGAAGGGTCCTCCTTAGAGGAGTTACTTCTGAGTAAACCTCTCTGTTTACATTTTTCCAGGCTTCCCTGCCTCCCCTGCCTGCCAGGATCTAAAGCATCAAAGAGTATTGGGGTGAGAAACCAACCTAATGTATAATAGAATGAATGCTACTGTAAGTGCCTAATATTATAAGTAATCCAACTGGTCATACCTACATTCCATGCACATGCAATAATACAGCAGTAATAACAATGGGTATAAGAAGAGGTGAAATTCAAACCGAAGTATTCTGACTGGTCTCTCCTCATGTGGTGCAAACGGGCTCGGGAAATTAGCCCGGGGGGGGAAAAGCCAGCGTTTTCTGCTTGGGAGCACACACATACATATTCTTGGGAGGGGGGCTGTGCTGCGGAGTCTTCTCTCTGAGGCCGGGATTCTGCAGCAACCCCCCAAAGAATATGTATGTGTGTGCACCCAAGCAGAAAACGCTGTCTTTCCCGGGCTAATTTCCCGGGCTCACAGAGAAGAGCCCGTTTGCACCGCATGAGGCAGGAACCAGTCAGAATACTTCGGTTTGAATTTTACCTCTTCTTATACCCATTGTTATTACTGCTGTATTATTGCATGTGCATAGAATGTAGGTATATGACCAGCCTGGGCAAACTTGGGCCCTCGCTCCCTCGGGATCAGGGTGAGAGAGAGGCAGCGAGGAGCGAGGGGGGGGGCTCCTCCTCCTTTTCTTTTGCTGCTTCCAAGAATAGAATACCCCCTCCCTCCCTCCCTCCTTCCCTCCCTCCTTCCTATTTGGAGAGTCCCATCTAGAATTCAGTGTGATTTATTCAAGTTTTGGCCTACAACTCCCAGAAATCCCAGCCAATTTACCAGCTGTTAGGATTTCTGGGAGTTGTAGGCCAAAACCATCTGGAATGCGCATGCTCTGGCATACGAATTACTAACGAATTTCGTTAGTAATTACGTTACATTTTAGAACTTATTGGAATTTTTTTTGTAAGTCTTCCTATTACTAATCAAAAAAATCCCCCCCCCCCCCCCATTCGATTTTCGATTTGCTATTTTTGGGTTCTAAACCATGCCTGGTGGCCATACATGCTTTGGAAGGTTTTAAGAAGCTTCTGTGTGTAGGGGTCAACTTTTATGCTTTGTAATTGGACAAGAAACAAATTCTTACTTTCGCAGAGCTCTCCTATGTCCTCTGCCCAATGCACAAGCTTTCGAGACATAGTCAATCCTTTGCCGTCTAGCTATTCCTTCAGCACAAACACCAGCTGCTTTGACTATCATTTCAGGTGACTGTTCCATCAAAAGGTAATGAGGTTCCCTGGTATATTTTGTAAAACTGGATTAATAAAATGTTGCCAGCAGTCTCAATTTTGGGAAATGGCATTCATAACCTTTTGGAAAAACACCTTTTGGAGATCATAACTTTTAAAGAAAAGCATGACCTTTCAGAGAAGAGTCAAAAGCCCTTTAGAGTAGAATCTTCTCTTGTGGTATACAACCAGATACAATTATGCAAGGCAATGGTTTCATTTGATAGACTGAATAACCTGTTATCTCTGATCTGTTAGGAAAACAGAGATCTGCCAGTGCCTAAAAACAGCAGTGCTTCAGAATGGTTTTTCAGTGCTCAAATATATATACAGTATATATCGTATATTCTGTCATACTATTTATTTATTTATTCATTTATTCAGTTTTAAATTCCTCTCCTTCCTGCAGGCTCGGGGCGGATCATAACATGCAATAAAACATACAATAAAAGCATCGAGCATACAGTGATAAAATAGACAGAGATTACAATTCTTAAGCTCAAAGACATGAGCATGCGATTTACAATTCGAATTTAGCTAAAAGCAAGCCTAAAAGGGGCGGTCTTACACGCCCTCCGAAAGGGGGCGAGCTCTGAGATCGCACGAGTATGGTCTGGAAGCGAGTTCCAGAGCGCAGGAGCCGCGGCAGAAAAGGCTCGCTGTCTCGTAGTGGACAGATGGCAGGAGTGGATCGATGGAATGACCAGCAGATTCTGCTCTTCCGAGCGTAGTGATTTTGGGGGGAACATACGGGGTAAGGCGGTCCCTCAGGTACACAGGCCCTAGACCGTGTAAGGCCTTAAAGGCAATCCGGTACTCAACACCTTGAAGGCAATCCGGTACTCAATAGGGAGCCAGTGCAGTTGCCGCAAGATGGGGGTGATATTTATTTATTATTTATTTATTATTTGCATTTCTATTCCGCCTCTTCCCGAGGGCTCGTGGCGGGTTACAAGACATACATAGTGATCGGCAGGCAACACTCATGCCGACTCACGAACAAAATAAACAATACTATAACCATAAAAATAACAGAAATGGTACTAGAAGCATCATTAAAACATTAAAAACATTGTTAAAATTACACTACGTAACAAAACTGTGACATAGAGTCCTAAGTCAATTGGAAGCAAGAGGCGTTATATATCAACCAAAGGCCTGCTTGAAAAGAAAGGTCTTACAGGCCCTGCGGAAGGGGGCGAGCTCCCGTATGGCTCTAGCCTCCTCCGGCAGGGCATTCCAGGCCATTGGAGCTGCTACAGAGAAAGAGCGCTGCCTAGTTGATGATAGGCGGCAGAGGTGGATCGATGGAATCTCCAGCAAGTTTTGCTCTGCTGAGCGGAGTGATCTCGGGGGATCGTATGGGGCAAGGCGGTCCAAGAGGTACGCAGGCCCTAGACCGTACAAGGCCTTAAAGGTCAACACCAGCACCTTGAAGGTGATTCGGTACTCAATTGGCAGCCAGTGCAGTTGCTGGAGAATGGGCGTAATATGCTGCCTCACCGGCACTCCTGCCAGCAGGCGAGCAGCAGCATTCTGCACTAGCTTGAGTTTCCGAATCGTCGCCAAGGGAAGGCCAACGTAGAGGGCGTTACAGTAGTCTAATCTCGAGATGACCGTCGCTTGGATCACCGTAGCCACCGTATGCTCCCTCACTGATGCTCCCATCAGCAAGCAGGCGGCAGCATTCTGCAGTAGCTTGAGTTTCCGGATTGTCGGCAGGGGAAGGCCAACGTAGAGGGCGTTACAGTAGTCCAAACAAACACATGAATCTCGAGGAGGTAAGATACTGTTATTATTGTAGCAACATTCAAAGAAAATCCGTGTTAATACACACACAAAATAAACACTGGCAAACGTCCATTTGTAATCCAAACGCCGTTGCGTTAAATAAATTGTAATCCACACGCCGATGCGTGGTGGTAGGTAAACCCCAAGTGGGGTGATCGATGGTGTTCCGATGTCGTCGAAAGCTGACGAGGACGCAGGTGTGTGGGCCCTTTCCACGTTTCGACCTGGCTGGTCTTTGTCAAGGCTGTGCAACAAATGAGTAGAGGTGTCCACAGAGGTAAGTGACCAAATAAGTCTGTGAGAAATTATACATAATATTTATTTATTTATTTATTTATAGTTCATTTTTGTATTCCGCTCCTCCCAGCAGGCTCGGGGCGGATCACATCGGAGTTACACAGCGGCACGACATAACATATGGCATGCTGCCATTACAATCAGTAAAACACAAAAATAAAACAAGCCACATTAAAATGGTTACATAGTCAGAGCATGGATTGGGAGGCAAGCAAGGAGTATTGTCATCCAGTGCCTAATTAAAGGCCAGCTCGAAGAGAGCCTTTACATGCCCTCCGGAATGGGCCCAGTTCCGAGATGGCTCGGGTGCTATCCGGGAGGGCGTTCCAAAGCACCGGTGCCGCCACAGAAAAAGACCTTTGTCTGGTCGTCGATAGGTGGCAGGAGCGGACTGATGGAATTAACAGCAGATTCTGTTCATCTGAACGCAGTGATCTCGGGGAACATACGGGGTAAGGCGGTCCCTCAGGCACGCAGGCCCTAGGCCGTACAAGGCCTTAAAGGTTAAAACCAACACTTTGAAGACGATTCGGCTCGATAGGGAAGCCAGTGCAGCTGCCGAAGAGTAGGTGTAATGTGCTCTCTCGCAGGCACTCCTGCCAGCAAGCGAGCCGCGGCATTCTGCACTAGCTTGAGTTTCCGGATCGTCGACAAAGGAAGGCCAACGTAGAGGGCATTACAGTAGTCTAATCTCGAGATGACCGTCGCTTGATCACCGTGGCCAGGTCCCTCCTGGACAAGTAGGGTGCCAGTCGCCTAGCCTGTCGGAGGTGATAGAATGCCGTCCTGCTGGCCATGGAGACCTGGGCCTCCATGGTCAGCGAGGAGTCTAGCACAACCCCCAAGCTTTTAACTGACGGCGATGGGTTAAGCCGCCGTCCAGGGTAGGCAACCGGCACCCACCCAGCCCAGGCCGACCAGGCCACAGTATCTCCGTCTTCGATGGGTTCACCTTCAGCCGGCTGGCACGCAGCCAACCAGTCACGGCCTCGAGGCACCGGTGGAAACAATCGGGTACGGCGTCCGACCTGCCGTCCATTTTCAGCAGAAGCTGGGTGTCATCCGCATATTGATGACACTCCAGACCAAAGTCGCGGGCCAGCTGGGCCAGGGGCATATACACATTGAATAATAGAGGGGAGAGGATGGCCCCCTGGGGACCCTACAGTCAAGTGGGAGTCTCCCGAGACCTCCCCACCCCTCCACACGTTGTCCCCGGTCCCGGAGGAAGGAGGCCACCCATTTAAGGGCGGTCCCCCTAACCCCGGAAGCGGCTAGACGGTGGGTCAATAATGCATGATCTACGGTGTCAAACGCTGCTGTCAGATCTAACAGGACAAGCTGTGCTGATCCACCTTGGTCCAGCTGGCGGCGAAGTTGGTCTGTAATGGCGACAAGTACGGTCTCCGTCCCGTGCCCAACACGGAAGCCGGACTGGAAGGGATCAAGTCCAGCTGTGTCTTCTAGGAACTGCTGCAGCTGATCCGCTGCTGCCCTCTCAATTACCTTGCCTAGGAAAGGCAAGTTGGAAACAGGCCTGTAATTGGAGGGAGCCGAAGGATCTAAATTCGGCTTCTTCAGCAGCGGTCTCACCATGGCCTCTTTTAACCCCTGGGAAGACTCCTTGCTCAAGGGAGCTATTTAAGATCGTGCCCAGGGGGCCACGTAGGCCCTCCCGGCAAGATCTAACCAGCCAGGAGGGACACGGGTCGAGGGAGCAAGTAGTTGGTCTAGCTGCAGTCAGTAACCCATCGACAGCTGCTGCGTCCAGCGGTAGAAAACGGTGAAGGTGGGCCCACCGAGTGGCGGCGGGGTCTCGAGTTCACTAACTGTATCAAGAGTGGCAGGAATGTCCCGGGCGGAGGGTCGAAATCTTGTCAGCAAAGAAGTTCTGAAAAGCCTCAGCCGTTGGAGCCAAACCCCTATCATTTGGGACAGTTGGGATTGTTGTCAGTGACCGAATTACCCTAAATAATTGGGCTGGGCGTGAACTAGCTGACTCTATCAGGGAAGAGTAATGAACCTTTTTTGCTTCCTTGATAGCTCGCTCATAAACCTCCTTAAATTGTTTATAAGCTGATTTCGATGCTTCGTCACGGAGACTCCGCCACATGTCCTCTAGTTGTCTCCTTTTCCGTTTCATCGCCCGCAACTCCTCGGTGTACCATGGCGAGCGACATCTCGGGAAGGAGAGAGCGCCTGGGGCGATCTCGTCTAGGGCCGCGGAGAGGTTGGTATTCCAGTGCTCCACTAGCCCATCGACCGAGTCGCTGGAGGGTTCCCAATCCCTTAGAGCATTCAGGAACCTAGTGGGTTCCATAAGTCTCCTTGGGCGAACCAAAATAGGTTCTGCACCCTTACCGGGAGGGGGGGCGAGTCCCAGCCTGACTTCCAGGACCTTGTGATCAGACCATGGAACCTCCGTAATGGAGGCTAGGATCACCTGAATTCCGGCGGCGAAGATCAGATCTAATGTGTGTCCTGCATGGTGAGTGGGGCCAGTCTTACAGAGCGAGAGTCCTAGTGCCTCCATGGTAGACACTAGGTCCATGGCTGCTGTTGACGAGGAGGTGGTGTCGGCGTGGACATTGAAGTCCCCCATAACAATGAACCTAATGAGTCATCTCGACATACATAAAGCATTCCACAAAGCATTAAAGCATATACATAGTATCATAGTATTCAATCTCATCATACACCATATATGGCAATATATCAAACATGGTCAGAAGAGGCAGCTATCCACATATAATACAGGGCAAATAAACATACCTAGAGCATAGGGCGAGAAGTGTGTCCCCCTATGTGGTCATGGCAAATGCAAATAATCAAGGCAAACAATACAATTAAGTACACACTGGAGGTCAGGAGCACAGGTGAGGATGGGGAGTAATGAGAAGAGCATACAGGAGAGTCTTAAAGGGTCAGGTCATGAATTCGTAGTTTTTCATTGAGGCCAGAGGGCTGCTCGCTATTGAGTTTTAGAATCCAGGCCGCTTCAGCACGTCTCAATAGTAAATCCGCATTTTGATGTGGGGGGACGATAACCCGTTGTAGGCCAAAGAATCTCAGGGAGTCTGGTCCATGATTCTTATCTTTGCAATGCGTGTATAATGGAGAGTCTTCAGACAAACGGCGGATCCTGGAACGGTGTTCCGATACCCGCTGGCGGAGACAACGTTTAGTTTCGCCCACGTAAATGCTTCCACAAAGGCAAACCAGTCCATACACCGAGAAATCCGAATTGCAGGAATATGACCCTCGGAAGTTGATGTACTGTCCCGTACCCGGATTGAAGATGCGTTTCTCCGTGTACACAAACTTACATTGAGCACAGTGTCCACATGGGTGGGTTTTAGGAGTTAGAATGCTTTTCAATGAGGGTGCTTTAAGTTGTGTGTGTACCAGGATATCTTTGATATTTCTGGACCGCTTGTGGGCTACAATGGGGGTTTGGGCGAGGCCCGGAATGTCCTTGAGTATAACCCAATATTTGTTTACAACCTGCTTGTTGCGGCTGGTGTTGGGAGTTAGGGTTAATGGCCAAATGAGTCTATTCGGAGTTTGTTTGGGTTTGCTGGTGAGGAGCGATTCCCTGGGGATTCTCTAGTGCTTGCGGCTGTAATTACAGATTCAGAATAACCTCTGGCTTTGAGTTTGGAGGATAGTAGATTCAACTCCTGGTCATAATGTGTAGGTGTGGATGAATTCCTTTTCAGACGGAGCATCTGGGCATAAGGCAGATTGTTCTTGAGTGCGTGGTTGTGGAAGCTTGAGTAGTGTAACAAAGAGTTACATTCAGTGGGTTTGTGGAAACATTTGATGAGAAGTTTGTTTTGGTGAACATATGTGGTGACATCAAGGAAGTTGATGGTGTTGGTGTTGGATTCCAAAGAGAACTTGATGGTGGGTTCCCATGAGTTCATCCAGTCATGCAGAGAGGTAGGGGTGATGTCTTTAGAGACCACAATTATGCAAAAACCAAAATTCTAACAAAAAATATTAAAAGAGAAAGAAGAGAGGAGCTGAAAGGACTAACAAAAATCGAGGTGGTGACTAAGGTCAGATATTTGGGTATCCAATTGACAGCTAAAAACAATCAACTATTAAAAAACAATTACGAAACAACATGGAAGTCAATAAGAGCAAAGCTGGAAAAATGGAAATATCTAAAATAAAATTTATTAGGCAGAATTGCAGTAATAAAAATGGACGTTCTTCCTAGAATGATTTTCCTTTTCCAGTCCATCCCAATTTTGAGAACGACGCTTATTTTCAAGACCTGGAAAAGGACATTTTAAAATTTATTTGGGACGGAAAGAAAGCCAGAGTGAACCATAGGATTCTCACAGACAAGAAGGAAAGGGGGGGTTGGCTCTCCCAAATTTGCAATTGTACCATGACGCGGCAGCCCTGAGCTGGATTTTAGAATGGACTACACTTAAGAATTCAAGACTACTACAATTAGAGGGCTCCAACCTGAGAAGAGGTTGGCACGCGTATACCTGGTATGGGAAAGCAAAATTAGAAAGGAATTTTACCAATACAAGATGTATTTTCGTTGGTACTTGACTCCCCAGAAGCTGGCAAGATACTATAAAAATACGAATAACCAATGTTGGAAGTGCAGAAAACAACCAGGGACCTTTTTTCACTGTTGGTGGACCTGCCCAAAAGTACAGAAATTTTGGAAAATGATTCACTCGCATGTACAAAAAATATGGAAGGAAAAATTTGACCTAAAACCCGAGTATTATTTATTAAATCTAACAGAGGAGAAAATTGATAGGAAGAAAGACAAACTCTTGTGCTATATGGCGGCGGCGGCTAGAATACTGTTGGCAAAAAATTGGAAAAAAGAAGACACTCCACAAATAGAAGACTGCATAGCCAAATTATACGAGTTAATTGAACTAGATAAATTGAACAGTTTTACCAACGATCAAAGCTATAAAACTAGAACGGATTGGCAACCTTTAGAATTATACTTAAAAACACTAAAGATCTGACTAAGAGCTCTCGCAGCCAAAGAAGGGGAAGCAGGTTTACAGAAGAACGGGGAGTGATGATTCTAGTGTAACATGTATTCCTTGCGGACCGATCTGGAAGATTCACTCTGTATTTTTATTTCTAACTAGCTTGGGGACCCGGCCCTGCCCGGGTCATTTGAGAAGTGCAGCAGGATGTACAGTGGATCATGGGGGCTCTGTGTGCCAAGTTTAGTCTTGATCCATCATTATTGGGAGTTGCAGTGGTATCATGAAATTACTGAAGGTAGTGCAAGTCCCATCATCTCTGTGTCCCGGCCCCCCCAAAGTGTAGTAGGATGTAGATTGGGTCACGGGGCTCTGTGTGCTAAGTTTGGTCTGTATTGGTGAATGGATGAGGGATGCATTGTTTTTCGGAAGTGAGTGAAGGTACTTCAAGTCCCATCATCCGTGGTCCGTCTCACAGTAAACTGCACCAGGCTGTAGAGTGGGTCATGAGGGCTCTGTGTGCCAGATTTGGTGTTGATCAGTCATTGGATTAGGTTTGTAGCAGGATTGGGAAGTGAGGGAAGGTACTGCAAGTCCCATCATGCATGTTCTGTCCCCCTCCAAACTTCAGTAGGATGTAGAGTGGGTCACTGGGGCTCTGTGTGCCAAGTGTGGACTTTCCGGTGTTTGTTGCGGGCCACAGTGGTCTGTGGGAACAGAGGGGTGTAAAAGTACTACAAATCCCATCATCCATTGTCAGTCCTCCCCAAACCTCACCAGGACGTGAAGGCAGTCATGGGGGTTATGTATGGCAAGTTTGGTCTCGATCAGTGATTGGATGAGGGTTGCAGCGGACTTGGGAAGTGAGTAGAGGCACTTCAAGTCCCATCATCCATGGCCCACCCTCCTCCGAACTGCACCAGGACGTAGAGTGGGTCATGGGGCTGTGTGTGCTGAGTGTGGTCTGTATTGGTCCTTTTTGGTGGCCTCAGTGGTCTGTGGGAACCAAAGTCTTGGAAAGTACTACAAATCCCATAATACGTGGGTCATGTCATAGGGGGTTATGTGTACCAAGTTTGGTGCAGGTCCATCACCCGCTGGTCGCTGTGGCCTGTGAAAGTGGCTGCCACATATCCGCCCTGGCCTGTGAAAGTGGCTGCCACATATCCGCCCTAAACTCTGTTTTGGGGCCTGTAATGTTATGGCCTGCTATTGGTAACTTTAAAAGCGTGCATGGCAGGCAGCCGTTTTTCTAAAAGCTGAGGGGGAGGAGAATACAGGAATCCATTTTGTTTTCACAGAGCCAAGTGGGGGAGGAATGTTGATTGTGCATTTTTTCCCTCAGTGGGAAGAAATCCTGTTGTTTGAATGTAGAGGCCTGGATTCTGGGTTGCTGGCTTTTTCCCCTCAGTGGGAAGAAATCCTGTTGTTTGAATGTAGAGGCCTGGATTCTGGGATGCTGGCTTTTTTTCCCCTCAGTGGGAAGAAATCCTGTTGTTTGAATGTAGAGGCCTGGATTCTGGGATGCTGGCTTTTTTTCCCCTCAGTGGGAAGAAATCCTGTTGTTTGAATGTAGAGGCCTGGATTCTGGGTTGCTGGCTTTTTTCCCCCTCAGTGGGAAGAAATCCTGTTGTTTGAATGTAGAGGCCTGGATTCTGGGATGCTGGCTTTTTCCCCTCAGTGGGAAGAAATCCTGTTGTTTGAATGTAGAGGCCTGGATTCTGGGTTGCTGGCTTTTCCCCTCAGTGGGAAGAAATCCTGTTGTTTGAATGTAGAGGCCTGGATTCTGGGTTGCTGGCTTTTTCCCCTCAGTGGGAAGAAATCCTGTTGTTTGAATGTAGAGGCCTGGATTCTGGGATGCTGGCTTTTTTTCCCCTCAGTGGGAAGAAATCCTGTTGTTTGAATGTAGAGGCCTGGATTCTGGGTTGCTGGCTTTTTCCCCTCAGTGGGAAGAAATCCTGTTGTTTGAATGTAGAGGCCTGGATTCTGGGATGCTGGCTAATCAGTGGCTATCAATGCCCTCTGTCTGGTGCCTTAGAATTTTGGAGTGGCGAGGCTGTCCAATCAAAGGACTTTATGCGAATTGCTGCCACATATCCGCCCTTCCGCCCTCCGCATACACACATACACACACACATACACACATACAAACATTCCGTTTTATAAAGGTATACAGATTGTACTATACCCTCCTTTTCTCCCTTTTCTACCCTTTCCCTTATTTACCCTAACTCTATTCCATCTCACCCCTTCCCTATTCTACCTCAAGCCCTCCCCTGACACCCTTTCTCCCCAACTATATTTTATTTCTGTTAAAAACCTCAATAAAAAATATACAAAAAAAAAGAATGAAGATTCATTCAGGAAGGACTCATCCCATGCTTTCTACAAGCGCGTTGATGACTAAAAGGTATAAATAAAATAAATAAATAAATAAAAAGGCCAATCCAAGATAGGCAAGTTCAGTTGCAGAAAGCACAGCAGAAAGTCTCCTTGGGTGATGTTGTTTCTAAGTTGCGGTTCTTTCTGCGTTGTCATTTCTCTTCGAGACCCATTCGGCGTGTCTTCTCGAAAGAGGCCACAGCATTGTGGATAGTGCATCTCCATGCCTCCCGATGTGAGGCCAGGGTGGACCATTTTTGGTGATCCCGAGCCTGAGATGTTGTTTCAGGGAGTCCTTGTATCTCTTTTTTGAGGCGCCTCTCTTGCGCTGACCCATGGTGAGTTCACCATAGAGTAGTATCTTTGGGAGGCAGTGGTCCTCCATCCTAGAGATGTGCCCTGCCCAGCGCAGCTGTTTTTTCAATAGCATGGCCTCAATGCTGATGATCCCTGCTTGCTCAAGGACAGCAACATTCGTCACATAGTCAGTCCAGTGTACATTTAGGATTGTGCGAAGACAGTGCTGGTGAAAGCATTTGAGGAGTTGTAGGTGTTGGCCCATGTTACAGACCCATATAGGAGAATAGACAGTACGATAGCTCTGTACACACTGATTTTTGTGCTTTGCCTCAGGTGCTTGTTGCTCCAGACTCTTTTGTGAAGCCTTCCAAATGCACGATATGCCTTTGCTAATCTATCTCTTTATCATTCTTGGCATCTGAAGAGATTATGCTTTCCAGGTAGGTGAACTGCTGAATGGACTTAAGCACAGAATTGCCTATGCTGACGTGGGGATGATGGTGTTCTTCCTGTGGTGCGGGCTGGTAGAGGACTTCCATTTTCTTCAGGCTGACTTCCAGTCCAAACTGCAGCTGTTGCAAAGCAGGATATTAGGCGCTGCAGATCTGCTTCTGAATGGGCGACAAGGGCAGCATTGTCGGCAAAAAGCAGCTCACGGACTAGATAGTTTAGAGTCGTAGTGCGAGCCCTCAGACGGCTTAAGTTGAACAAGCTACCATCAGTACGATAGCATATATGTATGCCGTCTTCTTCTTCGAGGTCTGCCGTAGCCCTTTGGAGCATCATGCTGAAGAAGGTTGTAAATAGGGTTGGTGCAAGAACACAACCTTGTTTCACTCCATTCGTTATTAGAAAGGGCTCTGAGAGAGCATCGCCGTATCTGACCTGACCTTGCTGGCCCTCATGTAACAGGATAATCATGTTGAGGAATTTGGGGGGACATCCTAGTTATTCCAGTATATATATACTACACTACCAGTACATTATACTATTCGGCTAGAAGATAATCCTTTGAGTACATTTTGTGCTGTGATTTAAACAATCATTCCAATTTTCTCTACCTTGGCAATAGAGAACATAAAATACTGAATGTGATCGACAGACACATTAAAGGCACTCATGTATCATTTTCAGACAGTGATTTCTCTGTATAACTGCATCTAGCATCTCCTTATTTTTTTTTACTTTTTTGCTTTTATTCTTCTTGATAAATCAAAGTATGGAGATTAGACAGTATTTACTATACATTAGATTCCTTGGTGTGTTAGATGTTTTAGATGGTGTGATACACTAATAATGAGCTAGATACAGGATTGTTGTGGATTTCCTTTGCCTCTGCATGAGCTTTTAATGCAACATCGTCCATTTTTCATTGTGTGGATTTTCAGGCAGGGGAGGGGAGACTGAAAAGGACTATATTACATTTGTATAGATGTTCTGAGGGACAAGGAGATCTGAAAAGGACTTTTTGAATATAAATAAGAACATAAGAAGAGCCATGCTGAATCGGGCCTCAGCCCATCTAGTCCAGCATTCTGTGTCACACAGTGGCCCAGCAGTTGTACACAGGGATCTCTAGCAGAAAGGAGGGCAAAACCCTCACCTGCTCCCGACCCCCCACAAGCAGTACCCGGGGAAAATCCTTCCTGCCTCCATCAACACAGAGGTGGCACTTGGATGTCCATTTCAGTAGCTACTGATTCCCTTGGTATCCATGAATCTGTCTAATCCTGCCTTGAAGCTGTCAGGCTGACCGCTGTCACAACCTCCTCTGGAAGTGAGTTCCATAACCCAATGACCCTCTGGGTGAAGAAATATTTCCCTTTATTAGTCCTAACTTTCCTACCTTGGAGCTTCAGGAGTGCCCTCTAGTCCTAGTGTTGTGTGACAGAGAAAATATTTTTCTTTATTCACCTTTTCTATCCCATGCATGATTTTATACACTTCGATCAAGTCACCTCTTAAACGCCGTCTTTCAAGGCTGAAAAGACCAAGGCGTTGCAACCTGGTTTCATAAGGAGCCGCTCCATCCCTTGGATCATTTTTGTTGCCCTTCTTTGTACCTTTTCAGTTCCGTTATATCCTTCTTGAGGTGCGGTGACCAGAATTGTACACAGTACTCCAGATGTGGCCTCACCATAGATTTGTAGAGAGGCAATACAACATTTTCGATTCCCTTCCTGATCATGCCAAGCATAGAATTTGCTTTTTCGCTGCTGCTGCGCTGGGTTGACATCTTCATTGAGCTGTCCACCAAAACCCCAAGATCCCTTTCCTGGTTTGTCTCGGAAAGCTTTGACCCCATCAATTGGTAGGTGTAGTTGGGGTTCTTTGCCCGATGTGCATGACTTTACACTTGTTTAGGTTAAAATGCATTTGCCACTTTGTTGCCCATTCACTCAATTTCGAGAGATCTTTCTGGAGCTCTTTACAATCAGTTTCATTTTTAACTACCCTGAACAATTTAGTGTCGTCTGCAAACTTTTCTACCTCAGAATTCACTCCTACATCCAGGTCATTAATGAATAAATTAAAAAGTAACGGACCCAAAACTGAACCTTGGGGTACGCCACTTCTCACCTCTTTCCACCCAGAGAAATGTCCGTTTATTACCACCCTTTGTTTCCTACAGTTTAGCCAGGTTCCAATCCAGGACAAGACCTGTCCTCTGATTCCATGGCTGAAGAATGTGCATTATCATTAAATAAAAGCCCTGGAAATGATCCCAAGAAAAATACAATCCAACCGTTTTGGCTACAGTGGGCATAGACCAGAGATATGTACTGCAATATTGGAAATTCTACGCCATCAAGGAAAAAATATGAAAAATCTTTCCCAGAATGAAACAGAAGCGAAATCAGTAGGAAATGATGACTTCCATAATCTCAGCAGTGAAAATCAGGACGTGGGCAACCAAGTAACATTCGAGTGTGATCAAATGGTGCGGCCAGGCAAAAGGTTGTTCCTAGAATAAAATGAGTATAGAGAATTCTGCTCCATTGCAAATGGATGTAATTAATTTAGAAACCATACTGGGCATGCATACTAAGCAGCAAAGTAGTAAAAATGCAGATGATCCTGGATTCATCGCTGATCCTGGACTTATTGCTGAGCCTGGAGCCCCAGGTCTCGGCGGTGGCAGAGAGCTTTTATTTATTTATTTATTTATCTTTCGGCTTCTGTGCCGCCACTCCCCAGGTCGAGGGCGACTCACAGCACCAGGAAATACAAGGTAAAACAACAATACAAGATAAAAACAGGGTTAAAATACATTAAAATGGCATTAAACTAATAATAACAACACTTAAAAGCGACCTAGAGCAGAAGCTCACAACCACTGGGGGTGCAGCCCGTAGGCCTATACCTGGAAGGCCAGCTTGAAAAGGTGGGTCTTGCACGCCCGCCTGAAAGGGAGCAGGTCGTGGATGGCACGCATGTCCGCCAGAAGGGCATTCAAAGGGTCGGCGCAATCACCGAGAAGGCGATAGTTAAAGCTTGTGCGCCAGCTGCGCCCTTACCTTGGAAAGTCTGACTTGGCCACGGTGGTCCATGCTCTGGTTACATCCCGAATAGACTACTGCAACAGTCTCTACGTGGGGTTGCCTCTGAAGACTGCTCGGAAGCTGCAATTAGTCCAACGTTTGCAGCCAGGTTACTAACAGGAGCGGGGCACAGGGAGCATACAACTCCCTTGCTGCGCCGGCTCCACTGGCTGCCAATTAGCTTCCGGGCACAATTCAAAGTGCTGGTTTTAACCTACAAAACCCTATACCAGTGTTTCTCAACCTGGGGGTCGGGACCCCTCGGGGGGTCGTGAGTGGATGTCAGAGGGGTCGCCAATTACTATCAGAAAACATAGTGTTTTTGTTGTTCATGGTGGTTCTGTGTGGGAAGTTTGGCCCAATTCTGTCATTGGTGGGGTTCAGAGTGCTCTTTGATTGTAGGTGAACTATAAATCCCAGCAATTAGAACTCCCAATTGTCAATGTCTATTTTCCCCAAATTCCACCAGTGTTCACATTTGGGCATATTTAATATTCGTGCCAAGTTTGGTCCAGATCCATCCCCTTGTTTGAGTCCACAGACTCTCTGTAAGTAGGTGAACTACAACTCAAAAACTCAAGGTCAGTGCCTACTAAACCCTTCCAATATTTTCTGTTGGTCATGTGTGCCTGATTGCTTCTTTCCCCCATTGGTGGAGTTCAGAATGCTCTCTGATTGTAGGTGAACTATAACTCTCAGCAACTACAAGTCCCAAATGACAATATCAATCCCCCCTCCCCACACACACACACCTCACCAGTATTCAAATTTGGGTGTATCGGGTATTTGTGCCAAATTTGGTCCAGAATATACATCCTGCGTATCAGATATTTACATTACGATTCATAACAGTAGCAAAATTACAGTTATGAAGTAGCAACAAAAATAATTTTATGGTTGGGGGGTCACCACAGCATGAGGCACTGTATTAGTCCGCACGGCATTGAGGTTGAGAAACACTGCCTATGGTTCTGGCCAGTTTACCTGTCCGAACGGATTCTTCCTCTCGAACCATCAAGAACATTAAGATCCTCCAGAGAGGCCCTGCTCTCGCTACCGCCGGCTTTCAAGCGCGGCTGGTGGGGACGAGAGACAGAGCCTTCTCTGTGGTGGCCCCTCGGCTGTGGAACTCTCTACCAAGTGATGCTAGATCTGCCCCCTGTCTGTTGTCCTTTCCATGTTACAGATTGAGTGGAACTATTTTTGATGGCGATGTGGTTTTATGCTGGGTTTTATGTATTTTAATATATTGGTAGTAGTTGTTTTTATATTGTATAGCATTGAATTTTTGCTGTTATGCCGGTCTGAGTCCCTCAATAGAGGTGAGAAGGTCGGGGTACAAAAGTTTTAAATAAATAAATAAATAAATAAATAAGATGTCTTCACTGTCTCTCATTGTGATCCCCAGGTTGTGCCAGTCAGCTTTCGTATGGTATTATTTCTAGCACCCACTTTTTGCTTGATAGTCAAGCAATGCTTCTTGTAAGTCAGAGTTGACTCCCGGGTATTTGGGTATGCTGCAATTCTCCAGTTGGATTTCTTCCCAGGTGATCCTCAGACCTCGAGATGCTTGTCTGTCCTTAAGATGAAAAGCAGATGTCTGCATTTTAGATGGATTAGGAATCATCTGTTCCCTGTACAGGCAGTAAGGGTGCCTAAGCAGGGGTCAGGAACCTTTTTGACTCAGAGAGCCATGAAAGCAAAATATTTGGAAATTTATTTCAGTGAGAGCCATATACAGTAATATGTATAATATATTTTAAGACTGAATTCAACTAAATGTGAGTAACGGCGTACTAGATGACTTTTTAAGACTGGAAAATCCCTGTTGAACTTGGGGGTCGTCTAGTACGCCCATTGAAAGACAAGGGAGGCCTGGAATGGAGCAGCCTCGGTGAAGAGAAGTCCAGTGGCTTCACTGAGGCTTCTCCAGTCAGGGGCGGTCCTACAAGATAGGCCAAGTAGGCGGCCGCCTAGGGCACCATCTGGGAAGGGGGCGCCATCCTGGCCGCATGGGGCGCCATCCTGGCCCTGCCGATGTTCCTCAGACAGTGCTGCAGCTGCCTGCTTTTTGACCCCGCCTTGTGCGCCCGACGCTGCTTCTGGGCTCGCGCGGAGGTTTTCACACAGGCGCAGTTGCTCTGGAGCTGAAGTTGAGCGCAGGAGCAACTGCACATGCGCGAAAACCTCTGCGCATGCCCAGTAGCCCCCCGCAGAAGCCTGTAAGCAAAGCACTCCCTATCGGGCAGGCAGGGAGTGCTTCCCCTCTCCTTTGTCTCCAGGCGTCGCGCATTTTTGCAGGGAAGGAGAAAAGAACCTCTTCTCTCCCTCCTTCCTTTCTTCGGCTCTATTTCTGTCTAGACCTGAGGGGCCTGAGGCTATGAGGAGTTGTGGGAGTTGGAGGCCAAAACACTTAGAAGGAGGGAGGGCGGGCCCAAGTTTGCCCAGGCCACGCTGCCTGTATTCGACCTCATTTGAACATTTGGGCTGTTTTTCTATTTACATTTACATTGGGATCCTAATTTTGGACTTATGGGAGACTCTATGAATTATGAGTCGGGTGATAGGTAATATATTCTGATTTTGATGCATTTACATGGCATTTCTTGTTGATTATTATACAGTTCTGCTTAATATTGTCATACAATATAATACAAATACAATATAACAATAGAATGATGATATATTTTATATTACATGTAATATTACAAACAATATTGCAGTATAGTGGTATTGTTCCAAAAAGTAATATATAATATTTTATTTTACTTTATTTTGTGTTATTTGAGTTTTATAGGAGTAATGAAAATATTAAGTAGAGGATAATTTTATTTAAATAAATAATTTTATTATTTTATAATAATAATATAATAGAATGTTACATTATATTATAATGTACATATATTATAATATAATTATATTGTAATGTAGTATAATATAATTATGATATAATATAGTATGAGTATGGTATAATATATTGTATATACATTGATACAATATAATACTACTAATGGTATTGTGGTATTATAATTGTATATTTGTTTTACATGGGGGCAGCAAAATAATGTTTTTTTGGGGGGGGGCACCAAAATAATGTTCGCCTACCATTTAAAATTACCTTAGACCGCCCCTGTCTCCAGTCCAGGCCCGCCTCGGCTTTCAATGCAGCGGAGGAGGAGAAGGCGATAACAGCTGAATCGCTTCCTCCTCCTCCTCTGCCCCCGCACTGAAAGCCAAGGGAGGCCTGGACTGGAGGAGCCTCATTCTCTTCACCGCGGCTCCTCCAGTCCAGGCCCGCCTCGGCTTCCAATGCAGCGGAAGAGAAGGAGGCGATAACAATTGAATCGCCTCCTCCGCCCCCGCATTGAAAGACAAGGGAACCAGATGCAATCATCAAAAGAGCCACACCTGGCTCCCGAGCCATAGGTTCCCGACCCCTGGCCTAATGGTTTGAAGAGATTCAATTATTTCAAAGCTCCATGCTTGAGCAGTGATGGCATGATCGTCAGCACAGTTAATACAGTGGATGTGGCTCTTAATGAGACATGGCACATTATCATAGGATGTCTATGCCCAACACCACTGGAGAAATTATACTGTTTAGTCGGTATTTCACCACTGATATCTGCCGGGAAGTAGCAGCCAGCAATGAAAAGAGCAAGACATTGACATCTCCGGCCCATCCTCTGTTCAGATATCAGCCAGCATGCCAACGACTTAAATCAAGAAATAGCTTTCTAAGATATACAGAGATACTTGCAGGAACACCTCAGCAAGTGAGAGTCCAAAAGTGGCAGGCTAAAACCTGGAACCTGAATCAGTGGCTGATACCGGTTGAAAAACTCCCTTCTGGGCACACAGAAGACAGGACAGTTTAGAAGGCGTTGAACAGACTGCGCTCTAGTACCATGAGATGCAGAGCCAATCTTAAGAAATGGGGCTACAAAGTGGAGTCCAAGACATGTGAGTGTGGAGACCACTCACAAACCATTGACCACTTACTATAATGCAGTCTGAGCCCTGCCAGTCGCACAATGGAGGACCTTCAACAGCAACACGAGAGGCAGTCCAAGTGGCCAGCTTCTGGTCAAAGGATATTTAGCATAACACCTTTCCGGGGTTTTCTGGGGATGATGGGTCTGGTGGTGAAGGGCAGTCCATGGTTGATGGGGATGATGGTTCACTGAGTTCAGATGATATCGACTGGACTAACGTTCAGCAGATTTGTGATGTTTGTGAAGAACCAACTAGCAGCAACTCATTCGTGGGGTTTACTAGGGATGGGAATTGGTCTGAGGATGATCAATCTTCCTGCTGGGGTGATGTAAGTCGTGGCAGGAGAAGAGAAGATTGGCATGAGAGGCAGAGGGCAGCACGTGAAGCTTTAGCGGCAGCTCAAAGGGTTGATGATGGGGCGTCGGCTCAATTAAGTTCTGAGGAAGATTTGTGAATAAGAGGGATTGGAAAGTAACCATTCCCTTGCAGCTGGCAAAGTGTCGCTTTGTTGCCCATATCCTGTCTTGTCTTGCTGTGTTGCTGCATTCCTGTGGACTAATACTTGGATGTGAGTTTGGACTTTGGACTTCTTCACTGACTTGGGTATTGTATCTCCTGGGGGCCCGCATCTTGTTTCCTTTGTATTGCTACACTACATTTACTTCCTGTGTGCTAGTTGCTGCTGCCGCTGTTCCTGCTCTTCTGTTACAACTTTGGACTGGTTTAAACTACTCCGCTTTGCTGCCTTCCCCTCTGGATTGACTACGGACTGTCTTGACTCCTCTTTGCTGCCTGGCTCCTCCCCTTGAATGATGGCATTGGATTTCGGACAAATAATACATTAATACTAATACACTTTATTTATATCCCGCCCTTCTCACCCTGAAGGGGACTTGGGGCGGATTACAGTACAATCCCTGCCATTTTTGTATTTGACATACAAGACATACAACATATACAGTAGGAGTATCTTCCAGCCACAGGTTCTTCCAGTTGTATCACAGGGTGCTGTTGCTCCATTGCACCACAGGGGGTGCTGTTGCTTCATCCTCCTATGACGAAGAGCTTGCCAGCCCGTTAGGACTTCCACCTTCCGGCAATCGGTCTTCCTTATTTATTAGTGTTATAAAAGTCCTCCCCTGCAAGTGGTTCCCCATTTCTCTACTCACAGCTAGGCTTGTTTTCGACTGCTTGGGTAAACAGAGGCAGGGCTCACAGTTGGCTGCCCAAGCCAGCCCGGGGTCTCGAACCTGTAATGTTTGGTTGATAAGATCTTCTAACAGCTGTTGTTACCGCTGTGCTAAACCTTCAGCCCTTTTGTGTTTCCCTTTATCGCGCATTTTGCGGAGATTTAATCTGGGTTTTATTGTTAAGGACTCTTTTTTGCTCAGTAAGTTTGCATTCTGTGTTTTTTTTACATTCACAATGAAGTTCAAGTGGGTTTTTTTGTTTTTGGCCCATTCTTTTGTATTTTCTAAACTTTGTAATAAACTTTACTATGACTTATATTGGGCTTGGCTCCTTTAAGGCTCTCTGTCTGCGACATTAAATCTGTATTCTCAGTTTGCTTCTGACACAATAAATAAATAAATAAATAAATTTAGAAACATGACTGCTATAAATATATGTCATCTCAAGGCTGGATTACTGCAACGCGCTCTACGTTGGCCTTCCTCTGTCGGTGACCCGGAAGCTCAGGCTAGTGCAGAACACTGCCGCCCGGCTCCTGTCTGGCACGCCAGCTGGCGCCCACATAACACCTGTTTTGCAGGATCTGCACTGGCTGCCAATTGAGCACCGGATCACCTTCAAAGTGTTGGTCCTCACCTTTAAGGCCTTACACGGCCTGGGGCCAGCGTATTTGAGGGACCGTCTCACCCCATATTGCCCTCCGAGATCACTTCGGTCTGAGGACTCCAATCTCCTGGAGATACCTTCAGCTAAACTCGCAAGGCTGACTGCTACCCGCCGGAGGGCGTTCTCTGTCATAGCACCTACGCTGTGGAACGCCCTCCCGGCCGGAACTCGGGCTATGAAGGACTTGCTCCCGTTTAGACGGGCCTGTAAAACATACCTGTTTAAGCAGGCCTTTGGTGAGTAAGTCCTGCCCATGCCCCGCCATCTATTCGTTCTTCTGAGGATGATGTGCTGTTCATTGTGTTAACTGTGTTATTAATTACTATACTGCTGTTGTTTTTAATTGTTTTTAACTGCTTATTGCCTGTATTTTACTGTGCCCTTCGGCTCCTGTAAGCCGCCGCGAGCCTCAGGGAGTCGGCGGCATAGAAGCCCGAATAATACATAAATAATAAATAAATAAATAAATAAATATGTGTTCATTCCCATGGCCTTTTAGAATTTCTCAGGCTACAGTCACATTTATCTACGACCCACTGAATTCTTTGAAATTTACTTTTCAGTATATGATGGGACTGTTCATGGAAATCATACAAAATAGAGGCTGATGGGAAAAATAATCTGTGGATACATTTCAGAAGAAGCTTTGAAGTAGCAGAATTTCATAATATCATACCTTTCCTTAAGCAGAATCATTTTTATTACTAACTAACTAACTAACTAACTAACTAATTTTATTATTTATGAGTCGCCCTCCACAAATGTGCTCCGGGCGACTTACACAGCTAGGCATCTACAATACTAAAATATGACAATTTTAAAATATTAAAATGTTAAAATATGGGAATAGACAGGTTCCAGGTCACTGATTGTCACTTATGTATATGCTCTTCTAAATAGCCATGTCTTAAGTGCCGCCAGAAATGAAGGCAGGTCGAAGATGGCTCTTTGGTCTGGCGGCAGAGAGTTCCACAGGACAGGGGCCACAACGGAAAAAGATCTCTGTCTCGTGGACTCCAAATGAGCCTCTCTCAGATCCGGGACACAGAGAAGGTTCTCGTAGGCTGGCCGTGGTGCTCTCAGATGGATGGCTGCGAGCCAGTAGGTTGAGGGTGAATCCGGCGAAGACGGAGATCTTGTGGCTGGGTCGCCCGGGTGATGTTAATGTCCAGCTTCCGAGCCTGGACGGTGCGGTGTTATGCCCATCACCTTCCGTAAAGAGCCTGGGGTCCATTTGGACTCCCAGCTGACCATGGAGGCCCAGGTCTCTGCGGTCAGCAAGATCGCTTTTTCATCTGCGACAGGCAAGGAGGCTGGCCCCCTATCTCTCCGAACGATCTGGCCACGGTGATCCAAGCCACGGTCATCTCAAGGCTGGATTACTGCAACGCGCTCTACGTTGGCCTTCCTCTGCCGGTGACCCGGAAGCTCAGGCTAGTGCAGAACACTGCCGCCCGGCTCCTGTCTGGCACGCCAGCTGGCGCCCACATAACACCTGTTTTGCAGGATCTGCACTGGCTGCCAATTGAGCACCGGATCACCTTCAAAGTGTTGGTCCTCACCTTTAAGGCCTTACACAGCCTGGGGCCAGCGTATTTGAGGGACCGTCTCACCCCATATTGCTCTCCGAGATCACTTTGGTCGGAGGACTCCGATCTCCTGGAGATACCTTCAGCTAAACTCGCAAGGCTGACTGCTACCCGCCGGAGGGCGTTCTCTGTCATAGCACCTACGCTGTGGAACGCCCTCCCGGCCGGAACTCGGGCTATGAAGGACTTGCTCCGTTTAGACGGGCCTGTAAAACATACCTGTTTAAGCAGGCCTTTGGTGAGTAAATCCTGCCCATGCCCGCCATCTATTCGTTCTTCTGAGGACGATGTGCTGTTCATTGTGTTAACTGTGTTATTAATTACTATACTGCTGTTGTTTTTAATTGTTTTTAACTGCTTATTGCCTGTATTTTACTGTGCCCTTCGGCTCCTGTAAGCCGCCGCGAGCCTCAGGGAGTCGGCGGCATAGAAGCCCGAATAATACATAAATAAATAAATAGATGGTATCAGACGGTCTTTTAGGTATGTAGGACCCTGGCCCCGCAAGGCCTTAAGTGTCA
This sequence comes from Anolis apletophallus, assembly GCA_030556195.1. Classification (NCBI taxonomy): domain Eukaryota; kingdom Metazoa; phylum Chordata; class Lepidosauria; order Squamata; family Anolidae; genus Anolis; species Anolis apletophallus. The sequence goes on from JARBWK010000010.1 coordinate 129,316,970, forward strand.
GGGTCAGGGCCTTATAAAGGACTCTGTACTCGACCGGCAGCCAGTGTAAATGCTGTAAGGATGGCGTTATGTGACACCTCATAGGTGTTTTCGTGAGGAGCCTGGCGGCAGCGTTCACTACACTCTGGAGCTTGCGAGTTACTGACCGAGGTAGACCCACGTATAAAGCGTTGCAATAGTCCAGCCTTGATGTAACCGTGGCATGAATCACCGTGCCCAGCGCCTCCGTTGGTAGATAGGGCGCCAGTTGCCTCGCTTGACGTAGGTGGAAGAAGGCCCTTTTGCTCGTGGAGGCGATCTGGGCCTCCATCGTCATTTTAGAGTCCAGGATTAGCATTTTATTCTTTTTCTTCCCCGCACTATGTGTCGAAGACCCCCCCCCTTTTTCCAAGAATAATCCAGTAGTTTTCCTGTACTTTTCTTTGTTTTGCAATTCCATACGGAAGAATATGTTACTCCCCCTGCCCGCCCACAACCACCGAAAACATCTATTCTGTATCAGAATGTAAACATTTGTCACTATAGGTTTGATCAAATAGCAAAGTGTTTTTAAATTGATTTGGAACGGCAGAGAAATCAATTGCAATTGGTTCGTCATAGCAAAGAAAATAATTTGTTGCAGGTGTAAAAAGACTCTGAAATTTTGAGACAGGTAAACAAATCCTTGTAATCCACAGAATCTTTGGGAACTAAAGCTTTTAGATGTTTTCAAGGGTGGGTGTAATTAAAAGAACAGACAATTAGAACCTAAACACAGCATGAAAATCTGAGCATGTAAGAACAAATGTTGACTATAAACATCTCGACTTTCACCCCATAAATAGACTCCAAAGTTATTATATGCATCAGCGAACTCTGAGATACAATGGATGCTAAAAGCAGGCTTTCACAAATTCTTGTAGAGAAGACAATCAGTCCTTGAATAAGTATACAAATAAATAGCAATTTGGTGCTTTTCCAACATTAGTATAGTTGGAAAAAAAACATGGATGGTTTTGATCTTGTTCTTTCATCGTTTTCTCATCTCATTGCCACTGAACACATTCATGGGTTGCGTTCTTCCAATTACACAAAAAGCAACGGGAAACAACACTGTGGATTGGCGACAGCTTCTCTGATCATAGAAGATGCTTGCTAATGTTAGATCCTGCCTGGAGGGGTTACGTGGGCCTCTGTTGAATATCATAAACAGCTCCCTTGAGCAAGGAGTCTTTCCAGAGTGCTTAAAAGAGGTGGTGGTAGCTCCATTACTGAAGAAACCATCATTGGACCCCGCGGTTCCCTCCAACTACCGCCCAGTGTCGAATCTTTCGTACCTGGGCAAGGTGGTTGAGAGGGCAGTAATGGAGCAGCTGCAGTCCTTCTTAGATGATGCAACATGGCTAGACCCCTTCCAGTCCGGCTTCCGTTCGGGGCACGGGACGGAGACGGCCCTGGTCTCCATCACAGATCAACTCCGCTGCCAGCTCGACCAAGGCGGGTCTGCGCTGCTCGTGTTATTGGACCTCACGGCAGCGTTTGACACGGTCGACCACAATCTTTTGATCCACCGCCTGGCCGTGGCTGGAGTGAGGGGGACTGTCCTTAAATGGCTGACCTCCTTCCTCCGCCAGCGGTCTCAGCGTGTGAGGAGGGGCGAGGTGGTTTCCAAGGGCTCCTCATTAGTTTGTGGAGTCCCACAGGGGGCCATTCTCTCCCCTCTGTTATTTAACATCTACATGCAGCCGCTTGCACAGCTGGTGCGGAGTTATGGGCTAGTCTGCCACCAGTACACTGATGACACCCAGCTCATTCTGAGGATGGAGGGCAGGCCGGAATTTGTCTCCGATAATTTCCAGCACTGCCTTGAAGCCGTTACTGGATGGCTGCGAGCCAGTAGGTTGAGGGTGAATCCGGCGAAGACGGCGATCTTGTGGCTGGGCCGCCCGGGCGGGGTGGGTGCCCGGCTTCCGACCCTGGACGGTGCGGCGCTACACCCAGCGCCGTCTGTGAAGAGCCTGGGTGTCCACTTGGACTCCCAGCTGACCATGGAGGCCCAGGTCTCTGCGGTCAGCAAGGCTGCTTTTTTCACCTCCGCCAGGCAAGGAGGCTGGCCCCCTACCTCTCCCGGAAGCGACCTGGCGCGGTGATCCAAGCCACAGTCATCTCGAGGCTAGATTACTGTAATGCGCTCACGTTGGCCTTCCTATGTCGTCGATCCGGAAGCTCAAGCTGGTGCAGAACACTGCCGCCCGGCTCCTGTCTGGGGCTCCAGCAGGCTGCCATATAACTCCAATCTTGCAGAATCTGCACTGGCTGCCTATTGAGCACCGGGTCGCCTTCAAAGTGTTGGTCCTTACCTTCAAGGCCTTACACGGCTTGGGGCCAGCGTATCTGAGGGACCGTCTCACTCCATATTGCCCATCGAGATCACTACGGTCTGAGGATGCCAACTTCCTGGAAATACCATCAATAAAGTTGGCGCATTTGACATCTACCCGCCGGAGGGCGTTCTCAGTATTAGCCCCCACGCTATGGAACGCCCTCCCGGCCGGAACCAGGGCCCTGAGGGACTTACTCCCGTTTAGACGGGCCTGCAAAACTCAGCTGTTTAGGCAGGCCTTCGGTGAATAGGTCAGCGTGTTTTTATGTGCTATACTGCTGCATCTGCTGCTGCTTTGTTGTTTTAATGTTATTGCTACTGTTTTAACTGTTTTATGTTTTATCCCTTGGCGTTATGCCTTTGGCTCTTGTGAGCCGCCGCGAGCCCCCGGGAGTCGGCGGCATAGAAGCCTCAATAAATAAATAAATAAATAAATAATGCCAGTCTCTTGAATCACACTAATTTTTTTTCACCATATAGTTGTAAATATATGCTCAGAAGATCACTGCGTTCAGAGGGGCTCAACCTGTTGGAGGTGCCTGGCATAAAGACTTACAGGCTGTCTAGCACACGGCAGAGGGCGTTTGCTGTGGCCGCGCCGACCCTGTGGAACTCCCTGCCTGAGGAGACGCGAGTCATACGGGACTTGATGCCATTTCGCAGATCCGTTAAGACCTGGTTATATAGGCAGGCATTCGGCCCCTGACCGGTGCCCGTCATAATCTGCCACCCTGCCGCATCATCGCCACTTGCACTTTGCCGTCTTGTTGTAGTTTTACTGTGGGAATGGGGTTTAACTGGGGGTTTTAACTGGGTTTTATAATGTTTTTATGTGTTTTATCCGATATTTTATTGCTGTAAACCGCTTTGAGCTTCGGAGAGAGCGGTATACTAAGCTGAATCAATCAATCAATCAATAAATGTGCGGGAATGTGGTGCAGCTGGCTGGATGTCAGCTGCATAAGATCTCTACTGACCAGAAGGTCATGAGTTCGAGGCCTGCCTGGGTCGAGGTGGGCTCTCGACCTATTGTGTAGCCTGTTGTCGACCTTTGCAACTCGAAAGACAGTTGCATCTGTCAAGTAGGAAATTAAGGTACCACTTAGTGGGGAGGCTTAATTTAACTGATTTACAAGGCCATAAAAAAGATCTCCAGGGAACACGCTGAGAAATGATGGAGTGCGACAGCTCCCCCTGGTGGCCAGATGTTAAATTGCCTCTGTCTGTCTTGTGTGTTTGTGTGTCTAAATGTAATGTGTACATTGTAATCCGCCCTGAGTCCCCTGCGGGGTGAGAAGGGCGGAATAGAAATAAAGTAAATAAATACACAAATACAAATAAATCCCAAATATAAGGAAAGCTATGAATGCAAACCAACTGTCTGCGTCAAAGCATCTCCTTTGATTAATAAACTATTACTTGGACTTGTTTTCTTAAAAAAACAACAACAACACATGCCCCTCTCTTGTGCCAAAAGAGTTGTAGCAAAAATGTTTAGGCATTTTCTTCACACTTTCTTTAACTCTGGAAGTTCCAGTGAGACCCATATTGGGATAATCTATATGTATAGACATAGATTATGGGCAGTGGTGGTGCAGCAGTTAAACCACTATGCTGCTGAACTTGCTGATCAAAAGGTTGGCAGTTCAAATCTGGGGAGCGGGGGAGCTCCTGTTGTTAGCCCCAGCTTCTGCCAACTTAATAATAATAATAACAACAACACTTATTTATATTCTGCCCTTCTCACCCCGAAGGGGACTCAGCGCAAATCACAAGTATGCAGACATGGCAAACATTCAATGCCATTTGTATTGATGTACACAGACAGAACAGAAGGAGGTTTTTGCGTCGTGCCACCGGGGGTGCTGTCGCGCCATCCTTCTATGATGAAGAGCTGTCTGGACTTCCGCATTCCAGCATCTGATCTTCTTTTTCTTTATGGCATTGTAAAAAACCTCCTCCGTTTTTTTTTAGCGGTACCTAATTTCTCTAATTACAGCTAAAGCTGTTTTCGAACTGCTTAGGTAAACAGTGGGCAGGGCTGACGGTTGGCTGCTCACGCCAACCCGGGGTTCGAACTTGCAACCTTTTGGTTGATAGATCTTTAGCTGCTGATGATTTAACAGCTGTGCTAAACCTCCGGCCCTCCTAAACCTGCTAAACCTAGCAGTTCAAAAACATACAGATGTGAGTAGATCAATAGGTATTGCTCTGGCAGGAAGTTAACAATACTCCATGCAGTCATGCCTGTCACATGACCTTGGAGGTGCCTGTGGCCTAGAAATGAAGATGAGCAACACCCGCCAGAGTCAGGACTCTAGACTTAATGTCAAGGGGAAACTTTTACTTTATATACATACTAGCTGTACCCGGCACGCGTTGCTGTGCCCTATTTAGGAGATGCGAGAAAGTCTGAGTATGTAAGGGTTGGAATTGATGTAACTTATGGTCTTGGTGGGGTCATGGCTGTGTCGTTGTGGGTTGTTCTGGTGGGTGGGATGTTGAAGTCCTGGGGAGTTGTCGGTGTGTGGTGTTCCTGGCGTTCTGCAGAGCTTGTGGATATACAATGTTTTTTTTGTCTTTCCGTCTGCTGTGTTGATGTAGAGGTTCAGTGGTTTCCCAACTCTGGAGCACGCTCGTAGTCTGTGGGAGAAGCATTCTGTGTCAAAGTCTATGCCACAGATTTGCAGTGGTTTTCCTGGTGCCTTGTTTTTGGTGATGGCAAAAGCTAGTGTAGTGCCGTGTCTTTCTGTTCTGGCGTGTGTTCTGCCTTTGGGTGTGTGAGGTATGTAGCGTTGTGAGTGTGTCATCCGATGCTGTTCTTTTAGGAGGCATGGCTTGTCTTTTGGGTCAGCTTATGCCTGTGTGGAAGGAAGGAATGGCATACAAATGGGTTGAGCAGTAGACACAAGGTTGTGTTATGTGCGTATTGTGTTGTGTGTAGATATTACTTTTGTGTTATTCTGGGGTATGTGTTTGTCAGTGGTGCCTGTGTCCCTGGTGCCCTATTTGGCTCCCTCCTAGATCTTGACCGTGGCAGTTTCTCTCTGGAGAAATCCTGGAAAGCTCTGCAACAAAATGGCTTGAATCCCAAAATCCCCGGGAAAGGGGCGGAACAAAACTCAACTGGGCTCTGCAATCATTGATTGCAGGTGCAAAGAACCAATCAAGGCAACTGAAACTCTAGCAAACTATACAGGCTGCAAAAACACAATTCAACAGTGCAAACCTTTTGGAACTTAAAAGTTTTCCATGCAAGTGGCGCTCGCTGTGCTGTCACAGCTCTTCATACCTTCCTGGCTTCCAGATATGACTGGAATGGCTTTATGTTGTGATGTCTGCAGGGTTCATTTGGGCCAGATCCTGCCAAGTGTAAGTCAGGCCCTGGATGTTAGTGTGAGTTTTAGTAAAGCCAGGACTGAGCACAGCTTTGCATACCGCACTTCCAGATACTAGGCATGAGAAAAAAGTTATGAAAATGATTCGTTTCGTAAGAAATTCGTAAGAAATGCTACTTTCGAGTATTTCCGCACCTGGAACGCCTGCCAGGAAGTGGACTTTCTTTTCGAACTTCGGGGCCAGGATTTTCTTAAGTGTCGTTATTAGGTCGTAGGGGGCACCCTCCTTCTCTCACCACCCTCCCGCCTCCCTTGCCAATAAGTATTATGGCAAGGCAAGCCCTAAACTCGCTCCTTCTTTCGGCTGGAAGCCCGGAAAAATGTAAACAGAGAGGATTACTCAGAAGTAAATCTGCAAAGGAGGGCACTTTGGATGAAGTGCCCTCCTTGTGGATTTACTTGAGTAAACCTCTCTGTTTACATTTTTTCCAGGCTTCCCTGCCTCTCCTGCCTGCCAGGATCTAAAGCATCAGAGAGTATTGGGGTGAGAAACCAACCTAATGTATAATAGAATGAATGCTACTGTAAGTGCCTAATATTATAAGTAATCCAACTGGTCATATACCTACATTCCATGCACATGCAATAATACAGCAGTAATAACAATAACAAGAGGTAAAATTCAAACCGAAGTATTCTGACTGGTCTCTCCTCATGCGGTGCAAACGGGCTCTTCTCTATTAGCCCGGGAAAAGCCAGCGTTTGCTGCTTGGGAGCACACACATACATATTCTTGGGGGGGGGGGGTTGCTGCAGAATCCGGGCTCATAGAGAAGATTATGCAGCAAATCCCCCAAAGAATATGTATGTGTGTGCACCCAAGCAGAAAACGCTGGCTTTTCCCGGGCTCACAGAGAAGAGCCCGTTTGCACCGCATGAGGAGGGACCAGTCAGAATACTTCGGTTTGAATTTTACCTCTTCTTATACCCATTGTTATTACTGCTGTATTATTGCATGTGCATGGAATGTAGGTATATGACCAGCCTGGGCAAACTTGGGCCCTCGCTCCTCGGGATCGGGGTGAGAGAGAGCAGCGAGGAGCCAGGGGGGGGGGCTCCTCCTCCTTTTCTTTTGCTGCTTCCAAGAATAGAATACCCCCTCCCTCCCTCCCTCCCTCCTTTGCTCCCTCCTTCCTATTTGGAGAGTCCCATCTAGAATTCAGTGTGATTTATTCAAGTTTTGGCCTACAACTCCCAGAAATCCCAGCCAATGTACCATCTGTAAGGATTTCTGGGAGTTGTAGGCCAAAAACCATCTGGAAATGGCATGCGCTGGCATACAAACTACTAACGAATTTCGTTAGTAATTAAGTTACATTTTAGAAATTTTTGGAATTTTTTTTTGTAAGTCTTTCTTTACTAATAAAAAAATCCCCCATTTGATTTTAGAATCGCCATTTTTGGGTTCTAAACCATGCCTACCAGATACCGATATTGTTGAGCTTTAAAGGGAACAGAAGAGGACGGCCCAAAATGATCAAAGGGATTAATTTAAGTTCCACACTGAGGAAAGGTTATAACATCTGAAGTTTTTAGAACAGGAAAAGTGGAGGCACGATTGAAGTATAGTTCAATTATGTGTACCATTTCAAATTCTATGGATTTTCCCCCTGCATGGAGCTCGCTGTCTGTGTATGAAGTTGTCTCATTTGACTCTGCCTTCAGCTATGTTTGTTCAGTAAGAGTTACAAAGGGAATTGAATACTTTCAACATTCATTTCTTCAGGGGGTTTTAAATTGCACATAAAGCCAAGTGAACCTCTCTCAGTAGGGGAGCTTCATAGCCAAGAATTTTCTCCAGACAAGGCAAGGTGGGTGCTGAGGTGAAGGCAAAGCCAACAGTCGGGCGGCCAGGTTGTTAACTGGAGTGGCGTACAGAGAGCGTACTACTCCTCTGTTGCGCCAGCTCCACTGGCTCCCAATCAGCTTCTGGGCACAATTCAAAGTGCTGGCTTTAACCTTTAAAGTCCTGAACGGTTCTGGCCCAGATTACCTGTATCTCCGAATGTATCTCCTGCTATGAACCATAACATAGCTTAAGATCGTCAGGAGTGGCCCTGCTCTCGATCCCACCACTTTCGCAAATGCGGTTGGTAGGAACGAGAGACAGGGCCTTCTCAGCAGTGGCTCCCCACCTGTGGAACTCCCTCCCCGAGGACATCAGGTTGGCCACCTCCCTCCTGTCCATTAGAACAGTGTTTTTCAACCTTTTTTGAGCCGCGGCACATTTTTTACATTTACAAAATCCTGGGGCACACCACCAACCAAAATGACACAAAATGACACTCTAACACAGTAATACATATAGTTAATATGTTTTAAATGTATTTATACACTCAGTGTGAAACCTGGGCCTGTTTCGATGAACACAACATATATATGACTTCCTCTCACATACTTATACATGGCTATCATGTCTTCTCTCAGCCTTCTCTTCTTCAGGCTAAACATGCCCAGCTCTTCAAGCCGCTCCTCATAGAGCTTGTTCTCCAGACCTTTGTGAAATTTCACCCCGAGTGAAACTTGCTTCCAGTTAACTATGGATGTCATGAAGCTGTTATAAACAGTCCCTTTGGGGGTGGGGAGGCAACTCTCAAAAAATCCAGTAAAATAGTAAAAAAAAACCACATTTCCAAGCGGAGAGGCTCCGCCCCCCCTCTGGCTTCAGCTCTACCAGCAGCTTCTCCAGACTTGAGGAGGGCAGTGCCAAGCCAGTGGTGGCATAGCTAGCACAAGGCTGGCTTGGCCCTGCCCTCCTCAAGGCTGGAGAAGCTGCTGGTAGAGCTGAAGCTGGGGAGGGGGAGGGGCCTCCGGAGGCCTCGCCTTGCATTCCGTTTGCCTCTCTCTCATCCGGAAGCAACCCTGGAGCCTCCGCTGCTGGCGAGAGAGAGGAGCGCAGGGGCGGTCTAAGGTAATTTTAAATGGTAGGCGAACTTTATTTTGGCGCCCCCCCAAAGATTTTTTTGCTTTCCCCCATGTAAATCAAATATACAATTATAATATCACAATACCATTAGTAGTATTATATTGTATCAATGTATATACAATATATTATACCATACTCATACTATATTATATCATAATTATATTATACTACATTACGATATAATTATATTATAATATATTGACATTATAATATAATGTAACATTCTATTATATTATTATAATAAATAAAATTATTTATTTAAATAAACTTATCCTCTACTAAATATTTTCATGACTCCTATAAAACTCAAAAAACCCAAAATAAAGTAAAATAAAATATTATATATTACTATTTTGTACAATACCACTATACTGCAATATTGTTTGTAATATTACATGTAATATAAAATATATCATCATTCTATTGTTATATTGTATTTGTATTATATTGTATGACAATATTAAGCAGAACTGTATAATAATCAACAAGAAATGCAATGTAAATGCATCAAAATCAGAATATATTACCTATCACCCGTCTCATAATTCATAGGAGTCTCCCATAAGTCCAAAATTAGGATCCCAATGTAAATGTAAATAGAAAAACAGCCAAAATGTTCAAATGAGGTCGAATACAGGCAGCGTGACCTGGGCAAACTTGGGCCCTCCCTCCCTCCTTCTAAGTGTTTTGGACTCCAACTCCCACAACTCCTCATAGCCTCAGGCCCCTCAGGTCTAGACAGAAGTAGAGCCGAAGAAAGGAAGGAGGGAGAGAAGAGGTCACAGAGGAGGAGGAGGAAAGCCCTTCATTCATTCCTTCACTTACACTTCCTTCACTGATTCTTTTCTCCTTCCCTGCAAACGCCAGCGCGGAGACAAAGGGAGAGAGGAAGCATTCCCTGCCTGCCCGATAGGGAGTGCTTTGCTTACAGGCTTCTGCGCAAGGGAGCTACTGGGCATGCGCGGAGGTTTTCGCGCATGTGCAGTTGCTCCTGCGCTCAACTTCAGCTCCAGAGCAACTGCGCCTGCGTGAAAACCTCCACGCGTGCCCAGAAGCGGCGTCGGAGCGCACAAAGCCGGGGTCAAAAAGCAGGCAGCTGCAGCACTGTCTGAGGAACATCGGCAGGGCCAGGATGGCGCCCCATGCGGCCAGGATGGCGCCCCCTTCCCAGATGGCGCCCTAGGCGGCCGCCTACTTGGCCTATCTTGTAGGACCGCCCCTGGAGGAGTGCCCTGCTTATCTCTCTTCCAGAAGCAAACGTGGACGGTGTGCAGCGTGGAAGGTGCGCGCAGGCAGAAGGTGCGCGCACGCATAGCAGAAGCGCCCCATTTGGCTGCGATCCACCTCCTTCGGTCCCGCGATCGACTGGTCAATCCTGATCGACTTCCTGGGAAGCCCTGCTGTAGACTAAGACCAATGCCGGAGCAATCCCCAAACAATACGGGCAAGAAAGTGGTGTGTAAATAAAACCTTACAACACTCCCAGGCTCTGCGGGAAGGCAGAGAGGAACGGCGTTCACATGAGGCTGCTGCAGAAGACCAAAGCAATCAATCGCCGAATGGGGGTTGGAGGAACGCTCTAGGCAAGCTGCTCCTCCTCCGCAGCCTCATGTGAACTCCATTCCTCTCTGCCTTCCCACGGAGCCTGGGAGCATTGTAGGGCTTTATTTACACACCGCTTTCTTGCCCGTATTGTTTGGGGATTTGCTCCAGAATTGGTCTTAGCCGAAAAGCCGAAATCTGCGAGCCAGATACAAACATCAAAAGAGCCACACCTGTCTCGCGAGCCATAGGTTCCCGACCCCTGCCATAGGATAAAGCTATAAGTGGTGTCAAACTGCCATAAATCTGCATTGTGGACGTGAGGCGGGTTTTATCCTATTTTGAAGCAACAAATTCAGGAGTGATATGTATGAGTCAACTGCCCTACAATCCAGTGAAATTCAGGGAGAGAATGGAAAGATATAGCAGTGTGAAACGTGAAAAAGTGTCAGACCCAATAATCTTTTGAGAATGATGAGTTACTTCCACAGCGTTTAGAGCAGGGTGAATGAAGTGCAGCCTATTTGCTGACCTCTATTTTACTCTGTAAGATCGTACTTCTAAAAAAATCCTTGGTTTAAAGAATTCTGTGTGTCAAGTGAAGCACCACAAAAGTGTTCCGTATTCTCCATTGAGGGGAAATGTGTGTGTTTTAAAGAAGTGGTTGCTGTGAGTTTTCAGGGCTGTAGGGCCATGTTCCAGAAGCATTCTCCTGTTGTTTCACCCACATCTACGGCAGACATCCTCAGAACCTCTGAGGATGGCTGCCGTAGATGTGGGTGAAACATCTGGAGTGAAGGCTGCTGGAACTTGGCCCTACAACCCAGAAAAACTCACAGCAACCCAGTGGCTCTGTCCATGAAAGCCTTCAACAACACATTTTAAAGAGGTGTATCGCCCTCTGAGGCCTTGGCAACCTGACCCCTGGATAAACCACACAGCAGCTGAGGTACAACGGGTTTTTATTGATAATAGGTAAGTATAGGAAAGAAGGGTTGGAGGCAATCTTAATAGTGCCCCAACTAGCAGCAAACAGGAATCAGCAAGGCGTGGGTGCTCCGCAGTAAAAAGGAGCACAAGCGGCAAACGGGAATTCAAGCTGGATGCAAAGTCTCTTGGGATCCCAGCCGAAGCGAGTGAGGCTGGGATGTTGATTAAATGCAAAGAGTTCAAAAGGCAAAAGAGTCTTTTCAGGATCAATCAATGGGTCTCGACGATGAACTGGAACAAGGCAACACTGGAACAAGTCAGCCCGCAGTAGGCTGACTGGCGTGGCTTGGTGGAAGGCCCGACTGGCCTTACCCACAAGATCTTTACCCAAATGCGTTGTTGGTACAAGACACTGGCATAGGGGTCTGCAGAGCAGATCTGGTGTTCCTTAGTTGCGTCGCACGTCAAAAGCTAAGATTGATGATCCCTTATGTTTTGGTGAACTCAGTCCTCTAGGAATGCGGGGCTCGTTAGCAAGGGGAAGAGGCCTGCAGGGGAAGGCAAGGCGCTCCTCCCACCTCTCTCTCGCCCAGTTCCGCCATGGAGCCGGGCGAGAGTGGGGTGGGCGGAGAGGAAGGCTGGGCCTCCGCAGGCCCCGCCTGGAGCTCCTCCCACCTCAATCTCGCGTGAAGAGGACCAAGGAGCGTTTGACCTGGTCAGGGCCTGAAGATCACCCGGATGAGGCCCAAAGATCGACCGGTTGATTGCGATCTACTTAATGAGCACCCCTGCCTTACACGGTAATAAACAAGTAATACAATCCATGGATTAAACCGTCTATGCCTTGAATATATCTCTATATGATTTTGCCATTTTGTATAAAGGAGTATTACACACACACACACACGTAATGCTAATAGTATAATATACCACCAGAGTACTCCACAGCAACCCATGGCAGGGTACAGCTAGTAGTTTAGAAAAAACAGATTTTATAAATCAGATGTAGGAATTAACAGTGATTCTTTAAGCCAGAATATAAGTTACTGTGAGCTGTTTCTAGGCATGCAATTTTTAAACAATAAAGCAGATGAACTTGTAGCCATGTTTCTCATGTTTTTTCCCAACATTGGGAGAGAACATGCATTGATCTGTTCCTTAATTTGTACATATTCTGACTTTTTTATAATCTGAATAACATCCAAGTCATTAAATAAAAAGACCTATCAAAATATTTATTATTATTTTATTTACATCATTTTTACCCCGCCGGGGGGACGGGGACGGGACTCAGAGCGTTGTTCTCAAAGTAGTTGATGTCTTCCACGTATCAAAAATTCAAATGAAATAAAACTCTGATACATGAAGGGAAGATAATAGAACTGTTGCAAAAATTCAATAGGTAACGGATTGTATTCTTGTGGGTAAAATACCAAACACCCAACTAAAACACAGCCTCCAACCAATTATATTTTAGACTAGAAAGGGCACCTGCTGAAAATATCGATTACTGAATCAAAAATTTATTTCTCAAGGGTTTTTGTTGCGTTCGGTTTTATCTTGCGTGATAGCTGCAGGCGGCCTTAGTCACTTAAGTACCGTATATTCCGGAATACAAGGCGACTGGGGCTATAAGACGACCCCCCCAACTTTCCAACACAAAATACAGAGTTAGGGATATATCAGGAAGGCGTTAAGCGGTGGACGAGGCTTCCTGGCTTCCTGCTGCAGTCCCTCGCGCCCCTGGCTCCGCTCTGTGTGTGTATGTGTCCCTGCTGCCTTTGCGAGGGAGAGGATCTCTCTCGCTCTCTCTGCTGCCTTTGCCGAGGGAGAGGAGAAGGGAAGAGTCCTACGAACCCTCTCCCCTCGACAAAGAGGAAGGCCGCAATGCAGTCCCAAGCAAGGAGGGAAGAAGGCAGGAAGGGATGGCGGCAGCGCACGTGGAAAGGGAGCCAGGAAAATACGGAGGCGCTAAATGCAGTGTCACTCCTCCAGAGGGAATGCTTCTGGAGCATGGCCTGACAACCCGGAAAACTCAGAGCAACCCCATGATTCTGGCCATGAAATTCTTCGACAACACAGATTAATTTTAATTCAATATCTTTTTCCTTGCCCTTCTCTTATACATTTATTCTTTTTCTTTTCTTTTCTGAAAGTTCTCTCTCTCTGGTAATTGATACAAAATGGCTCCCATCTCTGTACAGCGTGGCACCATGCCGAGAAGCTTATGTTGTGACTGTACATCTCCTCCATTTAACTTAGCCATAGCAGTCTTCTTTCCCGTCACCATCAACCTTTTTATTTAGATGTTCATGGACCTCAAACTGAGTAGTATGGATGATGTCACATTCACATTTGATCACAAATGAACTGCACCCCTGGATCTGTATTCTGTAGTTGATTTGTGTTTCTAACCTGCCTGTTTCAAACTGTTTTGCTGCTTAGGCAGTGTTTCCTCAACCTTTTTTGAGCCAAGGCACACTTTTTACATTTGTAAAATCCGGGGACACACCACCAACCCAAATGACACAAAATGACACTCTAACACAGTAATACATATAGTTAATAGTTTTTTAAATGTATTTATACACTCAGTGTGAAACCTGGGCCTGTTTCGATGAACACAACATAGATATCCTGGCAGGAATGGCAGAAAGACACAAACTTCCCACACAGAACTCTCATAATAGAGATTCTAGCAGTAAATGGGCCTTAAAGAATCCCCATCGAAGGCGGATGAAGCACAGGCCCAGAAGCTTCTGGGGGGCTAACTACATCTCCTTGAGAAGTGCCACCTTCTCCGACCCCCAAAGGAGAACAAAAAACCACCCATCAGCCCCCGCGAGGGTCAGTAAAGTAACTCACTCCCCAGGGGAGCTCAATCCTCCACAAAGCCACCTGATCCACCTCGACCACCCTCAGCGACCAACCCAGAGGTTGAGCGTCCCATCCCCAGGACCTCCCATGCAGGCCCTATCCGTTCTCCAGGAGTGACTGAATACACCCCCTCGCTCCAACTGGATTGGGTCCCAGAGTCAAGGAGTCACCCGCTACGGACATACCTGACCCACCTCCCGACCTCTCCCTGTCCCCTTTTCAAGGGGTCTGTCGGAAGCTGAACCCGCAACACCTCAAGGGGGATCTAGTGACCAGGAGGCTGATTCCAACGATCTGTGGGAATGGGACATATGGCGGTAGGCGCAGGCCAATAGAGAGAATCAGCCAGAGTCACAAACGGACTCTGGCCCATTC
>JARBWK010000010.1:129331479-129395303 GCA_030556195.1 Anolis apletophallus
TCAGGGCCTTATAAAGGACTCTGTACTCGACCGGCAGCCAGTGTAAATGCTGTAAGGATGGCGTTATGTGACACCTCATAGGTGTTTTCGTGAGGAGCCTGGCGGCAGCGTTCTCTACACTCTGGAGCTTGTGAGTTACTGACCGAGGTAGACCCACGTATAAAGCGTTGCAATAGTCCAGCCTTGATGTACCCGTGGCAGGAATCACCGGGGCCAGCGCCTCCGGTGGTAGATCGGGCGCCAGGTGCCTCGCTCGACGGAGGTGGAAGAAGGCTCTTTTGCTCGTGGAGGCGATCTGGGCCTCCATCATCATTTTAGAGTCCAGGATTAGCATTTTATTCTTTTTCTTCCCGCACTATGTGTCGAAGACCCCCCCGTTTTCCCAAGAATAATCCAGTAGTTTTCCTGTACTTTTCTTTGTTTTGCAATTCCATACTGAAGAATATTTTACTCCCCCCGCCCGCCCACAACCACCGAAAACATCTATTCTGTATCAGAATGTAAACATTTGTCACTATAGGTTTGATGAAATAGCAAAGTGTTTTAAAATTGATTTGGAACGGCAGAGAAATCAATTTCAATTGGTTCGTCATAGCAAAGAAAATAATTTGTTGCAGGTGTAAAAAGACTCTGAAATTTTGAGACAGGTAAACAAACCTTTGTAATCCACAGACTCTTTGGAAACTAAAGCTTTTAGATGTTTTCAAAGGTGGGTGTAATTAAAACAACAGACAATTAGAACCTAAACACAGCATGAAAATGTGAGCATGTAAGAACAAATGTTGACTATAAACATCTCGACTTTCACCCCATAAATAGACTCCAAAGTTATTATATGCATCAGCAAACTCTGAGATACAATGGTGCTAAAAGCAGGCTTTCACAAATTCTTGTAGAGAAGACAATCAGTCCTTGAATAAGTATACAAATAAATAGCAATTTGGTGCTTTTCCAACATTAGTATAGTTGGGGAAAAAGTGGATGGTTTTGATATTGTTCTTTCATCATTTTCTCATCTCATTGCCACTGAACACATTCATGGGTTGCGTTCTTCCAATTACACAAGGACATGCAAGGGAAAAGCAACGGGAAGCAACACTCTGGATTGGCGACAGCTTCTCTGATCATAGAAGATGCTTGCTAATGCAGCACTAATGCCAGTCTCTTGAATCACACTAATTTTTTTCCACCATATAGTTGTAAATATATGCTCAGAAGATCACTGCCTTCAGAGGGGCTCAACCTGTTGGAGGTGCCTGGCATAAAGACTTACAGGCTATCTAGCACACGGCAGAGGGCGTTTGCTGTGGCCGCGTCGACCCTGTGGAACTCCCTGCCTGAGGAGACGCGAGTCATACGGGACTTGATGCCATTTCGCAGATCTGTTAAGACCTGGCTATATAGGCAGGCATTCGCCCCTGACCGGTGCCCGTCATAATCTGCTACCCTGCCGCATCATCGCCACTTGCACTATGCTGTCTTGCTGTAGTTTTACTGTGGGAATGGGGTTTAACTGGGAGTTTTAACTTGGTTTTATAATGTTTTTATGTGTTTTATCTGATATTTTATTGCTGTAAACCGCTCTGAGCTTCGGAGAGAGCGGTATACTAAGCTGAATCAATCAATCAATCAATAAATGTGCGGGAATGTGGTGCAGCTGGCTGGATGTCAGCTGCATAAGATCTCTACTGACCAGAAGGTCATGAGTTCGAGGCCTGCCTGGGTCGAGGTGGGCTCTCGACCTATTGTGTAGCCTGTTGTCGACCTTTGCAACCCGAAAGACAGTTGCATCTGTCAAGTAGGAAATTAAGGTACCACTTAGTGGGGAGGCTTAATTTAACTGATTTACAAGGCCATAAAAAGATCTCCAGGAAACACGCTGAGAAATGATGGAGTGCGACAGCTCCCCCTGGTGGCCAGATGTTAAATTGCCTCTGTCTGTCTTGTGTGTTTGTGTGTCTAAATGTAATGTGTACATTGTAATCCGCCCTGAGTCCCCAAGCGGGTGAGAAGGGCGGAATAGAAATAAAGTAAATAAATACACAAATACAAATAAATCCCAAATATAAGGAAAGCTATGAATGCAAACCAACTGTCTGCATCAAAGCATCTCCTTTGATTAATAAACTATTACTTGGACTTGTTTTCTTTAAAAAAAACACACAACACATGCCCCTCTCTTGTGCCAAAAGAGTTGTAGCAAAAATGTTTAGGCATTTTCTTCACACTTTCTTTAACTCTGGAAGTTCCAGTGAGACCCATATTGGGATAATCTATATGTATAGACATAGATTATGGGCAGTGGTGGTGCAGCAGTTAAACCACTATGCTGCTGAACTTGCTGATCGAAAGGTTGGCAGTTCAAATCTGGGGAGCGGGGGAGCTCCTGTTGTTAGCCCCAGCTTCTGCCAACCTAATAATAATAATAACAACAACACTTATTTATATTCTGCCCTTCTCACCCCGAAGGGGACTCAGCACAAATCACAAGTATGCAGACATGGCAAACATTCAATGCCATTTGTATTGATGTACACAGACAGAACAGAAGGAGGTGTTTGCGTCGTGCCACCGGGGGTGCTGTCGCTCCATCCTTCTATGATGAAGAGCTGTCTGACTTCCGCATTCCAGCATCTGATCTTCTTTTCTTTATGGCATTGTAAAAACCTTCCCCGCTTTTTTTTTTAGCGGTACCTAATTTCTCTAAATACAGCTAAAGCTGTTTTCGAACTGCTTAGGCAAACAGTGGGCAGGGCTGACGGTTGGCTGCTCACGCCAACCCGGGGTTTGAACTTGTAACCTTTTGGTTGATAGATCTTTAGCTGCTGATGATTTAACAGCTGTGCTAAACCTCCGGCCCTCCTAAACCTGCTAAACCTAGCAGTTCAAAAACATACAGATGTGAGTAGATCAATAGGTATTGCTCTGGCAGGAAGTTAATAATACTCCATGCAGTCATGCCTGTCACATGACCTTGGAGGTGCCTGTGGCCTAGAAATGAAGATGAGCAACACCCCCAGAGTCAGGACTCTAGACTTAATGTCAAGGGAAACTTTTACTTTATATACATACTAGCTGTACCCGGCACGCGTTGCTGTGCCCTATTTAGGAGATGCGAGAAAGTCTGTGTATGTAAGGGTTGGAATTGTGGGTTGTTCTGGTGGGTGGGATGTTGAAGTCCTGTGGAGTTGTCAGTGTGTGGTGTTCCTGGCGTTCTGCAGAGCTTGTGGATATACAATGTTTTTTGTCTTTCCGTCTGCTGTGTGTGTGTGTGTTTTTTTTTTTTTAGATATAATTTTTATTGGTTTTGTGCACAGGACAATTAGATGTTGACAAAATCGTCCGTCCGACAATAGGGGGTGAGGGTAGGGAGGGGGTGGGGGGGGGGTTATTGACTTCCCAACATTTTCTCAGGGTAATCTTACAAAAATTGAATTGTTCAAAGATATATGCACTGTTCTTTATCACACAATCCTTTTACTAAGACAGTAGCAGTAGAAAGCCCAGTCATATGTTCTCTAGCTTCATTGGAAAGGGTATTCCTTATTCATCATATAGTCTCTGAAGCCTGACCATTCAGTCTTTTCCTTCTTCTCGACAGTTTCTGTGATAGTATATCCATCTGGATAATGTCCAAGATCTTGCTGTTCCAGTCTTCTACAGTTGGTATCTTGCTTTCCTTCCATCTTTTGCCAGCGTTAATCTGGCACATGTACACAGTAAAAATAACATTTTATCCTGGTTTTTGCTTAAATTTGGGATTGAGAAACCTAATAGATATACTTTTGGGTCTATTCTATATTTTGCTTTTATAATTTTCTGTGTCTCGGTATGTATTGTTGCCCAAAATTTCTTCACCCGTTTGCACTCCCACCATTGGTGCATGTATGTTCCGAGCTCCTTGTTACATTTCCAGCATTTATTTGAACTTCCAATTGTAAACTTAGCTAATCTAGCAGGATATAGGTGCCACCTAAATTGCATTTTTAACCAATTTTCCCGAATATCTGTCCCAGCTGTATACTTTAGCTTTTTTCTCCAAACTTCCTCCCATTGATATTGGTACAGAGTGCATCTTAGATCTTGTGCCCATTTAATTTGGCACTCTTTAATTTGTTCCTCCTCCGTTGACCATGTTAGTAATAATTTGTATATGGCACTTGTAGTTTTCATCTTAGTTTTCATGATTCTGTCCCAGTGGTCATTTCCTTCCGAGAACCCCTGTTCCCGGTCCTTCTTGTATGCCTCACATATTTGATAGTACTGAAACCAGCTTATTGTCTCATTTATTTGCCTTAACTCTTGTATTGGTTTAATTTCCCAGTCCGTGGAACTGGTTTTTTAAAGTATTTGTTTGTAAGTTAACCATGCTTCCATTGCTAGCTCTTTTTTATGTAGCGCCTCTGGGGGCGATATCCACAGGGGGGTTTTTCCTAGCAGTCTCCATTTATATTTCTCCCACGTTTTAATGAGAGCTGATCTTATTATGTGGTGGCTGAAATTCTTTTCTACCTGTCTTTTATTGTACCATAGGTACCCATGCCACCCGGCGTAAATCCTGACCCTCTATTTGTAGCAAGTTTTGGTTTTGTAATGTTGACCATTCCTTTATTGCTTCTAATTTGGCGCTTCACAGTATAGTTTCAGATCTGGAAGTCCCATTCCCCCTCTAATTGTCTCATCGGTTAGTAGTTTTAACTTTATTCTTGGTTTCCTATTTCCCCATACAAATTTTCTGATGTCAGTGTTCCATTTTGTGAAGAGGTATTCAGTCCTTATTATCGGTAGAGTCTGGAATAAGAACAATACCCTCGGTAAGATGTTCATTTTTATCGTCGCGATTCTTCCTAAGAGTGATATGTTCATATATTTCCACCTCTCTAAGTCTTTTTTAATTTTCCTCCATAACTCCTCATAATTATTTTTAACTAACTGCGTGTTATTGGGTGTAATATAAACCCCAAGGTATTTTATCTTCTTTACTATTTCTATCCCCGACTTTGTTTGTAAGGTCTTTTTATCTTGGTTATTCACATGTTTGGTTATCATTTTAGTTTTCCCTTTATTGATCCGGAATCCTGTTAGTTTTCCGAATTTATCCAATTTTTCCAACCATTTGTCTACCTTTTCTATTGGGTTCTCTGTGTTGATGTAGAGGTTCAGTGGTTTCCCAACTCTGGAGCACGCTACGTAGTCTGTGGGAGAAGCATTCTGTGTCAAAGTCTATGCCACAGATTTGTAGTGTTTGTCCTTGAGCCTTGTCTATGGTGATGGCAAAAGCTAGTGTAGTGCAGTGTCTTTCTGTTCTGGCGTTTGTTCTGCCCTTTTTTGTGTGCTGTATGTAGCGTTGCGAGTGTGTCGTCCGATGCTGTTCTTGTGTAGGAGGCATGGCTTGTCTTTTGGGTCAGCTTATGCCTGTGTGGAAGGAAGGAATGGCATACAAATGGGTTGAGCAGTAGACGCAAGGTTGTGTTATGTGCGTATTGTGTTGTGTGTAGATATTACTTTTGTGTTATTCTGGGGGTATGTGTTTGTCAGTGGTGCCTGTGTCCCTGGTGCCCTATTTGTCTCCCTCCTAGATCTTGACCGTGGCAGTTTCTCTCTGGAGAAATCCTGGAAAGCTCTGCAACAAAATGGCTTGAATCCCAAAATCCCCGGGAAAGGGGGCGGAACAAAACTCAACTGGGCTCTGCAATCAATGATTGGCAGGTGCAAAGAACCAATCAAGGCAACTGAAACTCTAGCAAACTATACAGGCTGCAAAAACACAATTCAACAGTGCAAACCTTTTGGAACTTAAAAGTTTTCCATGCAAGTGGCGCTCGCTGTGCTGTCACAGCTCTTCATACCTTCCTGGCTTCCAGATATGACTGGAATGGCTTTATGTTGTGATGTCTGCAGGGTTCATTTGGGCCAGATCCTGCCAAGTGTAAGTCAGGCCCTGGATGTTAGTGTGAGTTTTAGTAAAGCCAGGACTGAGCACAGCTTTGCATACCGCACTTCCAGATACTAGGCATGAGAAAAAAGTTATGAAAATGATTCGTTTCGTAAGAAATTGTAAGAAATGCTACTTTCGAGTATTTCCGCACCTGGAACGCCAACCAGGAAGTGGACTTTCTTTTCGAACTTTGGGGGCCAGGATTTTCTTAAGTGTCGTTATTAGGTCGTAGGGGGCACCCTCCTTCTCTCTCACCACCCTCCTGCCTCCCTTGCCAATAAGTATTATGGCAAGGCAAGCCCTAAACTCGCTCCTTCTTTTTTCGGCTGGAAGTCCGGAAAAATGTAAACAGAGAGGATTACTCAGAAGTAAATCTGCAAAGGAGGGCACTTTGGATGAAGGGCCCTCTTTTGGATTTACTTGAGTACACCTCTCTCTGTTTACATTTTTCCAGGCTTCCTGCCTCTCCTGCCTGCCAGGATCTAAAGCATCAAAGAGTATTGGGGTGAGAAACCAACCTAATGTATAATAGAATGAATGCTACTGTAAGTGCCTAATATTATAAGTAATCAACTGGTCATACCTACATTCCATGCACATGCAATAATACAGCAGTAATAACAATAACAAGAGGTAAAATTCAAACCGGAGTATTCTGACTGGTCTCTCCTCATGCGGTGCAAACGGGCTCTTCTCTATTAGCCCGGGAAAAGCCAGCGTTGCTGCTTGGGAGCACACACATACATATTCTTGGGGCTGCTGCAGAATCCGGGCTCATAGAGAAGATTATGCAGCAAATCCCCCAAAGAATATGTATGTGTGTGCACCCAGGCAGAAAACGCTGGCTTTTCCCGGGCTCCCAGAGAAGAGCCCGTTTGCACCGCATGAGGCAGGGACCAGTCAGAATACTTCGGTTTGAATTTTACCTCTTCTTATACCCATTGTTATTACTGCTGTATTATTGCATGTGCATGGAATGTAGGTATATGACCAGCCTGGGCAAACTTGGGCCCTCGCTCCTCGGGATCGGGGAGAGAGAGGCAGCGAGGAGCCAGGGGGCTCCTCCTCCTTTTCTTTTGCTGCTTCCAAGAATAGAATACCCCCTCCCTCCCTCCTTCCCTCCCTCCTTCCTATTTGGAGAGTCCCATCTAGAATTCAGTGTGATTTATTCAAGTTTTTGGCTTACAACTCCCAGAAATCCCAGCCAATTTACCAGCTGTTAGGATTTCTGGGAGTTGTAGGCCAAAACCATCTGGAATGCGCATGCGCTGGCATACGAACTACTAACGAATTTTGTTAGTAATTAAGTTACATTTAGAAATTTTTGGAAATTTTTTTGTAAGTCTTTCTTTTACTAATCAAAAAAATCCCCCCCATTTGATTTTAGAATCGCCATTTTTGGGTTCTAAACCATGCCTACCAGATACCGATATTGTTGAACTTTAAAGGGGAACAGAAGAGGACGGCCCAAAATGATCAAAGGGATTAATTTAAGTTCCACACTGAGGAAAGGTTATAACATCTGAAGTTTTTAGAACAGGAAAAGTGGAGGCACGATTGGAGTCTCGTGCAATTCTGTGTACCAGTTCACATTCTATGGATTTCCCCCTGCATGGAGCTAGCTGTCTGTGTATGAAGTTGTCTCATTTGACTCTGCCTTCAGCTATGTTTGTTCAGTAAGAGTTACAAAGGGAATTGAATACTTTCAACATTCATTTCTTCAGGGGTTTTTAAATTGCACATAAAGCCAAGTGAACCTCTCTCAGTAGGGGAGCTTCATAGCCAAGAATTTTCTCTCCAGACAAGGCAAGGTGGGTGCTGAGGTGAAGGCAAAGCCAACAGTCGGCGGCCAGGTTGTTAACTGGAGTGGCGTACAGAGAGCGTACTACTCCTCTGTTGCGCCAGCTCCACTGGCTCCCAATCAGCTTCTGGGCACAATTCAAAGTGCTGGCTTTAACCTTTAAAGTCCTGAACGGTTCTGGCCCAGATTACCTGTATCTCCGAATGTATCTCCTGCTATGAACCATAACATAGCTTAAGATCGTCAGGAGTGGCCCTGCTCTCGATCCCACCACTTTCGCAAATGCAGTTGGTAGGGACGAGAGACAGGGCCTTCTCAGCAGTGGCTCCCCACCTGTGGAACTCCCTCCCCGAGGACATCAGGTTGGCCACCTCCCTCCTGTCCATTAGAACAGGGTTTTTCAACCTTTTTTGAGCCGCAGCACATTTTTTACATTTACAAAATCCTGGGGCACACCACCAACCAAAATGACACAAAATGACACTTTAACACAGTAATACCTATAGTTAATATGTTTTTAAATGTATTTATACACTCAGTGTGAAACCTGGGCCTGTTTTGATGAACACAACATATATATGACTTCCTCTCACATACTTATACATGGCTATCATGTCTTCTCTCAGCCTTCTCTTCTTCAGGCTAAACATGCCCAGCTCTTCAAGCCGCTCCTCATAGAGCTTGTTCTCCAGACCTTTGTGAAATTTCACCCCGAGTGAAACTTGCTTCCAGTTAACTATGGATGTCATGAAGCTGTTATAAACAATTCCTTGGGGGGGGCAAATCTGGAAAAATCCAGTGAAATAGTAAAAAAAAAACCACATTTCCAAGCAGAGAGGCTCCGCCCCCCCTGGCTTCAGCTCTACCAGCAGCTTCTCCAGGCTTGAGGAGGGCAGTGCCAAGCCAGTGGTGGCATAGCTAGCACAAGGCTGGCTTGGCCCTGCCCTCCTCAAGGCTGGAGAAGCTGCTGGTAGAGCTGAAGCTGGGGAGGGGGAGGGGCCTCCGGAGGCCTCGTCTTGCATTCCGTTTGCCTCTCTCTCGTCCGGAAGCAACCCTGGAGCCTCCGCTGCTGGCGAGAGAGAGGAGCGCCCTGCTTATCTCTCTTCCAGAAGCAAACGTGGACGGTGTGCAGCGTGGAAGGTGCGCGCAGGCAGAAGGTGCGCGCACGCAGAGTAGAAGCGCCCCATTTGGCTGCGATCCACCTCCTTCGGTCCCACGATCGACTTGTCAATCCCGATCGACTTCCTGGGAAGCCCTGCTGTAGACTAAGACCAATGCTGGAGCAATCCCCAAACAATACGGGCAAGAAAGTGGTGTGTAAATAAAACCTTACAATACTCCCAGGCTCTGCAGGAAGGCAGAGAGGAACGGCGTTCACATGAGGCTGCTGCGGAAGACCACAGCAATCAATCGCCGAATGGGGGTTGGAGGAACGCTCTAGGCAAGCTGCTCCTCCACAGCAGCCTCATGTGAACTCCATTCCTCTCTGCCTTCCCACGGAGCCTGGGAGCGTTGTAGGGCTTTATTTACACACCGCTTTCTTGCCCGGATTGTTTGGGGATTTGCTCCAGAATTGGTCTTAGCTGAAAAGCTGAAATCTGCGAGCCAGATGCAATCATCAAAAGAGCCAAACCTGTCTCGCGAGCCATAGGTTCCTGACCCCTGCCATAGGATAAAGCTATAAGTGGTGTCAAACTGCCATAAATCTGCATTGTGGACGTGAGGCGGGTTTTTTATCCTATTTTGAAGCAACAAATTCAGGAGTGATATGTATGAGTCAACTGCCCTACAATCCAGTGAAATTCAGGGAGAGAATGGAAAGATATAGCAGTGTGAAACGTGAAAAAAGTGTCAGACCCAATAATCTTTTGAGAATGATGAGTTACTTCCACAGCGTTTAGAGCAGGGTGAATGAAGTGCAGCCTATTTGCTGACCTCTATTTTACTCTGTAAGATCGTACTTCTAAAAATCTCCTTGGTTTAAAGAATTCTGTGTGTCAAGTGAAGCACCACAAAAGTGTTCCGTATTCTCCATTGAGGGGAAATGTGTGTGTTTTAAAGAAGTGGTTGCTGTGAGTTTTCAGGGCTGTAGGGCCATGTTCCAGAAGCATTCTCCTGTTGTTTCACCCACATCTATGGCAGACATCCTCACAACCTCTGAGGATGGCTGCCGTAGATGTGGGTGAAACATCTGGAGTGAAGGCTGCTGGAACTTGGCCCTACAACCCAGAAAACTCACAGCAACCCAGTGGCTCTGTCCATGAAAGCCTTCAACAACACATTTTAAAGAGGTGTATCGCCCTCTGAGGCCTTGGCAACCTGACCCCCCTGGATAAACCACACAGCAGCTGAGGTACAACGGGTTTTTATTGATAATAGGTAAGTATAGGAAAGAAGGGTTGGAGGCAATCTTTATAGTGCCCCAACTAGCAGCAAACAGGAATCAGCAAGGCATGGGTGCTCCGCAGTAAAGGAGCACAAGTGGCAAACGAGAACTCAAGCCGGATGCAAAGTCTCTTGGGGTCCCAGCCGAAGCAAGTGAGGCTGGGATGTTGATTAAATGCAAAGAGTTCAAAAGGCAAAAGAGTCTTTTCAGGATCAATCAATGGGTCTCGACGATGAACTGGAACAAGGCAACACTGGAACAAGTCAGCCCACAGTAGGCTGACTGGCGTGGCTTGGTGGAAGGCCCGACTGGCCTTACTCACGAGATCTTTACCCAAATGCGTTGTTGGTACAAGACACTGGCATAGGGGTCTGCAGAGCAGATATAGTGTTCCTTAGTTGCGTCGCACGTCAAAAGCTAAGATTGATGATCCTTAGTATGTTTTGGTGAACTCAGTCCTCTAGGAATGCGGGGCTCGTTAGCAAGGGCCAGCTGGGCCGGGGAGTCAGGCTTGTTACTCCCGCGGCCCGCTTCCATTATCAGGGGAGGCAGTGATGGTACAGCCTTGAAGGCCTATGTTATGCTTGCATCCCTACTCTTCACACAGGAAAGGCACAGGAGGCCCTAGCAAGGTTTGAGCAGAGCAAGCTGGTTTGAAAGTTGCACTCTTGATACCTTGGCTGGAACTTCGCTGAAGCAAAAGTGACGCCTGAGGCCCTTGAGGTGTGACAAGGTGTTACGATTTTTAAAGAAATCATGGGATATGCAGGGTTGTCCTCATCTTTGGCTCTGAGGGACTGCAGCCCCCAATTTCTAACAGTTACTTACCTATCTATCTATCTAAATGCTCATGTTGTCGTTAGTACCCTAAAAACAAAAAGACTGTGCCGTCATGCCCAGGCACTAAAAAATCAAAACTTTGATGTGCCTTTCTCCACAACCTGGGGGACTGCGGGTGCCTTCTCTTTGAGGCTCAAGGGTCCCAGCAAACAAACCCACTACAGGTAAAGTAAAAGAGTCTTTTATTTGAGCAACGTCCTGGAGGTACTTGGTACAAATCTTAGTAGTTCTTAGCAGTTTCAAAAGCAAACATTCAACCTTTAAAAAGGGGATGAAACAGTTCCCTTGAAGGCTCTCTCTCTCTCTCTTCCTTGGTTACTGGGATAAGGATTGAAAAATCCCCCTTTAGCCTCCACCAACGACAGGGAAATCCGGGGATATTCCCTGGCCTAGCCCTGAGTAACTATTTAGAAGGAGAGGATCCTTCCCTAAACTAACTCAGGACCAGTTTTAAAGGCAGAACTACTGGAGTTGCAGATAGATAGCCCCAAAATACGGCAGGGAAGTGCGGGACTTCAACAAGGTACAACTGGCTAGCTATCTATACAACAACAAACACAGCAAGTTGAGGTACTTACGATGGCCTTTTCTAAGCTGCCCTAGCTTGACCAAGACACATCTGAGTCGTTCTCTAGCCTGGAGAAGACTGAAGACTCTTCAAAATGGAGGCCCATCCCCAGGAAGAAAAGGGGGCGGGATCCAACTAAAGAGATACATTTGCAAAGCTTTAGGCGGCAAATCCTGCAACAGGCTGCAACCCTGCTAATAATTAACAGGCAGGGTGCCAGTGTGTCAGGAACAGTCCCAGGAAGAAAATGCAAAAGGAAAATGCTGCCTTTTGTAACATAACTATGGGCAATGCAAATGAAACGTCTGGAAGACGGAACAAAGACCACTGAACGAAAACACACCAAATTTGGCCACACAACGCCAAATAGTCCTAGGTGTGACCAACACTCTGAAAATTAAAGAAAGCAAAGACAATTACTTACAAATCCCAAAATAGTTGGGAGACTACATTTCCCAGCTTGCCCCGCGTCTAAGGCGACCGGCGCATGCGAGGTGGGGCCTGCCAAGCTCCCACTAGCGCATCGCTGCCGCTGCTGGCTGAGAAAGAGGGTGGGAAGAAGAAAAGGAGAGAAAGATAATAAAGGAGGAAGGGGAGGCTTGGAAGCGAAGGAGGAGGAAGACGAGGAGGGCGAAGTAAACGGAGGAAGCCGGGGAGGGAATGGAAGTGGCGGGGAGCCATGGAGGGAAGAAAAACAAAGGAGAAGGGAGACCGATTTGGGGCTCGGTCCAGGCTACCTCTTGCCTGCGCCGGCCTCAAAATCAGGACGGGGGGGGGGTGTCTCTTGGAATTGCTGGTCCAGGCCGCTGTTTGGGCACTCCCAGGACCCAGATGTAGAGGCCCTCTATTGTTGTTTTGTGGCGTGGCCCACAAAACAACAATAACAAAACTTCATTTCTCTCCCGCACCAATCTCCCTGTATGGACTCAGAGTGCCTTACAGACATTACAAGGCAAATACTCAATGCCTTACACCAGGGGTGCTCACACTTTTCCAGCAGGCGAGCTACATTTACAATAACCAAGTCATAAAGATCACCCCTACCTTCTGCGCACCGCACCTACCGCGCCGCGCACTGTGCCAGCCCTCGCCCCCTCCCGTAGGTCTTTCTATTGCTGTCGGAGCCCCGCCGCACCGATCACGGCGGGGCTCTGCCTGCAGGGGAGGCAAGGTGCTCCGCAAGCCCCGCCTGGCGCTCCTCCCACCTCAATCTCGCCCAGTTCTGCCATGGAACAAGATGAGAGTGGGGCAGGTGGAGAGGAAGGTTGGGCCTCCGCAGGCCCCGCCTGGCGCTCCTCCCACCTCTCTCTCGCCCGGATGGAGCAGGGCGAGAGAGGGGCGGGCGGAAGGCATCGGCAAAACCCTTCCGCCCGCCCCTCTCTCGCCCTGCTCCATCCAGGCGAGAGAGAGGTGGGAGGAGCCAGGCGGGGCCTGGGGAGGCCCAGCCTTCCTCTCTTCCGCCCCACTCTCGCCCGGCTCCATGGCGGAACCAGGTGAGAGCGAGGTGGGAGGAGCGCCACCCCCGTAGGGCGGGGCTCCGGCAGCAATGGAGAGGCCTGCAGGGGAGGCAAGGTGCTCCTCCCACCTCTCTCTCACCCAGTTCCGCCATGGAGCCGGGCGAGAGTGGGGCGGGCGGAGAGGAAGGCTGGGCCTCCGCAGGCCCCGCCTGAGCTCCTCCCACCTCAATCTCGCGTGAAGAGGACCAAGGAGCGTTTGACCTGGTCAGGGCCTGAAGATCACCCGGATGAGGCCCAAAGATCGACCGGTTGATTGCGATCTACTTAATGAGCACCCCTGCCTTACACGGTAATAAACAGGTAATACAATCCATGGATTAAACCGTCTATGCCTTGAATATATCTCTATATGATTTTGCCATTTTGTATAAAGGAGTATTACACACACACACACACACACACACACACGTAATGCTAATAGTATAATATACCACCAGAGTACTCCACAGCAACCCATGGCAGGGTACAGCTACCGTGTTTTCCCGAAAGTATGACACCCCCGATTGTAAGACGTATCGGGGTGTCAGAGGGGTCGGCTTATATAAGCCGTACCCCGAAAGTAAGACGTACCGCGGGCGGCATGGCGTGGCTTCGTGGCTGTGCGACGAGAGGCTCCCAGAGGGGCTCAAAAGGGGCCCGGAATCCTCCTCCTCTTCCTCCTCTTCCTTCCAGCGGCGCCTTCCATCCTCTTCCTCTTCCTCCTCTTCCTCCCAGCGGCGCCTTCTCCCTCTTGCCGGTTCCGCCCCTCCCTTCAGTCTTTCCCGCGGCGCCCGCTCGCCCGCGCTCCAAACACGAGCGGGGCGGCGGGGAAAGCGCCTGAGTCGCCCTGGGGGCGGGACTTCCGCCGGCGCCTTCTCCCTCTCGCCGGTTCTGCCCCCTCCCTTCACTGACGGGAGGAGGGGCGGAGCTGCCACCGGCGAGAGGGAGAAGGCACCGGCGGAAGTCCCGCCCAGGCGACTCAGGCGCCGCCGCCCCGCTCGCCCGCGCTCCAAACACGAGCGGGGCGAGCGGGGCGGCGGCGAAAAGCGCCTGAGTCCCCCTGCAGGCGGGACTTCCGCCGGCGCTTTCTTCCCTCTCGCCGGCGGCGGCTCCGCCCCTCCTCCCTTCACTGAGGGAAGGGGGCGGAACCGGCGAGAGGGAGAAGGCGCCGCTGGGAGGAAGAGGAGGAAGAGGAGGAGGATTCCGGGCCCCTTTTGAGCCCCTCTGGGAGCCTTTCGTTGCACAGCCACGAAGCCACGCCATGCCGCCCGCGGTAAGTCTTACTTTCGTCTTACTTTTGGGGTACCGTCGCCCAATATAAGACGTACCCCGAAAGTAAGCCATAGTGGGGATTTTGGGGGTCAAAAGAAAGTAAGACGCTGTCTTACTTTCGGGGAAACACGGTAGTAGTTTAGAAAAAACAGATTTTATAAATCAGATGTAGGAATTAACAGTGATTCTTTAAGCCAGAATATAAGTTACTGTGAGCTGTTTCTAGGCATGCAATTTTAAAACAATAAGGCAGATGAACTTGTAGCCATGTTTCTCATGTTTTTTCCCAACATTGGGAGAGAACATGCATTGATCTGTTCCTTAATTTGTACATATTCTGACTTTTTATAATCTGAATAACATCCAAGTCATTAAATAAAAAGACCTATCAAAATATTTATTATTATTTTATTAACATCATTTTTACCCCGCCGGGGGGACGGGGACGGGACTCAGAGCGTTGTTCTCAAAGTAGTTGATGTCTTCCACGTATCAAAAATTCAAATGAAATAAAACTCTGATACATGAAGGGAAGATAATAGAACTGTTGCAAAAATTCAATAGGTAACGGATTGTATTCTTGTGGGTAAAATACCAAACACCCAACTAAAAGACAGCCTCCAACCAATTATATTTTAGACTAGAAAGGGCACCTGCTGAAAATATCGATTACTGAATCAAAAATTTATTTCTCAAGGGTTTTTGTCTTCGGCGTTGAGTATTTATGTCACAGCGGATAGGCAACAGAAATATAGAAGTTTAATTCCCCATCAGCCCAAAAACTCCAGTCTCTGTTCGAGTGAATAATGAAACTCTCATTCAATTCACAAGGTAAATATATAACTTTGTATTGAATTGTATTTAACAATAACTGGCAAAACATCGAAAAACAACAGCCATCACAGCTACCTTTCTAAACATCCTTTCCTCACAGATATTAAATCCCAACTGACAAATCCCAACTGTCACTTTGTAACTGACATTCCTCAAGGTTCCATTTAGCAGTCTTGAGACAGCGCCATCTGGTGTCAAACATGTCACACTGCAGGTCATCTCAAACTGCGAAAATATATCTTGTGCTGACTCATGAATTGCTATTCAAAATGCAATAATCTGACATTTTGTTGCATTCGGTTTTATCTTGCGTGATAGCTGCAGGCGGCCTTAGTCACTTAAGTACCGTATATTCCGGAATACAAGGCGACTGGGGCTATAAGACGACCCCCCAACTTTCCAACACAAAATACAGAGTTAGGGATATATCAGGAAGGCGTTAAGCGGTGGAAGAGGCTTCCTGGCTTCCTGCTGCAGTCCCGCGCACCCCTGGCTTCGCTCTGTGTGTATATGTGTCCCTGCTGCCTTTGCGAGGGAGAGGATCTCTCTCGCTCTCTCTGCTGCCTTTGCCGAGGGAGAGGAAAAGGGAAGAGTCCTACGAACCCTCTCCCCTCGACAAAGAGGAAGGGCGCAATGTAGTCCCAAGCAATGAGGGAAGAAGGCAGGAAGGGATGGCGGCAGCGCACGTGGAAAGGGAGCCAGGAAAATACGGAGGCGCTAAATGCAGTGTCACTCCTCCAGAGGGAATGCTTCTGGAGCATGGCCCGACAACCCGGAAAACTCAGAGCAACCCCATGATTCTGGCAGGGGCGGTCCTACAAGATAGGCCAAGTAGGGGGCCGCCTAGGGCGCCATCTGGGAAGGGGGCACCATCCTGGCCGCATGGGGCGCCATCATGGCCGCATGGGGCGCCATCCTGGCCCTGCCGATGTTCCTCAGACATTTACATTTACATTTACATTGGGATCCTAATTTTGGACTTATGG
The DNA here is from genome assembly GCA_030556195.1 of Anolis apletophallus. NCBI lineage: Eukaryota > Metazoa > Chordata > Lepidosauria > Squamata > Anolidae > Anolis > Anolis apletophallus. The sequence goes on from JARBWK010000010.1 coordinate 129,347,601, forward strand.
GAGACTCCTATGAATTATGAGTCGGGTGATAGGTAATATATTCTGATTTTGATGCATTTACATTGCATTTCTTGTTGATTATTATACAGTTCTGCTTAATATTGTCATACAATATAATACAAATACAATATAACAATAGAATAATGATATCTTTTATATTACATGTAATATTACAAACAATATTGCAGTATAGTGGTATTGTACAAAATAGTAATATATAATATTTTATTTTACTTTATTTTGCGTTATTTGAGTTTTATAGGAGTAATGAAAATATTTAGTAGAGGATAATTTTATTTAAATAAATAATGTTATTATTTTATTATAATAATATAATAGAATGTTACATTATATTATAATGTCAATATATTATAATATAATTATATTGTCATGTAGTATAATATAATTATGATATAATATAGTATGAGTATGGTATAATATATTGTATATACATTGATACAATATAATACTACTAATCGTATTGTGATATTATAATTGTATATTTGTTTTACATGGGGGGGCAAAATAATGTTTTTTTTGGCACCAAAATAATGTTCGCCTACCATTTAAAATTACCTTAGACCGCCCCTGGATTCTGGCCATGAAATTCTTCGACAACACAGATTAATTTTAATTCAGTATCTTTTTCCTTGCCCTTCTCTTATATATTTATTCTTTTTTTTCTTTTCTGAAAGTTCTCTCTCTCTCTCTGGTAATTGATACAAAATGGCTCCCATCTCTGTACAGCGTGGCACCATGCCGAGAAGCTTATGTTGTGACTGTACATCTCCTCCATTTAACTTAGCCATAGCAGTCTTCTTTCCCGTCACCATCAACCTTTTTATTTAGATGTTCATGGACTTCAAACTGAGTAGTATGGATGATGTCACATTCACATTTGATGACAAATGAACTGCACCCCTGGATCTGTATTCTGTAGTTGATTTGTGTTTCTAACCTGCCTGTTTCAAACTGTTTTGCTGCTTAGGGCAGTGTTTCCCAACCTTTTTTGAGCCGCGGCACACTTTTTACATTTGTAAAATCCGGGGACACACCACCAACCCAAATGACACAAAATGACACTCTAACACAGTAATATATATAGTTAATAGTTTTTAAAATGTATTTATACACTCAGTGTGAAACCTGGGCCTGTTTCGATGAACACAACATAGATATCCTGGCAGGAATGGCAGAAAGACACAAACTTCCCACACAGAACTCTCATAATAGAGATTCTAGCAGTAAATGGGCCTTAAAGAATCCCCATCGAAGGCGGATGAAGCACAGGCCCAGAACCTTCTGGGGGGCTAACTACATCTCCTTGAGAAGTGCCACCTTCTCCGACCCCCAAAGGAGAACAAAAAACCACCCATCAGCCCCCCGCGAGGGTCAGTAAAGTAACTCACTCCCCCAGGGAGCTCAATCCTCCACAAAAGCCACCTGATCCACCTCGACCACCCTCAGCGACCAACCCAGAGGTTGAGCGTCCTATCCCAAGGACCTCCCATGCAGGCCCTATCCGTTCTCCAGGAGTGACTGAATACACCCCCGCTCCAACTGGATTGGGTCCCAGAGTCAAGGAGTCACCCGCTACGGACATACCTGACCCACCTCCCGACCTCTCCCTGTCCCCTTTTCAAGGGGTCTGTCGGAAGCTGAACCCGCAACACCTCAAGGGGATCTAGTGACCAGGAGGCTGATTCCAACGATCTGTGGGAATGGGACATATGGCGGTAGGCGCAGGCCAATAGAGAGAATCTGCCAGAGTCACAAACGGACTCTGGCCCATTCTGACCTGCGTCCTATCCCAAAGTACACTGCTGGCAGACTACCAGCTTCCTCCCCTTCTACTCTGGTATTGGTGAATGCCCGGTCCATTAGGAACAAGACTGCCACCATCCAAGACTTTGTTTCCGAGTTAACACCTGATTTATTTTGTGTGACCGAGACCTGGCTCCAGGATGGTGATGAGATCTACCTCCATGAGTCGGTCCCCCCTGGTTAGGTCGTCACCACCAGAGCAGAACTGGGAGGCGGGGGTAGCTATGTTCTCCCGTGATATGTTATCTCTCAGGTCGGTACCTGCGCTGAATGGCCCAGAGGTTCAATCCGTTGGCCTTGTGTGGGACTCCCAGGAGAGTATAGCCTTTCTCTTGGTGTACCGAGCGCCTAGCGCACCAGCTGAAAGCCTATCCCTGCTGCTGGAGACCGTGTCGGAGTGGGCGTTGAGGTTCCCTAGGCTCATTGTCCTGGGGGACTTCAACGTCCATGCTGACATGGCCTCCTTTTCACCTGCAGCAGTAGACCTAGTGTCGACCATGGCAACACTAGGACTCTCCCTCTGTGATTCCGGACCCATACACCAGGCGGGTCACACCCTGGATCTAGTCTTCTGTGCAGGCGTCCAAGTGAACCTAGCCTCTATTATAGAGGTACCATGGTCGGATCACTGTGCCCTGAGAACTGGATAGAACTGGCTCCCCCGCCCTGCAAGGGCGCCAACAAATTTGGGTTCGCTCAAAGAGACTTATGGAACGTTCTAGGTTCCTGAATGCTCTAAGGGATCTGGAGTCTGTCAGTGCCTCCATCGATGAGTTGGTGGATGCCTGGAACATCAAACTGTCCAATGCTCGATGAGGTCGCCCCTAGATGCCCTCTCCGCCTCCGTAGGAATCGGGCGCCTTGGTTCACTGAAGAGTTACGTTCGATGAAGCGGGAGAAGAGACGGCTAGAGAGCGTGTGGAGGAAACTCCGTGACGGAGGTTCGAAATCAACTTATAAACTTTTCAAAGATGCTTATGAGAAAGCAATCAAGGAAGCAAAGAAATCGTACTACGCTACCTTGATTGCGTCTGCGAGCTCACGCCCAGCACAATTGTTCAAGATAATTAGGTCTATGACGATGGTCCCTACCATCCCAAACGGTGATAATCAGGCCCTCACTGCCGAGGCTTTTCAGAGCTATTTTGCAGACAAGATCTCGGCCCTCCGCCGGGACCTTCCGTCCACGATTGATACAGCTAGTGAACTTGAGACTCCATGGCCTCTTGCCGGGCCCACCTTCGACCGGTTCACGCCACTGGACGCAGAAGCTGTCGATAGGATTATTGCTGCAGCTCGCCCGACCACCTGTTCCCTTGATCCGTGCCCCTCCTGGCTGGTGAAAGCCAGCCTGAAGGGATTACGAGACCCTCTGTTGAATATAATTAATACTTCCCTAGCCCAGGGAGTATTTCCAGAGGGTTTAAAAGAGGCGGTGGTCTCTCCATTGTTGAAGAAGCCGGGATTAGATCCAATGGTCCCCTCCAACTACCGCCCGATTTCGAATTTATCGTTCCTGGGCAAGGTACTTGAGAAGGCGGCAATGGAGAAGTTGCAGTCCTTCCTAGATGATGCATCTTGGCTAGGCCCCTTCCAGTCCGGCTTCCGTCCGGGGCATGGGACGGAGATGGTCCTGGTCTCCATCTCGGATGAGTTGCACTGCCAGCTGGATCAGGGCGGATCGGCGCTGCTCATGTTATTGGATCTCACAGCGGCGTTTGATACAGTCGATTATGATCTATTGACTCACCGCCTTGCCAGGGCCGGAGTTATGGGGACAGCCCTTAATTGGGTGACCTCCTTCCTCCGGAACCGGCTACAAAGAGTGAGGAGGGACAAGGATGTCTCCGGGGGTTCCCCGCTTCTGTGCAGGGTTCCTCAGGGGCTATTCTCTCCCCTCTTATTTAACATCTATATGCGCCCGATAATTTACATCGTTGCCTTGAGGCCGTCACTGGATGGCTGCGAGCCAGTAGGTTGAAGGTGAATCCGGCAAAGACAGAGATCCTGTGGCTGGTTCCTCCGGGCTGTAGGGATGTTCAGCTTCCAACCCTGGACGGCGTGACATTATGTCCGTCGCCCTCTGTTAAGAGCTTAGGAGTAATCTTGGACCCCCTGTTGTCGATGGAGGCCCACGTCTCCAGCGTCAGCAGGGTAGCATTTTTCCATCTTCGCCAGGCAAGGAAGCTGGCCCCCTATTTGTCCCGGGCGACTTAGCCACAGTGATCCAAGCCACTGTCATCTCGAGGCTGGACTACTGTAATGCTCTTTACATTGGCCTTCCTCTGTCGGTAATCCGGAGACTCAAGCTGGTGCAGAACGCTGCAGCGCGACTCCTGGCAGGGGTCCCGATTGGCCACCACATCACGCCAATCCTGCGCGAACTGCACTGGCTCCCAATTGAATGCCGGATTGCCTTCAAAGTGTTAGTCCTGACTTTTAAGGCCTTACATGGTCTGGGGCCAGTGTACCTGCGGGACCGCCTTGTCCCATATCATCCCACCAGATCACTGCGCTCCGAAGAGCTAAACCTCCTGGTCATCCCAAATGTGAGGACATACCATCTGTCCGCAACCCGCCGCCGGGCTTTCTCTGTTGCAGCCCCTACCATGTGGAACGCACTGCTCGCCGGCATCCGTGCCACCCAGGGCCTCCTCCCGTTCAGGAGAGCAGTTAAGACATTGCTGTTCCAGCAAGCCTTCGGAGTTAGCTAAACTGTAGCTCGCACCGCCTAGCTGTCAGCCCTCTGCGACTCCATTTGTTGCTTCAACTGTTCTAATTGTAATTCCATCTTAATGGTATTACTGTGGTTTATGAGTTATCTGACAATTGTATTGTCCGAACTGTTGTAAGTCGCCCCGAGCCGTGGGGGGGACAGACAAATGCGAAATAATAAATAAATAAATAACCAAGAGAAAATGCTATAAGAGTTTGTTGGGCATTGACCTTGAGTTTTGGAGTTGTAGTTCACTGTGGACTCAAACAATGTTGGATCAGGACCAAACTTGGCATGAATATTCAATATGCCCAAATATGAACGCAGATGGAGTTCAGGGGAAATAGACCGAGACATTTGGGAGTTGTAGTTGCTGGGATTTATAGTTCCCCTACAATCAAAGAGCATTCTGAACCCCATCAATGATAGAACTGGACCAAACTTCCCACACAGAACCCCCAGGAGGCAAGAGGAGGTCTCTACTTGGGGAAAGGGAGGCGGGCCTTCCCAATGCATGGAGAGGGAGAGACCAAGTAGACAACGGGTGGGGGGGGGGGGTTTGTTTGTAATTTTGTGCCTTTATCGAGGTAGGTTTCTTAGCGTTTTTATACTTCAACGCACTAGATCCCCCCCCCCCCCTTTCCTGGAGGTTCCAATTTCCCACAGCACACCTGATGATCACTCACGGCACACTAGTGTGCCCCGGCACACTGGTTGGGAAACACTGGCTTAGAAGATAATCGGGAGGTGAGAGAACAGTTGTGGAGATGGAGAAGGAAGGAAACAATAAGGGAAAATATTGGAAATTGGGATGTAAGCAAACATTACCCATAATGTTCGCCTACATCCCAAGGATGAACAGGTAACTATCCAGATGCGGTTCTGGCATACTGATCATCCATCACCATTGTCATACTCATGGGACTTGAAGCCCAACAGCTTCAGGGAGACAGCCCATTATTCACTTCTGATATAGAGATATATCCATCTTCCACGCTTAGGTAGCAGGCTCATGAAATGCACCAATTTATGTTAAGCCTATAGAAGTGTAATATATTGATGGATGGAACTAGGTGTCTCAATGTTTTCCACTCACCAGTGCAAAATGTAAGCACAGCTGCTGAAAATGCTGCCAGTACACTGCCAATGTTGATTTTTCCATTCTAATACTATAATTAGTGTATCTGTTGATCATTAGGATGCCAAACTAAAGTGAAGCTGAATGAACCAGAGGTGGCAAAATCACCCTTTTGTGTATTTCATGTGTTAAGACTGCTGTGCCCAACTACCTTCTTCGAAGCAATCTCCCCAACCCCCAAAGGTAGTGTTTTCCTCATATTCACTACCTATCTGTTCCCTCCACCGTTATATGTTGATTTTTGCAATTCAGAAATCTTTAGTCTCTTGCACAGAGAGCCTACTGAAAACCACTTTGAGTCTGGGGCAGCGTCATATTAATCACCTTGGCATGGTTTTAGGCACAGTGCTGTCTGGAAAAGCTCACAATGGGAAAACACACAGCATGGGCTGTGCTTGTCAAGAGCAGAGTTGGCCGTCACACTGTGAGCCCAGCCTGGCCCAGACTAATGACTAGGGTTGCCATTTTTGATATAAGAAATAAGGGACCTTTAATCCCCTCTATGCTAGATTCAACTGCTCCTTGGTTTTGGATTCCGGATTGGCCTGACTTTGCTGCTTCGTTCGCATTTCTCCTGGCTGGACTAAAGGACCGTTTTGACTCTTCTATTTTGTCTGCATTCCCCTGGTTTGACTGAAGGATCATTTGGCACTTCTTCTCCGTCTGCATCCCTCCTGGCTTGGTTAAAGGACGTTTCTACTCTGTTTACATTCTGTTTGGCTGGTTGGGACCTTTTGTGCTCACTCTCTCAGCCCAGTTTCTGTTGCAAAGAAGCCTGAACTGGGCATTTACTTTGTGTTGGGTCTCCTTATCATCTTGCTGTGCTTGTTTGAGCCACAGTGAAGAAGTTTGAGAGGCTTGTTAATAAACTCTAACTGTTAACTTTACTGTGCCTGGCTTCTTAAGGTGGTCTGGATCACGACAATCCCTGTACATGGTACCTATTGGATGCTGCACTGTGCCTGCCTGCCTGCCAACACGGACTTGGGTCCTTTAGATTTTACTCCTTGGCCACCTACATTTGAACAATCACGGCAAATTACGTATACATATTGAAGCCTTTATAGTTATAGTATAACGGTTCCCTTTTAGCTCCAGCTAACTTTAGGGTTGTTATAGATTTTATTCCCCTGAGCTCTGCTTGAGCATTATTTTTCCCATTCTGGGATTTACTTACCTTATCTCTGTGGTTGATTTGATTCATTATCTACTTTTAGTTCTATTATTTTATCAGTTCATTGCATGTGTTTTTGTGTCGTGCCTTTTCTCCAGTACTTCCCAGTGTGTTTGGATAGCTGATAAATACCCAGTAATTCTAACTCGACATTGATGAAAGTACATTCACACTATGAAGAAAACAAGGAGATGGTCTTAAGTTTGTATTTTTCATCAATCTCGGATGTTGGGGAGCTGCATAAATGTTTGTACGTCCTCATGCAGTGAGTATTCAGCTCTTCATTCTTCTGGCTCTGCTTGAGAAGCCATATTAAGTACTGTAAAAAGGAAACCTTGGAAACAGGCTTTAGAATAGATTGTGAAGTATCCTGGTGTCTAGGGTTGCCACTTTTTGATATAAGAAATAAGGGACATTTACGGGATTTTTCACAAAAATAAGGGACACTTCATTAAAAACTTGAAACTCAAACATTAGATAGAAATAGTTTTATTAGCAGAATAAGATAATGATTGAAACTCACAAAAGAAACTGACTTACACCCTCTTAACAGTACATGGTGTGTTTCTGCATGCTTTGTCATGCAGAAAAAACATTATTAGAACTACCTAATTTTCTCCATCTGTATTTAGTCCTTGACTTTGCTGACTTTAAAAGTGCACTGTCTAAACATTAAAATAAAATAAATTTTATAAGACAGTACATCTTCATGATTATTATGTCAATAGTTAATGGTATAGTATAGTATGGGATACACAGCATTGTATAGTATTGGGATGCACAGCTAGGCCTATTTTAAGAGTAACTCTCAAGCAACCAGAAACTATCTTTATCCAACATGATCCAACATTCCCCTTGGGTAATGGTTAATTAGTCTACTGTACTTTGAAAAAGTCCTGTATCGCCTCTTCCTTCCAACGGGGACGCAGGCTGCCCTGCGAGTTGGAATCCCCGGGCAGGCATTGCTGTGGAAACCAGCAGCGCACCTTCCTCTGGTCAACCCCGCCCAGTCCTGTCCTGCTAGTCAAAAATAAGGGACAGGGCCTGAAAATAAGGGACACAAATTTTAGGCCAAAATAAGGGACGTCCCTTAGAATAAGGGACATATGGGAACCCTACTGATGACAAACTTTTGCTTGCAAGGGACCAAAAATTGGCTTGTTCCTCCAGGCTGGTTTCCGGGTTCAGACGCCATCACCTTTGTTTATAGCAGGGCTGTCCAACTTCTACCGGCCCAGGGGCCTGAATGACCTGGGGGGCCAAAGGGTCTGCCCCCAGCTCCACCCCGCTCCCAGCTCCGCCCCGCCTCTCCCCCAGCTCCAATTTACTTACAATTCATAAGAGGCATCCATACAATCAAATATAATCTTTTACTAAGGGGAAATGCAGGGAGGAAATACATAAGGGGCATCCATACACAATTACATAATAATAGCATAAAGGTTAGCCTACCTTTCCAAACGCGCAGGATCCAGCAGTAGCCGGACCACAAGCAGAGGCGACGACTGACCGAGGCAGCAGCCAAGAAGGTCCAAATCGCATCTGCGTGGGCCGCAGGGATTAAGTAGCCAAGATTTCGGCAACAGGAGTATTGCGAGACTACGGAAGCCACACGAGATTTCGCTCTCAACGCAGGCGTGATCTCGCGTTGAGAGCGAAATCCCGTGTGGCTTCCGTAGTCTCGCAATACTTGCTCCGGAACCCGGAAGTGGGTAATTTTTAAAAATATTATTATTTAATTAATTTATTTAATTTTTATTAAAAAGCTTAGGGGGCCGCAGGGAAGCCCCCGGGCCACCAGTTGGACAGCCCTGGTTTATAGTCTCTGTGATGCTCCTTTTTTTCCTCCTTAGCTTTCCCAGAGTGGAAGAGATACCACCAAGACAAAATATGGCAATCTGGAGGAAATTCCTATTACACAACATTGTTCTCTTCAGCATAGGGAGGGCTATGATGCAGGCTAGGATTTTCTGGCACCACTGGAGTTGTTTCTGCCACTGAACCAGGCAGTTAAATGAGCTGCATTTTAAAGCTACTCATCGTATTCAAGACGGGAAGTGCTCTTCTAGAAAGCATGATTTTCCTTTCAAGTATGCAAAAGCTTTACATGTCCTGTTTTAAATCAAGTGCATCTCCTGGGAATGTGTAACTTGGAAGAAAATGCTTCTGTTTGCCACTGAACTTAGTTCTTGACGACATGAGAAGAGATATGGCCTAGGACTGAGACTGGTGTTGTCCAGTCACTACTTTCCTCTGCTATAGCATGCTATCAATATCTTTATGACCCTTCTGAAATCATTAGAAGAGCTGCGTGATCAAGGAGTAGATCTAACATGGTTTCAATATGCTCAGATAAGAGAATGCTTTAAACAAGATGAGAAAAACGACTTCGAAACGAAAGAAACCATTTGGGACAAAGTGTTGAAAACGGAAAGGAAACAAGTAACTCTTCTATATAACAAGATGCTGGAGTGGGACACCGAGGAAGAACTAATTAAGGACACGGTGGTGAAGTGGGCCCAGGAATTGGGACACCCCATCTTATTAAAAGCCTGGGAACTTCTCTTGAAGAAAAAACTCAGATATTCAGGATTTACCAACATTACCGAGAGTTGGTACAAGATGTTCTTCCATTGGTACCTCACTCCGGCGAAATTGGCAAGTTTCTACAAGGACCTGAAAGACCGGTGCTGGAAGTGTGGAGAAAGTAAGGGAACCTACCTTCACTGTTGGTGGAAGTGTAAGAAAATTAAAAAAAATTGGCAAGAAGTACATACCCACGTGGAAAAAAACGCTTAAGCAGAAAATGGAATTGAAACCAGATTATTATTTACTAAATATTTTTGAATTTGAGATTGAAAACAAAGCCGGGTGGAGGGGGCGGAGCCAGGCCGCGCCATGCCCCACCCCTCCCCCGGCTTCAGCTATCCCACAGCTTCTCCAGTCTTGAGGGGGCAATGCCAAGCCAGCGGTGGCAGAGCCAACACAATGTTGGTTTGGCACTGTCCCCTCAAGGCTGGAGCAGCTGCTGGGAGTGCCGAAGCAGGGGGAGGAGGTGGAGCCAGGCCGCACCATGCCCCGCCCCCTCCCCCAACTTCAGCTCTCCCACAGAGGAGGAGCATGAGCGGTGGACGGGCTTCAGTGGGCGGGGCTCCTCCTCCATGCAGCTTCAGCGAGCAAGGGGCAAGAGTCATGGCAGGAGTCATGGCGGATTGGAGGCTGGCTGTGGAAACAGCCAAAGGAGGCAGCGCCCCGGCCCCTTCTTCTTTTTCCTTCACCACCACCCGGCCCTTCCTCCTCCTCCCCGAAGCAGCAGGAGTTCGGCAGGGGGGGAGAGGAAGGAGGGCAGAGAGCTTTTCTCGTGGCACAGCAGGAGGTCCATCATGGCACACTAGTGTGCCACGGCACACTGGTTGAGAAACACTGCTCTACAAGGTTTTACAAGAATTCTGTGTACTATATGTACTCATGTATAGGTACTGTGTGTACTCCTTGACCTAATTTATAAGTCAAGGGCAAATTTTAGGGCCAAAATTATGCATTTTGATATGACCCACAGATAAGTCAAGGGTCATTCTGCAGAGAGGGGGAAACTGCTGCTGGCCACTGCTACCATTTCTCTACCTGTGCATTCAAAAAGCCCAGAGGTAGCACCATGGTGGAGAGAGAAGAGCAAGCTGGAGTTCCTATTTTAGGTTCTCCCAGAATTGACTAAGCACTTGCTTTTTGCCAGTCTACTCAGAGAAGGGGATGATTCTTCATTTGATAAAATACAGGACTTATATTGAATTGTGGATACGTTGGCCCAGATTTTTTTGAGTTGATCTTCTGACTAAAACCTCTAAATGTGTGACAGATTTTGTTTGATGCAGCATCTATTTGGATAAACTGCTGTCTCCAGGCTACTAATAGACGTCATTCAGAGACCATAAAGGGTTAATTTTCTCGTTCACATGCCTAAATCAAAACAATACTAATTTGTTGAACATTAATATATCTATAAATGAAACTTTAAAACAGGGTTTTTCAAACATTTCATGTTGGTTATATGCATCATTGCACAACACAAAAACTCACTTTACCCTCATGTCGCAATAATTTTGCTACATGAGGGCCTGCACAGTCAAGTCAGATACGGCGATGCTCTCTCAGAGCCCTTTCTACTAACTAATGGAGTGAAACAAGGTTGTGTTCTTGCACCAACCCTATTTACAATCTTCTTCAGCTTGATGCTCCAAAGGGCTATGGCAGATCTCGAAGACGAAGACGGCATATATATACGCTATCGTACTGATGGCAGCTTGTTCAACTTAAGCTGTCTGCACTAAGGCTCTAAACTATCTAGTCCGTGAGCTGCTTTTTGCTGACAATGCTGCCCTCGTCGCCCACACAGAAACAGCCCTGCAGCGCCTCACATCCTGCTTTGCAACAGCTGCAGAGCTGTTTGGGCTGGAAGTCAGCCTGAAGAAAGTTCTCTACCAGCCTGCACCACAGGAAGAACACCATAATCCCCACGTCAGCATGTGCTTAAGTCCTGGGAAGCATTATCTTTTCAGACGCCAAGATTGATAAAGAGATAGATCACAGATTAGCAAAGGCATATAGTGCATTATGAAGGCTTCACAAAAGAGTCTGGAGTAACAAACACCTGAGGCAAAGCACCAAAATCAGTGTGTACAGAGCTATCGTACTGTCTATTCTCCTATATGGGTCTGAAACATGGGGCACCTATCGCCAACACCTACGACTCCTCAAATGCTTTCATCAGCGCTGTCTTCACACAATCCTAAATATACACTGGACTGACTATGTGATGAATGTTGTTGTCCTTGAGCAAGCAGGGATCACCAGCATTGAGGCCATGCTATTGAGAACACAGCTGCGCTGGGCAGGGCATATCTCTAGGATGGAGGACCACCGCCTCCCAAAGATACTACTCTCGCCACAGGTCATGCCCCAAAAGGACCCCTGAAACAACATCTCAGGCTCAGCCAGATTGTTCACTGGTCCAGCCTGACCTCACATCGGGAGATGGACTACCACAATGCTGTGGACTCTTTCGAGAAGATACGCCAAACGGGGTCTCGAAGATGCAGTGAACTGCAGTGCTTTCTGCAACCGCACTCCTTCTTAGTCATTGCTATTGAGAACACAGGTCAGGGCATATCTCTAGGATGGAGGACCACCCCATACTACTCTATGGTGAACTCGACAGGTCAGCGCAAGAGAGGTGCCCCAAAAAGAGATATAAAGACCCCCTGAAACAACATCTCAGGCTCAGCCAGATTGTTCACCAACAATGGTCCAGCCTGACCTCACATCGGGAGGCATGGAGACGTACTATCCACAATGCTGTGGACTCTTTCGAGAAGATACGCCAAACGGGTCTCGAAGAGGAACGACAATGCAGAAAGAACTTGGAAACAACATCACCCAAGGAGACTTTCTGCAGTGCTTTCTTCAACCGCACTTGCCTATCTCGGATTGGCCTTCTTAGTCATCAACGCGCTTGTTGAAAATGTTCTTCCTGAATCTTCATTCGCCAGAGAATTCAGTTTATTAGCAAAGCAGAAGTTAAACCAAGAGATACAGACACATACATACATTTTAATAATGAAATGCATAGGGACATAATGTATCTCATGAAAACTTTTCATTTATATTTTTCGTAATATATGATTTATTGCTTATTTCACATAGACACGAGGTTTCCCATTACATTCATGCGAGACAATGCAGCTGACACACTAACGTGTGGTGACTCACAGTTTGGAAAACTCTACTTTAAGGTTATGAACAATGAGAACATTAAAACAGCAGCACCTAAACCTATATCAAATTGTCGTTCCCAGACTTTGGTACTCCAGGTTTTGGAATTCCAACTCTCAGAAACCCTAGCCAGCTTGTCCAATAATCAGGAATTCTGGAAGCTAAAGTCCAGAACACTCAGGGGATCAAAGTTTGGGAAACACTGTAGAGCAGGGCTGTCCAACTGGCGGCCCCGGGGCCGTACACGCCCCCCCAGCCTGTTGGACACGGCTCCCGCTATGCCCCCGGGTGCCATTTAAAATTTCTTTTTTTAAAACTAATTTCTAAATTTTTTTTTTAAAAAAAGGCGGCCGAGGGGGGGGAGGCGGGGCAGGGAGGAGGAAGTGAGCCAGCTCCTCCTCCCTGCACCGCCCCCTCCCTGAACTCTCCCTCCTCCTCCTCCTCCTCTGTCCCGCGCGCCGCAGCGCCGGTGGAAGAGGAGGAGGAGGAGGGAGAACTCTCCCTCCTCCTCCTCTTTCCCCCCGCCCGCGCCGCGCGCCGGCGCCCGGGATCCGGGCAAGGGCACGGGCGGGGGGAAAAAAGAGGGACGAAGGAGAAGGCTGTCAGCTGATTGCCTCCTCCTTCGTCCCTATTTCCCCCCGCGCGCACCGGCGCCCGGGATCCGGGCAAGGGCGCGGGCGGGGAGAAAGAGGAGGAGGGAGGGAGAGTTCTCCCTCCTCCTCCTCCTCCTCTTCCACCGGCACTGCGGCGCGCGGGACAGCAGCAGCGCCCGAAAGAGGAGGAGGAGGAGGAGGGAGAGCCTCCTCCCTCCCCCGGCCTGCTTTCCCCGTGCGCTGCAGAACTCTCCTCCTCCTCCTCCTTTTCCCCCGAGCCGCGGCAAGACGGGACACCAGCTGCGCCAGGAAGGGTGGGAGGGTGCGAGGAGGTGGGCCTCCTCCTCGGGGGGGGGCGGGGGCGGGGCCTGGGGTGGGGCCTGGGGGCGGGGCCGAACACCCCCCGGTCATCAGTGATCTCAATTCTGGCCCTTGGCCGGTTAGAAGGTGGACAGCACTGCTGTAGAGCATCATTCAGTTGGGGTTGCCTTTTCCTCTAGTCAAAGAATCAACCTGATGAAAAGCATCCCAGGTTACCAATACCCTCTATGCCAGGGGCTCTCAACCTTCCTAATGCCATGACCCCTTCCTCATGTTGTGGTGACCCCCAATTATAAACTTATTTTCGTTGCTACTTCATAACTGCAAGACCTACCTTTTTCAGCAGGCTTTTAACCTATAGGTCTTGCCCGCGAGCAACCCACCATGCCTTTATCAGCCACCTGTTGTGTTGTATCTGTACACTAGTTTTTTTAATCCATTATGTGATATTGTGTTTTAATCTGCCGTTGTTTTTAATTGTTACTGTGTTTTTACTGTGTTTGTACGGCGCTTGTGAGCCGCCCCAAGCCCCCCCGGGAGTGGCGGCATAGAAGCCTAAGTAATAAATAAATAAATAAATAATTTTGCTGCTATTACAGATAGTAATGTAAATATCTGATATGCAGGATGTATTTTCATTCACTGGACCAAATTTAGTACAAATACCCGATTTGCCCAAATTTGAATACTGGTGGGATTTTTTTGGGGGGGGGATAGATTTTGTCATGTGGAAATTGTAGTTGCTGGGATTTATAGTTCACTTACAATCAAATTGAATTTTGAACCTCACCAACAATGGATTCGAACCAAACTTGGCACACAGGACTCCCACAAAAATATTGGAAGTGTTTGGTGGGCATTGCCCTTAAGTTTTGGAGCTACCTGTATGCAAAGAGGGTTGGGAGTAGCTCCTCAGAAGTAAAAGTACAAAAGGTGGGGAACGTATAGCGTTTCAATGCAGTTTATTCATATATTCTTTATAACATCACGTTTAAAGTGGAGAGTCGTCGGATATGTAACACAAAATAACGCTTCGCTTCAAAAATCCCCCCAAAATAGCATATCAATTCATGTAAATCCAAGTTTCAAATGGAGCATACAGCCCTTAGGATCCAAGGCTTAATACAAAAACACATAATGGCAAGTAATACATACCTATAATGGTAATCAAATAATGCAAATAAAGTGATGGTGGACGCAGCCACCGGCGTATCCAGGTACACGGACCGCGCAGCACAGAGAAAGGCCAGTTTAAATATCGTAACAAGGAGCATCAGGTGAGTATTGACGAATTAACCACAGTAATTACATGAGAATTTCGTTCAAAGTTAAATTGTCTTTTAGCCCGAGGGGTAACTCGGTACGTAATCCAGAAACATTCCCTCCTGCGGAGCATTAATTTAACATCTTGGTGTGGCTGGGGAGCGATCCGTTCAAGAACTACAACCTTAAAACTGTTGAAATGATGGAATTGTTTAAAGTGACTATACAGAGCTGATGATTCATTCCCAGTACGGGATTTTGAACGGTGCTCCTGAATTCTCAGTCTCAGTTCGCGTCCAGACTCCCCCACATAATATTTCTGACAATCACAAATCAAACAATACACGATATTCCTGGAATTACAGGTGGCCCCTGATGAAAATTTAAAGGTCCTTTTGTTGGCAAGGTCCGTAATGGACTCCTGTCTGGAAATGTGTTTACATATGGAGCAATGCATGCAAGCCTGGGTGAAATGTTTAGACATTTTGGTAATAGTAGTGGTACTAGGTCGTGTGTGTATTAGTAGTTGTCTAATGTTGGCAGTCCTTTTGTGTGCCACCATTGGTGTGTGCTCCAGGCCTGGTATTTTACTGACTATGGGCCAATATTGTCGGACTATCTTTTGGATGTGACTGGAATGGGTGGAGTAAGTCAGGGGCCAAACGATACGATCAGTGGTTTGTCTGGGACGATGAGTGAGTAGATCTTCTCTAGATATATTTCTGGCTTTAGTGAGTGCAGATTGAAGGACCGGCCGGGGGTACCCTCGGTCTTTGAGTTGGTGCATGAGGGAGGAAGCAGAGGCTTCAAAATCCGAATTTAATGTGGAATTTCTTTTGAGTCTGATCATTTGGGAGTATGGGAGGCTGTTCTTGAAGCTACCTGTAATCAGAGAGAATTTTGAACCCCACCAATGATAGAATTGGGCCAAACTTCCCACACCGAACCCCCATGCCTTGAAGGGACTGGCTGGTGCATGCCTCCCTCTAGCCTACGGTTGCTACCTGTCCCGTATTATACGGGACGTCCTGTATTTTTGCTCTGAATTTCGTGTCCCGTATTTTCAGCTTCTGTCCCGTATTGGGGCAGGTGGGAGCAGGAGACGAGGCCGGGCCAGCAGTGAGCGCCACCGCACCGCCAGCAGCTCCTCCACAGCGCTTGCTGTCGCTCGCATCACACTCACTTGCAGGCAAGGCAGGCAGCAGAGAGCAGCCCCAGCAGCAGCGCGCCTGCCCGGCCACAGGCGGCGCCTTGGTGCACCGCCAGGCCAGCATCCACCTTCTTCCTGGCCTGCCTCCTGCCCTATGGCGGGCTCCGCTCAGGTCAGTCAATGAGGGCAGGCCACCACGGAGCATGCGCACGGGAGAGAGGTGAGAGCAGCAGAGACACCACAAGACTGTTAAGTGGGTGTAAGTCAGTTTCTTTTATACATTTCAATCATTATCTTATTCTGTTAATAAAACTAATTAGGTTTATTTTCAAGTTTTTATGAAGTGTCCCTTATTTTTGTGAAAAATCCTGTATTTTTAGGTAAATTTACCTTGTTTCTTATATAAAAAAGTGGCAACCCTACTCCAGCCTTGCATGTTCCCCCTTACCCATACATGCCCACCATGCTGCCAGACACCGAGCACACCGAGCACACTCCCCTCCCCGCTTGTACTCTCAGAAACAGCCCTCTCTTTTGCTGAGAAGCCGTCTAATCACAGTGGAGGAGGATGATGGGAGGATTTGCCTTCTGTTTCCAAAAAGGAGAAGGACAGGTGGAGAGATCTTCAGCCTTCTCTGCCCAAGGGGGTTCCTAAAACCATCAGAAATATATGTTTTCTGATGGTCTTTGGCAACCCCTCTGAAACCCCCTCGCGACCCCCCCCCCGGGGTCCCGGCCCCCCAAGTTGAGAAACACTGCTTTATTCTTCCAGAGGCATGTTTGAGTCCACAGTCCTTCCATCCCAGCCTGGGATTCCATGGTGGAAACAAGAGATGAGGTTGACTGCCATCACTATGCTGCTGGCAGGAAACGCACATCATTTGGTACCTATCTCCCCCAAAATATGTTGTTGATGTTCAAAATGGCCCTAAGCCAGTGTTTCCCAACCAGTGTGCCGTGAGCAATCATCAGGTGTGCCGTGGGAAATTGGAACCTCCAGGAAGTGGGGGGGGGGGGGGGGAAAGTCTAGTGTGTTGAAGTATAAAAACCCTAAGAAACCTACCTTGATAAAGGCCCAAAATTACAAACAACCCCCCTCCCCACCCGTTGTCTACTTGGTCTCTCCCTTTCCATGCATTGGGAAGGCCCGCCTCCCTTTCCCCAAGTAGAGACCTCCTCTTGCCTCCTGGGGGTTCTGTGTGGGAAGTTTGGCCCAGTTCTATCATTGGTGGGGTTCAGAATGCTCTTTGATTGTAAGGGAACTCTAAATCCCAGCAACTATAACTCCCAAATGTCAAGGTCTATTTCCCTTGAACTCCATCTGCGTTCATATTTGGGCATATTGAGTATTCATGCCAAGTTTGGTCCTGATCCAACATTATTTCAGTCCACAGTGCTCTCTGGGTATAGGTGAACTACAACTCCAAAACTCAAGGTCAATGCCCACCAAACTCTTATAGTATTTTCTCTTGGTTATGGGAGTTCTGTGTGGGAAGTTTGTGTCTTTCTGCCATTCCTGCCAGGATATCTATGTTGAGTTCTTCGAAACAGGCCCAGGTTTCACACTGAGTGTATAAATACATCTTAAAAACATATTAACTATATGTATGACTGTGTTAGAGTGTCATTTTGTTTCATTTTGGTTGGTGGTGTGCCCCAGGATTTTGCAAATGTAAAAAGTGTGCCGCGGCTCAAAAAAGGTTGGGAAACACTGCCCTAAGCAACCTATTTAATGTGGCATAATCTTATGCAATGTATGACTCAGTTCTTCTAAAAGCATATAAATCTTCCAAGGTGGTGCACGATTAATGTTTTTGCTACTACATACTGCTTGTTTGTGAGTCTTTGTGAAGTCTGTAGACATGAAAGAGGGGGGAAAAGAGCAATTCTTATGCCCAAGGCCAATTAGACTATGCACAATTGGACTGCAAGACTTTGTTTTGATTGCTATCAATTTTTTGGCAGGCTTGCTCTGTCCAACTGCCTCCAATCTTCTGGTGTTTGGACAAAGGCCACTAATTATAATAGGTAGCTCTCATACCAGCCTGTGCTATCCAAATAAGGTTTTACTTTTTAATGAACATTTTAGAAAGAAAATAATCAGTGTGATTGTTGTGGTGGGGGATTTGACGGTCAGGAACAGAACTCTGCAGTGGGATGAAATCAGATTAAACTCAGGCAACTGACATGGGGCGGGGAGGGGGGCATTTTTTGTCTGAACAAATACTCCAAGGTCACTTTTTAAACTTTTTTTGCTTTTTGTTTTTAAAAGTTTAAATACCAAATATATGAAAAAGAAAATATGATCTGGTGTATGCCATCTTTATGAATTAAACTTTATTTCTGGGAGGTTCAGGGCCATGACGTCCTTTATTTATTTTATTATTTATTCATTTACTTCATTTATATTCCACCCTTCTCACCCCGCAGGGGACTCAGGGCGGATTACAATGTACACATCTATTATATAAATGGGTTCATGTCATGTGATGTATACCTCAAACAAAGAAACCATACAACGCAGAAAAACAATACTTGCCAACAGAAATAGGCCTCAAGCAAGGTACGTTTGAAGCAAATAAACTTCCCCCCCAAAACCTAAAAGGCCCCCAAAACGAGTAAAAATAAAACTACATTTCCCAGTATCCTCCGGGGCAGCCAATGACTCACCCAGCCTCTACATCCTGAACAACATGATTGGCTGCCAATAAGGGCGGATTTGCATAACTGCTGTAACCATAGCAACGCTGGCAAGAGCCATCCAAGGCTAGGATAGAATGCTGAGAGATTTCAGTTGGTGTTTGAGGGTTAAACTGCCAAAACCAAACTCTGAGGGAGCAATTCTCCAGCAAATTCCTACCCACACAACACAACACAACTTCCAATCACAACCCATCCCACCAACCTTACGGGACCCCGTACACACAACACCTACAAACACCACAAACTAAAACCATTCCTTCCTTCCACACAGACATAAACTGACCCAAAAGACAAGCCATGCCTTATAAAAATAACAGCATCGGACGACACACTCACAGCGCTACATACATCAAACAAAAAGGGCAGAACAAACGCCAGAACAGAAACACACTGCGCAGCAGAGACACAGACAACAGGTCACTGCACGACGCACAGCTGAGAACCAAATGCAAAGAACTGCACGACAAGAAGAAGCACGCAGCCAGGAACAACAAAGACGCAGAAATGCAACACAACAGCAGCGTGCAAGGAGCGCAGAAACAATGACGTCGCAACACAGAAAACAAACTTCAAAAACACCACAACCAATTCCACCGCCTAGCCTTCAGATACAACGCTGCAGAAGACTACAGCATGGTGCCAGAGGCCGACATTGGCACCCTAACGCACATCTGCACACACTGCAAAGCCCTGAAATACCCAGCAGAAACACCGGGAATGTGCTGCCTAGCCGGTAAAGTCTCTCTACCACCACTTGCCACTCCTCCACAACCACTACAGACTTTGCTGAGCGGAGACACTCCAGAATCAAAACACTTCCTCCGCTATATAAGACAATACAACTCATGCTTCCAGATGACATCATTTGGAGCACACATAGAAAGTGCGCAATTCATGCCTACATGACCCCACCAAGACCGTAAGTAACATCATTTCCAACCCTTACATACTCAGACTTTCTCGTATCTCCTAAATAGGGCACAGCAACGCGTGCCGGGTACAGCTAGTTACATTTAGACACACAAACACACAAGACAGACAGAGGCAGTGTAACATGTGGCCACCAGGGGGAGCTGTCGTACCCTTTCATTCCTCAGCATGTCATTCCTCAGCATTCCTCAGGCTACACAATAGGTCAAGAGCCCACCTTGACCCGGGCAGGCCTCGAACTCATGACCTTCTGGTCAGTAGAGATCTTATGCAGCTGACACCCAGCCAACTGCGCAACTATTTCAGAGTTTCTCAAACTCTACTCCTGCACATGTTTTGGACTTCAGCTCCCACAACTCCTAACATACGGTAAGCTGGCTGGGATTTCTGGGAGCTGAAGTCCAAACCACCTGGAGGAGCAGAGTTTGAGAAACACTGCTTTATTGAATCAATTGTATCTACAGTAGGGGAGAAAGTATTTAGTCAGATACCAATTGTACAAGTTCTCCCACTTATAAAGACGGAAGAAGTCTGTAATTGACATCATAGGTAGACCTCAACTATGAGAGACAACGTGAGAAAACACATCCAAAAAATCACATTGTCTGATTTTTAACGAATTTATTTGCAAATTATGGTGGAAAATAAGTATTTGGTCACCTACAAATGAGCAAGATTTCTGGGTCTCACAGACCTGTAACTTCTTCTTTAAGAAAACCAAAGTGCTCTTCCAGCAGTCACCAGCCAGGGGTGGTCTAAGGTAATTTTAAATGGTAAGCGAACATTATTTTGGTGACCCCCCCCCCAAAAAAAACATTATTTTGGCGCCCTCCTCATTGGGGGCTTCTTCACAAACCAGATTAGCAGCCAAGATTTGGGGGGGAGAAAGAACCCTCGTCTGCATGAGGCAAGTGTGAATATTGCAATCGGCATGTCTACACTGCTGAATGAATGAATGCAGCCTGGCCTTGCTTAACTGCCACGGGGTCCTGGGAGCTGTAGTTTGGAGAGGCACCTGTCATAGCCTAAGGACCTTATTGGGAGGGGGGGAGAGAACAAACTCCCTGGGACCCCAGAGTCTCGAGAAGGGGAGAAAGGCCCACCCGCCCCATCCATCCATCCCTTTGCTGCTGCTCTTCCAAGAGAGAAGGGGGTCCTGGAGGGAGCTAAGGAAGGGAAAGAAAGCAAGCCAAGGGGAGGAAGGGAGGCAAGCCCCGCCTGGCCTCACCTCGCGGGTGCTCTCCGCCGCCTCCTTCTCCTGAGGCACCTAGGTGCTGCTGTCTCTCTCGCTGCTGCTGCTGGCCAGGGCGGACGCCGAGGCCGGGGGGGGGCATGGCGGAGGTGGCGGCAGCGGCAGCAGCAGCAACTCGGGGCCTCTCAGGTCCGCGACTCGCCCTCTACGTTGGCCTTCCCTTGTCGACAATTCAGAAACTCAAGCTTGTGCAGAATGCCGCCGCTCGCTTGCTGACAGGCTCGTCGGTGAGGGAGCACATCACGCCCATCCTTCGGCAGCTGCACTGGCTTCCTATTGAGTACCGAATTGCCTTCAAGGTGTTGGTATTGACCTTTAAGGCCTTATACGGCCTAGGGCCTGCGTACTTGAGGGACCGCCTTACCCCGTATTTACCCCCGAGATCATTGCGGTCAGATGAACAGAATCTGCTGACGATACCATCAGTCCGCTCCTGCCACCTATCTGAGACCAGAGAGAGAGCCTTTTCTGCAGCAGCCCCAGTGCTGTGGAACTCTTTGCCGGACAGTGCTCGAGTCATCTCAGAGCTAGTACCATTCAGAAGGGCCTGTAAGACCGCCCTCTTTTTTTTTTTTTGGTAAATGCTTTTTATTGAAAGTTTTCATTTTATCAAACATACAAGATCACAGTAGGAAAAAGGGTAGGGGAAGGAAAGGGAGAATATGTTGACTTCCATTCTGGCTCCACACTGATTACATATATTTTTGATTTCGTTTTAGACACAGGGCATCCCCAATGCTCTTATTCTTAACAGTGAATGTTTGACAGTAGTACTTTACATATTCAATATCCACCAAATATTCATTAACTTAAGTGCAGTCTGTCTTTAGTACCCTTGCCGTTGTTCTACCACAACCAATATTTTAATTCATACATTTCTTTTATCTCATTTTCCCTATCCAATATTCTTTTAAGGGTTGGAAGTTCTACTACCACAAATTCACAAATACAGTCCTAGCCGGTATTATAAGGAGCACGAGAACTTTCTCTGTATTTCCATTACCCTTCATCACAATATTAAACCTCTCTTTATTTAGTTTTCTATCTCTGAATCGGCAATATTATCCTCATCTTGTTCTTTTTTTTTCTTCCTCTTCTGGTGGATTCCCGGGGGCGGTTCCTGAGGCTGTTGCACCTCCGGATCGGGGGGGGGGGGGGGAATTGAGATGTTTCCTTTTCATACTTATTATTATTATTATTGTATTCTTTTTCCCCTATTTTTCATGTGCGGAGAGCTGGGATTATGTCTTCCTTTCCTTCTCTAAATCACCTTCCTTCTCTAAGGTAGAATTCCTCATCTTAGTAGATCACCACATTTCCTTCATTTCTTTTCCAACTAAATCTAATATTCAAGTGCTTGACTTAATCAGTGAGGTAGAGATACTTTCTTCTTCTCTTTGAAATAATAGTGGGGAACTTCTCGAAGGATCATTATTCTAGCTTCTCTAAAGTTGTAGGGTAGGTGTTAGATTTCCTCCAGACCACCTCACATTCTTTAATTAAAAGACCGCCCTCTTTGAACTAGCCTTTAATTAGGCATAGAAGGATTATACCTCAAGAAACCTATGTATGTCACCCTGCACCTCGTAATGTGTTGGATTGTGTTTTTAATGTGTTTTATGCTTTTTATTGTAGGGCTGCATGTCTGTGACATGATGCCCATATACATTGTTGTTATCCGCCCCGAGCCTGTGGGGAGGAGCGGAATACAAAATCGAAGAAATAAATAAAATAAATTATTATGACTAGGAGCGAGGAGCCACCTTCGCCGCCCTTATGCCGTGGGCCCCGCAGTCTGAGCGGGTGGCTTCGCGCCTTTGCCCTGCTGGTGGCTTCCCGCCTGAGGGGCCGCTCTGGTGGAGACAGCCAGCCGCGCACGCAGCCCAGGGACAGCGAGGGGGGCAGTGCTTGTGTGCATCCTCCAGGAGAGGGAGAAAGGGAGAGGGAGGGAGGCCGGATGCTGTCTGGCGGGCGGGGGAATGCGCCCTTACCCAGATGGCGCCCCATGCGGCCGCTTACTTGGGCTACCTGTAGGACCGCCCCTGTCACCTGCCAATCTTTCTCCAAGAAAGAAATACAGATCAAGAATAGGGCTCCACAGTCACCTATGTACCCACAGCCAGTGCAACGAACCCGGTAGACATCATCCTCAGACAATGAGGGATCACCTAAGAAGGAGAAGTTGATGGGATCCATAGAACACACCTCCACCATCATATTTCAAATGTGTTGATTTTCTTCCTGCCAGCTTTTTTTTATTATCATAACCATACTGGCTGAAAACATTTTTAATTCTTGTATATAGATGGCTGGATAAACAGCAGCACAGGCTGAATCATGGCTTGGGAGCAATAGTTATTAAGTTGCATATTAGTTTGTGACAAACTACCAATAATACCTCGATTTTCTGTGTTAACTTTTGTGTAAGCTTTCTTTAGAGATGCTACTCTGCTTTCTTTTTCATCTGCCCGTGTCAGTTAGAAATTCACTCCCATTCTCCATGATACAAGCATCCACTGGAGATAAAGCAATTGCCGTAACTATGATTAGTCAGTCTGAACAACTCACAAGCCACTAGAGTCCTTATGTGTGATTTGACTCGGGGTGTACACTGAACCAGTATCTTTTAGTTTCTCTTGTTAGCAAAACAGCTGACTCCTAAGTAATCGAGGGGGTATTTTTTTTTTTAGGAATTGTGCAATTATAAATAAATAAATAAAAATTTTATTTATTTATTTATTTTTATTTATTTACTTTATTTATATTCTGCTCTTCTCACCCCGAAGGGGACTCAGAGCGGATTACAGGTACACATACTTGGCAGACAATCCCTGCCATTTACACATACAACATATAGATGAACAGAGGCAAACTCTGGCCACCAGGGGGAGCTGACACACTCCTCATCTCCCAGCGTCCCTTGTTGTTCCTTCCGCATTCCTCAGCGTTCCTGAAGTTCTTTAATGGCCTCATAATTCAGTCAAAATTTGCCTCCCCACTTAATGCGGTACCTTAATCTTCTACTTGACATGCAACTGTCTTTCGGGCTGCAAAGGTCGACAGCAGGCTACACTTAAAGGTTGAGCACCCACCCCGACCCGGGCAGGCCTCGAACTCATGACCTACTGGTCAGAGAGATTTTATACAGCTGACACTTAGCCAGCTGCTCCACATTCCCGGTGCTTCCCCAAGGGGTCTCAGGACAGATGATAGAAGACATATAATCCCAGTGTCCCAGCCACTTCCAAGCCACAGTTAGACGCTGGAGATATACGGCAAACATTCAATGCCATTGTACAATTAACAAGCTGTTCCCGGGGGCCACGCGGGAAAATTTTTTGCGCCCCCCCAGTGCGCATGCGCCAATCTATGTGCGTACTGGCTCTAGAGCACGCCTTCCGCTTTGGCGGCCAGTGCGCATGCGCCAATCTGCGCACGCGCACTGGCTCCAAAGCGGGAGCCAGTACGCATGCGTGGACCTTTTCACGCATGCGCATAAAGCTCCGTGCATGCGGAAGCGCGACCGGAGCGCCCCGGGCTGCCTAACTAAGGCGGCGGCTGCTGGGCTGGCCGCGGAGGCCTGGCCGGCGCGGTGGCGGGCAGCGCGGGCGGCGCAGGCGGCGGGGAGCCAGCGCGGCGGCGCCCTCCCGGGTGACGTCGCCCCTCCCTGGTGACGTTGCCCTACGCGCTTGCGTTGTTTGCCTAATGCAGTGTTTCTCAACCAGTGTGCCGTGGCACACTAGTGTGCCGTGAGCGATCATCAGGTGTGCCGCGAGAAAAGCTCTCTGCCCCCCTTCCTTCCCCCCTCCTCCTGCCGAACTCCTGCTGCTTGGGAGAGGAGGAGGAAGGGACGGGCGGCGGCGAAGAAAAAGAAGAAGGGACCGGGGCACCGCCTCCTTCGGCCATTTCCCCAACCAGCCTCCAATCTGCCATGACTCCCGCCATGACTCTCGCCCCTTGCTTGTTGAAGCCGCGCGGAGGAGGAGCCCCGCCTGCTGAAGCCCGTCCACCGCTCATGCTCCTCCTCTGTGAGAGAGCTGAAGCCGGGGGGAGGGGGGCATGATGCAGCCTGGCTCCGCCCCCTCCCCCCCAGCTTCAGCATTCCCATAGCTTTGCCAGCCTTGAGGGGGGCAGTGCCAAGCCAGCAATGGCAGAGCCAGCACAATGCTGGCTTGCCCCTCAAAGCTGGTGAAGCTGTGGGAGAACTGAAGCCGGGAGGGGCGGGGCATGGCGTGGCCTGGCTCCGCCTCCCCCAGCTTAAGCGCCCTCACAGCTTTGCCAGCCTTGAGGGGGCAGTGCCAAGCCAGCGGTGGCAGAGCCAGCACAATGCTGGCTTGGCACTGCCCCTTCAAGGCTGGCGAAGCTGTGGGAGAACTGAAGCCAGGGGAGGGGGCATGGTGTGGCCTGGCTCCTCCCCTGGCTTCGGCACTCCCAGCAGCTGCTCCCAGCAGGCCACCGTCCCCCAGGCATTCTTTACTGTGTTAGAGTGTCATTTTGTGTCATTTTGGTTGGTGGTGTGCCCCCGGATTTTTTTAATGTTAAAAGTGTGCCGCGGCTCAAAAAAGGTTGGGAAACACTGGTATAGATAGACCCTAAGAGCCCTTCCACACAGCCCTATATCCCAGAATATCAAGGCAGAAAAGCCCACATTATCTCAGATACTCAAATAACCCAGCTCAAAGCAGACATTGTGGGATTTTCTGCCTTGATATTCTGGGATTTAGGGTTGTGTGGAAGGGTCCTCAGTCTCCTTAATGTTTGCAATATGGAAATGAAGTATAAAACTTGCCCCCTATTTATTTAAACATCCAAACTGCAGTTAGACATCAGTGTAATGGTCTGTCGATTAGAGCTGGGATTGCTCTTATCTCATACCCTTCCAGCAGGATAATCTCCACCAGGTGTTGGCCTTGGAGACATGCACAGAGCTGGAAATGTGCCTTAGGTCACACCACACCAACATGAGTAGCACTGACTGGTATAGTGCTGATTCAGGCAGGATATGATGCAACCTTTCCTGTATATTGGAGTTGTTGAGTCAGAGGGGATATGATGCAACCTCTGCTGGGCATTGCATGCCATGGGGGTTGGGCCTTTGGGATGATGGACAGGTGATGGGGGTGTGTTTTGTATATAAGGTGTGTTTGTTCCTGGTGATGCCAATTCTAGCATCAAAAGTGTTATACCTTCAATAAATCTAGTGGGATCGATTTGCCGTCTGCGCGTGGTCCTTACAGAACATTGGGGAGTTCTCACACATCAGCCTGTTACACATAAAAACCTTAGTGATGAATTCTTTTCTGCGCTTATTAATTCGATATTGGGTTTTGTGTGTGTGTTAAGACAGTTCAGCGGTGCATAGGTAATTCGTGTTTTTCCATGCAAGGCTCATGAACCATCTATCTAGACAGGATCAAAATAAGGACTTGCTGTTTCTGCAACTTCGATCCCAACAGGGCACTATTAGTATTTTAACTCAATCTGGATGTTGTTTTGACAGCCGTATGCTCCATTCCAGAAAGCTGCAACGGTATGAGAGAGATTATTTTAATTAGAAAAATGCCACCAAAGAAAAGTGAGTGAAGGCTGAGGAGTTATGAAAAAGCCACGGTTTTGCAAAAGGGAGAGCCAAAGCTGTACTGGAGGGATGGGTTTTATATGAAAATTGGACACCAGACACACAGTCCATTCCAATGGTTTTGTAATAGAAATAGAAATCTTAGAATTCAGTTATTCGTTTAAATAATAATGAATAATTCAATTCTAAACCAGTCCCTGTCAGCAGTGATGGACTGGATGAGGGCTACTAATTGAAATTCAATCCACACAAGACAGAGGCACTTCTGGTCAGTCGGAAGGCGGATCAGGGTGTGGGGTTACAGCTTGTGTTGAATGGGGTCACACTCCCCTGAAGATACAGGTCCTCAGAGTGGGGCAGATCCTGGACTCATTGCTGACCCTGGAATCTCAGGTGTCAGTGATTGCCAGGAGCGCCTTTGCACAATTAAAACCTACATGCCAGCTGTGCCCATTCCTTGAGTCTCCAGATCTGGCCATGGTAGTCCACGCCTTAGTCACATCCCACCTAGACTAGTGCAACGCTCTCTATGTGGGGTTGCCTTTGAAGATTGCCTGCGCCTGCAAAACAGCGTTTTACCACCTGCGACAGGCAAAACGTCTGGCTCCTTACCTCTCCCGTTGCGACCTAGCCACAGTGATCCAAGCCACGGTCATCTTGAGGCTCAACTACTGTAATGCATTGTACATTGGCCTACCCTTGTCGGCAATCCGGAAACTCAAGCTGGTGCAGAATGCAGCAGCATGCTTGCTCTCAGGAGCCTCAAGATCCACTCACGTGATTCCACTCTTGCGCGAGCTGCACTGGCTCCCAATTGAATTCCGGGTCACCTTCAAGGTGTTAGTTCTAACTTTTAAGGCCTTATATGGTTTGGGGCCAGTGTACCTGAGGGAGCGGCTTACCCCTTATGTGCCCAGGAGATCGCTGCACTCAGGGGGGCTCAACTTGCTGGAGGTGCCTGGCATTAAGGTCTACAGGCTCTCTAGTACGTGGCAGAGGGCATTCGCTGTGGCCGCGCCAACCTTGTGGAACACCCTCCCTGAGGAGATACGAGCCATCCGCGACTTGCTGCCATTCCGCAGAGCCCTCAAGACCTGGCTATTCAGACAGGCATTTGGCCCATAACCAGTGCCCGCTACCACTAGCGCCCTGCCACTTCGCTGCCATCGCATTTCTGCTGCCTTATTGCAGCTATTGTTGGGAATGGGATTTTAACTGTGGGTTTATATTGGTTTTACTGTGTTTTATGTGTTTTACTTGCTATTTTAATTTTGTGAACCGCTCTGGGCTCCAGAGAGAGCGGTATATTAAGTTGAACCAATAAATAAATAAATAAGATAGTTTGGAAGTTTCAACTGGTTCAGAGATTGGCAGCCAGATTACTAACTAGAGCCTGTTACAGGGAGAGATTCACTCCCATCTTGCCGCGGCTCCACTGGCTGCTGGTCTGCTTCCAAGCTAAATTCAAAGTGCTCTTCATTACCTTTAAAGCCCTAAACGGCTTAGGTCCAGGCTGTGTGACTAACCATATCTCCTCCTATAAACCACCCTGGGCACTGCGGTCAGCAGAGGAGGCTCTGCTCTCGGTCCCACCCCCATCTCAAGCACAGCTGGTGGGAACGAGAGAGAAGGCCTTCTCCTTTATTTCTTTAGGAACTCCCTCCCTAAAGAAATAAAGCTGTCCCCTTCCTTCCTCTCCTTCAAAAAACTGACAAATTATTTTTACTCATTAGCATATGGAGGGAATATTAAATGATGAGAGGCCGCTACTTGACCTATGACTGAAAACTATTATTGTATTTGGACTTGGTCAGATCACGTTAGCTCAGTTAACATCACTGGCCACATAATTAACTCCCATATTGTGGTGTTTCAGCCTAGTGGCCATAGACAGGCACCGGGGGTCCCAGCTGATCAGGGTCAGATTGGGGATGATGGGTGGCCTGATGGATACGGGTCTGCAGAGGAAGACTTAGCCTGGGATGATGGATGGTTACATGGGTATGTGACTGCAGATGAGGATAATGATGACTCCATGGAATTTAGTTCTGAATTCGACAGTGAGAGGCCCAGCGACCTTGAGTCCCACGAGAACTTCTGCACTCCCTTGCCGGGCGAGCATTCCGAGGTTAGGGATGTTCGAGTTTCCCAGCTTGATAGTGAAACATCCGGGGATGCTAACGAGCCGGAATTCGACAGGAGGGCCAGCATTAGATCCTCCCGGAGAGATTGGAGGAAGGGGGTGTGCTGGGCACCCAGGAGTTAGTTCCCTTTATTAGATAGTGTTCAAGCCTTTCTAGTCAGACCTGAAGCTACATTCAGCCTGGAAGGTTCTCATGCTCCAGATTCTAAGTTCCTGTGACCACCGGAGCGGTTTGCCTTGTTTACTCTCATTTGCTTTCCATGGGACTTAAGCCAGTTCGGCTTGCCAGCTCGTGAACTCCTTGGATTATTTTTGGATTTACTTTGATTGCCTTTACATCTTTATACCTTTGGACTATTTTCTATTCTAAATAAAAGTACATTTATTGCATCTGCCTGGTGTGTGTGATCTAGGGGGGGCTCCCGCGATCTGAGGTGCAACACATATCTTAGTAAACCTTTGTTGACTTCTGTAAATTAATGTGGTTGTTTTATGTTTAGGTTTTATATTCGATATAATTTTAATAGGTTACGTTTTTATTTCATTTATAGATGTCATGTTATAAATTGTTTTCATATGTGGGGTTATTTTGGACTATTGTGTTTGCATAGGTTGTTGTACTGAGGCATTAAATGTTTGCCTTTTTTGTTTGTTGGGATCCACCCTGAGTCCCCAGGGTGGATCCACCCTGAGTCCCCAGGGTGGAATATAAATAATTATTATTATTATCATTATTGCAAGAAGAAGCTAGATGTCGTGATTCAGACCACCTTAAAGGAGCCAAGCCCAGTAAAGTAAACAGTAAAACTTTATTAACAAGTCACAGGCTTCCAAAAGCTGTTCAAAACTGCCTAAAGGCACTGAAAAGCTGAGCAAATGAACTCAAACAGACAAAAACACAACCAGCCAGGTCAAAAGAGTCAAACAAAGGGAAAAAACGGATTAAACCGCCGGAAAATCCACGTTACTCAAAAACTCGGCAAGCACAGGGAAATGGGAAGCAGCACGTCGTCAGCCAATCTGTCGTCGTCAAACTGGGAGAGAGGCAAGCAGTATGAAGTCGTCAAAGCAGTCCTGGGTCAAGCCAAAAAGAGAAGCCAGCAAAGTAGCGAAATCAAACCAGTCCTGAGTTGAAGCAGGAAGGCAGCCAAATCTAGCACACAGGGATTTATAGTGGTGCAGTCGATGAGAGCATACAAAATGCGGAACCCACCAAATATGATACCAGCGTCGAGAAAGAGAATCCAAGGTCCAGAAATCCATGTCCAACAATCAATCCAGCAACAAAGAGCAGAGCTTGGAGGGCAAGTACAACTCCTTGCCAGCTGCAAAGAATGGTTATTTGCAAGCCCCCTCTATTCAAAGCTCTTCCTCAGAACTTAATTGGACCAATGCCCCGTTATCATTCCTCTCAGCTGCCAGCACTTCTTCACGTGCTGCCCTTTGCGTCTCACGCCAAGCCATACGCCTTCTGCGACGACTTAGTTCACCCCAGCAAGAAGCCTGATTCCCATCACTCCATTTCTCATCACCACACCCATCATCCTCTGAAATCCCTAAAAACATTTCATCTCCTGCAGACTCATTAAATATTTGCCCGATTCTCTTCCTTTCTTGCTCCTCATCTTATTCTTGCTCACGAGTAGACCTTTTAGTATTTCTGGCTACAGTCTTTTCTCTCTCAGCCTCAGGCTCAACTACAACACTAGATATAGGGAGGCAACTACCTGAGATCCAGGGACTATACATGCACTCACCAGGGCTTGGACCATAGCAGATCCCCGATGTTCCCAAATTCTAAGGAATTTCACCATGTCCTCTGTGACGATTTGGGCTTGGACCACTTGGGGCAGGGTGGACCTTCCTATTTTAGATCCCACCGCTGCCACCAATTAATGTAACGACCTGGAGGCTAAAGCCACTGCTAACGCTGCCACCAACCTAAAAATAGCCTTTAGGATTTTGTAAAGATCAAAACACACTGCACCAGCCTTGGCTCTTACACTAACAAGGGCTGGGAGAAGTACTGAGGTAAAAAAAATCCGCAAAAAAGCTGGAACTGTCACCACACTGGAGCTGTTAAATTAACTGCTAGATGGAATGAGGCACAAGAAAGGCTTCTCTTTAAAAGTTAACACTGAAAAGGTTTATTGTTGGAACTAACAGCTTTTAAAAGGCACAGAAGCGTAAGTGGTTGTCAAGAAAGGTACAGTAGCTTGGTGGTTTCATAAAACATGTAACTTTAAACTTTGATACAGGACTAGACCGATGGAATGTCTTTCACAGCTTGTCAAAATACTCCCTCACTCTAATATTAAAACTAGTAGTGAGTTTCTTCCACTAACTAATCCTAGTTAGTTGTCCCCAAGTGTGAGCCAATCTGTTATCCTAAGAGATCTAAGTCTGCTGACTGACTTTCCCTCTGCCAGCGTTCCACAGACTTCTCCTTGTCAGCTATCTAAGACACTTCCTGTCTTGCTGACTGCTCACAACGGACTTCAATGTTGCTCTGACAAGAGCCAAGTCCCCTCTGACTGAAAAAGTTACACTTTTTCCCTCCTAAGTCAGCTGGCTCCTCCCCCTCACTCTGAGCCACTCCCCTGCAGCTCTCTCTCTCTCTCTCTCTCTCTCTCTCTCTCTCTCTCTCTCTCTCTCTGGAGAGGCTCCAAGCCACTCCCCCTTTCCTAGCGATTCTATCCTA
Organism: Anolis apletophallus; assembly: GCA_030556195.1. Classification (NCBI taxonomy): domain Eukaryota; kingdom Metazoa; phylum Chordata; class Lepidosauria; order Squamata; family Anolidae; genus Anolis; species Anolis apletophallus. The sequence goes on from JARBWK010000010.1 coordinate 129,378,856, forward strand.
CCAGGGACGCCAAACTGCTACCCAGGCCTCGGCCCAGCTAAAATGGGCGAGTCCTTACACCCTCCCTTCCCAGAATAGATGTTTTTCTAAGCCAGAAAGCAAGTTAGAAGACATGGCCACGGTGATCCAAGCAACGGTCATCTCGAGGCTGGACTACTGTAACGCCCTCTACGTCGGCCTTCCCTTGTCGACAATCCGGAAACTCAAGCTGGTGCAGAATGCCGCTGCTCGCTTGCTGGTGGGAGCACCAGCCAGTGAGCACATCACTCCCATTCTGCAGCAACTGCACTGGCTTCCTATTGAGTACTGAATTGCCTTCAAGGTGCTGGTTCTTACCTTTAAGGCCTTACACGGTCTAGGGCCTGTGTACCCGAGGCACCGCCTTACCCCGTACGTTCCCCCGAGATCACTACGCTCGGAAGAGCGCAATTTGCTGGCCATTCCATCGATCCGCTCCTGCCATCTGTCCACTACGAGACAGCGAGCCTTCTCTGTTGCGGCTCCTGTGCTTTGGAACTCACTCCCGGACCATACTCGGGCGATGTCAGAGCTTGTCCCTTTTCGGAGGGCGTGCAAGACCGCTCTTTTTAGGCTTGCTTTTAGCTAAATCTGTTAGCCAAACCTAGAATGCAAAGGCTTGCTCATGCCTGTGTCCATGAGTTTAGGAATTTGCAATTCCGCTATTTTATCATTGTTATATTCTGTGTTTTTATTGTATGTTTGTGATCCGCCCTGAGCCTGCAGGGAGGAGCGGAATATAAAATTGAATAAATAAATAAATAAATATTTATTTATTTCGGGATTTTACCCCGCTCTTCTCAACCCCCAAGGGGGGACTCAGGGTGGCTTACAGTACGGCACAATTCGATGCCCACATAATAACAATATAAAACCCCAAAACCTTTCAACAATTAAAATACATTAAAAATACATTAAAATACAATTACATTAGCACCATACACATTCACTCTGGATTAAAACAATGTTCAGTCCATAAAAACATTGGCCATAATCACCCACTTTCATTAAAAACCAATCTAAAATGCTGCCTTGTGCTGGTGTACGAATGCCTGGTCCCACAGCCAGGATTTTACTTTTTTCCAGAAGGCCAGGAGGGATGTGGTGGATCGTACATCAATAGGAAGCGCATTCCACAGGCGGGGAGCCACCACCGAGAAGGCCCTATCCCTCGTCCCCACCAGCCTCATCTGAGACGTAGGCGGGAGTGTGAGCAGGGCCTCCCCGGATGATCTTAGATTACGAGGTGGGACATAGCGACTGATGCGTTCGGACAAGTAAGCTGGGCCAGAACCATATAGAGCTTTAAAGGTCAAAACCAGCACTTTGAATTGAGCCCGGAATTGGACAGGCAGCCAGTGGAGCTGACACAACAGGGGGGTGGTATGCTCCCTGTATGTAGCTCCCGTTAGCAATCTGGCTGCCGCCCGCTGGACTAATTGCAATTTCCGAACTGTCTTCAAAGGCAGCCCCATGTAGAGTGTGTTGCAGTAATCTATTTGGGATGTGACCAGAGCGTGGACGACCGTAGCCAGATCAGACTTCCCAAGGTACGGGCGCAGCTGGCGCACGAGTCTTAACTGTGCAAAAGCTCCCCGGCCACCGCCGATACCTGGGGTTCCAGGCTCAGCGATGAATCAGGATCACTCCCAAGCTGCGAATCTGCGTCTTCAGGGGGAGTGTAACCCCATCCAACACAGGCTGTAACCGTATGCCCTGTTCGGCCTTGCAACTGACCAGGAGGACCTCTGTCTTGTCTGGATTTAGTTTCCATTTGCTAGCCCTCATCCAGTCCGACACAGCAGCCAGGCACCGGTTCAAGGTCTGGACTCTTCGGCGTTGAGTATTTATGTCACAGCGGATAGGCAACAGAAATATAGAAGTTTAATTCCCCATCGGCCCAAAAACTCCAGTCTCTGTTCGAGTGAATAATGAAACTCTCATTCAATTCACAAGGTAAATATATAACTTTGTATTGAATTGTATTTAACAATAACTGGCAAAACATCGAAAAACAACAGCCATCACAGCTACCTTTCTAAACATCCTTTCCTCACAGATATTCAATCCCAACTGACAAATCCCAACTGTCACTTTGTAACGGAAATTCCTCAAGGTTCCATTTAGCAGTCTTGAGACAGCGCCATCTGGTGTCAAACATGTCACACTGCAGGTCATCTCAAACTGCGAAAATATATCTTGTGGTGACTCATGAATTGCTATTCAAAATGCAATAAGCTGCGAACCTGCGTCTTCAGGGGGAGTGTAACCCCATCCAACACAGGCTGTAACCCTATGCCCTGTTCGGCCTTGCGACTGACCAGGAGGACCTCTGTCTTGTCTGGATTTAGTTTCCATTTGCTAGCCCTCATCCAGTCCGACACAGCGGCCAGGCACCGGTTCAAGGTCTGGACAGCCTCCTTGGTGACAGGTGGGAAGGAGTGACAGATCTGGACGTCATCTGCGTACAGATAACACCTTCCTCCGAAACTCCGAATGATCTCTCCCAGCGGTTTCATGTAGATGTTGAATAACATCGGGGACAGAACTGAACTGAACTGAATAAATGTTTCTCATCCCCCTAATGAGGATGAGGGGCATGTTTAGTCCTTTAACATTAAATAAATTTACCCAGAAACAGATGGTAGAAGCAAGGCACATAAACAGCCTGGGAATCTGCCCATAGTGCTCAGTCTTCACTTTGTTCTCCTGTGCTTAAACTGTTATGATTGCTGAAAGGAACACTGAAAACATGATATCAAGAGGCCTTGAAGTCTATCAAAGTTTCTGTAGGGCAGTGTTTCCCAACCTTTTTTGAGCCGTGGCACACTTTTAACATTAAAAAAATCCGGGGGCACACCACCAACCAAAATGACACAAAATGACACTCTAACACAGTAAAGAACGCCTGGGGGTTGGTGGTCTGCTGGGAGCAGCTGCTGGGAGTGCCGAAGCTGGGGAGGGGCGGAGCCAGGCTGCGCCATGCCCGCCCCTTACCCCCGGCTTCACCTCTCTAGCAGCTGCTCCAGCCTTGAGGGGCAGTGCCAAGCCAGCGGTGGCAGAGCCAGCACAATGCTGGCTTGGCACTGTCCCTTCAAGGCTGGAGCAGCTGCTAGGAGTGCCGAAGCTGGGGGAGGGGGCAGAGCCAAGCCGCGCCCCCGCCCCTCCCCCCAGCTTCAGCTCTCCTACAGAAGAGGAGCATGAGCGGTGAACGGGCTTCAGTGGGCGGGGCTCCTCCTCCACGCGGCTTCAGCGAGCGAGGGGCGAGAGTCATGGTGGGAGTCATGGCAGATTGGAGGCTGGCTGGGGAAACAGCTGAAGGAGGCGCGCCCGGCCCCTTCCGCCGCCCAGCCCTTCCTCCTCCTCCCCCAAGCAGCAGGAGTTCGGCAGGAAGGGGGGGGAGGAAGGGGGGCAGAGAGCTTTTCTCGCGGCACAGCAGGAGGTCTGCCACGGCACACTAGTGTGCCACGGCACACTGGTTGAGAAAGACTGCTGTAGGGAACCAAATTTATTCATATGTGCAGAGTCAAAAACAAAAAAAGTGTTGGGAGTATTGGGAGCAAAACTGTGTTTTCGTTTGAAAGATAGGCTTCTTTACCATTTCATTTTTTGCCTACTTTTAATGATTTGCTGCGAGTGCATGGCTTTTTACAAAAAGATAATTGTTTAATTGCTTTGAAGGGTTCACTTTGCTTCTGGCACGTCAACTTCCTTCTTTTCTCAGTGAATCAAAAGATCAGATATATGCACAACATTGCCATTATTTCTCAACACTTTCACTCTTCTAACTTAATTAGTCTTTTTTTCCCCCCCAGCATTCAAAAATATTCAAAAACATGCTCTTTTCAGCTGCAGATATGGAGTGAAAGACTCGGTGAAAATGGGCTTCAACTGAACATACCCAAAACAGAGTATCTGTAATGTGGCCTCCAAACTGGAAAAACAATTCATATTAATGGACAATCACTAAAGAAGTCCGCCCAATTTAAATTCCTAGGGTCACATTGTGTTACCATAGGTGGTCTCTCTCGGCATTACTTCGCAAACGAAGATTCAGGAAGGACTCCTCCCACGCTTTTTACAAGCGCGTTGATGACTAAAAAGGCCAATCTGAGATAGGCAAGTTCGGTTGCAGAAAGCGCAGCAGAAAGTCTCCTTGGGTGATGTTTTTTCCAAGTTGCGGTTCTTTCTGCGTTGTCGTTTCTCTTCGAGACCCATTCGGCGTGACTTCTCGAAAGAGGCCGCAGCATTGTGGATAGTACATCTCCATGCTTCCCGATGTGAGGCCAGGGTGGACCATTGTTGGGGATCAATCTGGCCGAGCCTGAGATGTTGTTTCAGGGAGTCCTTATATCTCTTTTGGGATCGCCTCTCTTGCGCTGACCCATTGCGCTGACCCACCACAGAGTAGTATCTTTGGGAGGCGGTGGTCCTCCATCCTAGAGATGTGCCCTGCCCAGCGCAGCTGTGTTCTCAATAGCATGGCCTCAATGCTGGTGATCCCTGCTTGCTCAAGGACAGCAACATTTGTCACATAGTCGGTCCAGTGTATATTTAGGATTGTGCGAAGACAGCGCTGATGAAAGCGCTCGAGGAGTCGTAGGTGTTGGCGATAGGTGACCCATGTTTCAGACCCATAGAGGAGAATGGACAGTATGATAGCTCTGTACACACTGATTTTGGTGCTTTGTCTCAGGTGCTTGTTGCTCCAGACTCTTTTGTGAAGCCTTCCGAATGCACTATATGCCTTTGATAATCTGTGATCTATCTCTTTGTCCATCTTGGCATCTGAAGAGATGATGCTTCCCAGGTAGCTGAACTGCTGAACGGACTTAAGCACAGAGATGCCTATGCTGACGTGAGGATGATGGTGTTCTTCCTGTGGTGCGGGCTGGTGGAGGACTTTTGACGATGCTGCCCTTGTCGCCCATTCAGAAGCAGCCCTGCAGCGCCTCACATCCTGCTTTGCAACAGCTGCAGAGCTGTTTGGGCTGGAAGTCAGTCTGAAGAAAACCATAGGTGGTAACACAATGCCAGACATATGGTCATGAATCAATGCAGCCTGGTTGAAATGACGGCAAACTACTGGCATTCTGTGTGACTCAAAAATGCCTAAACAACTCAAGACTAAGTTGTACACTACAGTTGTTCACCCAGTAGCCGTCTATAGCAGTGTTTCCCAACCAGTGTGTCGTGGCACACTAGTGTGCCGTGAGCGAACATCAGGTGTGCCGTGGGAAATGGGAACCTCCAATACCCTTTCTTCCCCCTCCTGCCGAACACTTTTTCTTCTCCACTCGGGCTCCCTTCTTCCCAGCCTCGCTCTGCTCGCTTTACCTCGCTCTGCTCTGGAGCGAGTCTGCGCAGTAGCGCCCGCACGGGTCACGTCTTCCTCCCTCCCCCCTCCCTCCCTGAACACGCTCACACTGCCTCCTTGGATCAAATGGTGGCAGAAGCAGCAGTGTAGAAGAAAAAGTGTTTGGCAGAAGGGGAAAAAAGGGTGTAAAGGGGAAGGGGGGAGAAAAGGTCTCTGACGAAAGCTGGCATGGGCAAACTTGGACCTTCCAGGTGTTTTGGACTCCAACTCCCACCATTCCTAGCAGCCTCAGACCCTTTTCCTTTTTCCCTCTCAGCCACTTAAGCAGGAAAGGGCCTCAGGCTGTTAGGAATGGTGGGAGTTGGAGTCCAAAGCACCCAGAGGGCAAGTTTTCCCATGCCTGTTTTAGGGACTTTAAAGTGGAGAGCCTCCTTCCAACATTGTGATTCTGGATAGAAAACAAACAACAACATAACATAACATTGTTTGAGTCCACAGTGCTCTCTGAGTGTAAGTGAACTACAATTTCCAAACTCAAGGTCAATAACCACCAAACTCTTATAGTATTTTCCAGGCCCGAATTAAGATGTTTGGCTGCCCGAGGCCAAGACGCCCGTGCCCCCCCCGGGGAAGCCACGCCCCCAGGGCTCTGCTGCGCATGTGCGGCAGCACCCCCGGGCGTGTGGCTTCCGCGCCGCCTCCTCCTCCCGTAACCGGAAGGAGGGCCCGAGGAGGTGGACGGAAGCCACGCGGCACCGGCCCCACGGCTTCCGTCCACCTCGTGCCTTCCTTTCTGTCGCGGGAGGAGCAAGGAGGAGGTGGACGGAAAGGCGCGCGGCACCGTGGGGCTTCCGTCCACTGCCTCCTCCACCTCCCGCGACCGAAAGGAGGGGGAAGAGGAGGGCGGGACTTCCCTTCCTCCTCTTCCCGCCCTCCTTTCAGTCGCTGGGGGTGGAGGAGGAGGCGGAAAGAAGCCCCACTGTGCCGCGCGCCTTCCGTCCACCTCCTCCTTGCTCCTCCCGTGACCGAAAGGAAGGCGTGAGAAGGATGAAGGGAAGTCCCGCCCTCCTCCTGGCCGCCTGGGCCACCCCCTTGCAAAGGAAGGAGGCGGCCAGGAGGAGGAGGAGGAAGGGAAGCCCGCTGGCGGGCGGGTGTGCGCATGCATGCATGCATGCCCGACGGCGGGGCAGAGCTTCCCTTCCTTCTCCTCCTCCTGGCCACCTCCTTCCTTTGCAAGGGGGGGCGGCCCAGGCGAGGGGTGGGCGCCATTCCCTCCTTCCGCCCCCTCGCAGCCCTTTCCCTCCGCCCTCTCCTGACTCTCTCGGGAGAGCGGGAAAGCTGCGAGGCGTTTGTTGTTTTTAAAAATTTCAGGGGGCCGAAGCCGCTGCCCCCCAAAACCCCCCGCCCAAGGCCATGGCCTCGTCTGGCCTCGCGGGTAATCCAGCCCCGGTATTTTCTCTTGGTTATGGGAGTTCTGTGTGGGAAGTTTGTGTCTTTCTGACATTCCTGCCAGGATATCTATGTTGTGTTCATCGAAACAGGCCCAGGTTTCACACTGAGTGTATAAATACATTTAAAAACATATTAACTATATGTATGACTGTATTAGAGTGTCATTTTGTGCCATTTTGGTTGGTGGTGTGCCCCAGGATTTTGCAAATGTAAAAAATGTGCCGCGGCTCAAAAAAGGTCGAAAAACACTGGTCTATAGGGCAGAGCACCAGCCAGCAACAAAGAAACATGAACAAGCCCTTAATACAGTGGAAATGAAAATGCTGAGATGGATACTTGTCTTGACGCTTCTTGACCATGTGCCAAATGATGACAAAGAGTAGGAATAAAAGCAATCAGCAAGAAAACGCAGGAAGCAAGACTGGTAATGGCCACGTCATGAGAAGAGAACCCACATCAATAGCAAAAACAGGACTACATTTGGAGTTTGCAGGTTGACAACCCCGTGGACAGCCAAAGAAAAGATGGATGGACACCATCAATGAAGATATGTGTGCTGTCATCTTGAGACCCGAGGACGCCTAAAACAAAGCCCTGTGGAAATGACAGTCAGAATGCTAACCCTTCCATTCTGAAAATAGTTTAGGAGGAGGAAGAGGCGGCCAAAACTAAAATGCAAACTGATCTAGATCAGGGCTGTCCAACTGGCGGCCCGGGGGCCGTTTACGGCCCCCAGCCCTTTCCCTCCGGCCCCCTGAGTTTTTAAATAAAAAATAAAAATTGAAAAATAAAATGAATAATAAAAATTAAAAAAATACCTACTTCCGGGTTCGGGGCAAGTATCGCGAGAATACGCAATCCACCACGATTTTGCTGTCAACGCGAGATCACGCCCGACGTTGACAGCGAAATCCCGTGTGGATTGCGTATTCTCGCGATACTCTTCGGCTACTCTACTACTGGATCGCTGAGGCCCACTGACGCGATTAGGACCTTCTTCGACTCAGTCGGTGGTTGCCTCTCTCGTCGTCCGGGTACTCCTGGATCCTGCGCGTTTGGAAAAGTTAGGCTGAAGCAGGGGGCTCCTCAGGGGGCTCCTCATTCCCTCCCCCATCTCCCCTCATGTATTAAATATAAAATTAAATATATTTAAAGATGAAATACGGGGAGATGGGATACAATAAAATAAGGGAGAGGGAGGATGGAATTAAATATATTTAATATTAAATAAAAATAAGGGGAGGGAGGATGGAATTAAATATATTTAATATTAAATAAAAATAAGGGGAGGAGGATGGAATTAAATATATTTAATATTAAATAAAAATAAGGGGAGGGGAGGATGGAATTAAATATATTTAATATTAAATAAAAATAAGGGAGAGGGAGGATGGAATTAAATATATTTAATATTAAATAAAAATAAGGGGGAGGATGGAATTAAATATATTTAATATTAAATAAAAATAAGGGGGAGGGGAGGATGGAATTAAATATATTTAATATTAAATAAAAATAAGGGGAGAGGGGAGGATGGAATTAAATATATTTAATATTAAATAAAAATAAGGGGAGGGAGGATGGAATTAAATATATTTAATATTAAATAAAAATAAGGGGGAGGGAGGATGGAATTAAATATATTTAATATTAAATAAAAATAAGGGGGGAGGGGAGGATGGAATTAAATATATTTAATATTAACTTAAAATAAGGGGAGAGGGGAGGATGGAATTAAATATATTTTAAATTAAATTAAAATAAGGGGAGAGGGGAGGATGGAATTAAATATATTTAATATTAAATTAAAATAATTTAATATCTTATCCCTGCATTTTATCTCAGTAAAAGATTATATTTGACTGTATGCATGCAGGGGCGGGGGTGGGGTGGGGGTGGAGCCGGGGAGAGGGCAGAGCCAGGGGCGGGGAGGGGGCGGAGCCGGGGCAGGGGCAGCCCCTATGGCCCCCCAGGTCATCAGTGACCGGAATTCAGGTCCCTGGGCCGGTAGAAGTTGGACAGCCCTGATCTAGATCAAGGGTCTGGAGAACAAGCCCTATGAGGAGCGACGTAAAGAGCTGGGCATGTTTACTCTGAAGAAGAGAAGGCTGAGAGGAGACATGATGGCCACGGATAGATACTGTACATGAGAGGAAGTCATAGGGAGGAGGGAGCAAGCTTGTTTTCTGCTGCCCTGGAGACCAGGACGCCATGGAACAATGGCTTCAAACTACAAGAAAGGAGATTCCATCTGAACATGAGGAAAAACTTCCTGACTGTGAAAGCTGTTCAGCAGTGGAACTCTCTGCCCCGGAGTGTGGTGGAGGCTCCTTCTTTGGAGGCTTTTAAACAGAGGCTGGATGGCCATCTGTCAGGGGTGCTTTGAATGCAGTTTTCCTGCTTCTTGGCAGAGGGTTGGACTGGATGGCCCATGAGGTCTCTTCCAACTCTATGATTATACTAGCTGACCCGGCCCCGCGTTGCTGTGGGATTTTTTAAAACTTGGGGACTGTGTGTATAGTTATGTGTATGTGTATGTATGTGCATGTATATGTGTTGATGTGTGTAAGTACAGGTGCGTTCATGTATGTGTGTATGTGCATATTTGTATATTTCTGTGCATGTATATATGTGTGTGTGTGTGTGTTTCTGTGTGTCACACCTCAACCGGGTCCCTGTGAACCAAACCATAGCCATGTTCCCCATAAAGCTGCAGAGAAGCATGAAAGTCGGTCTTTGACTCAACCCCAAAAGGCCCGGGAAAGGCGCAGCCCGGCAGTTTCCCAAAGAGATAGTAACACCTGGCATCAAACAACATTCAATCCTCCGCTTCTTCCATCTGGCCCGGCTAATGAGCAAACATTCCAGAGAGATGCAGAGAGAGTGAGAACCAAGGACTCCTTCTCTGTTCCCGTGAGAGCGGTATAGGCGAAGTCAGCGCCTTGCAGAACTAGGGGAGCCAAAATCCTATAAAGGTTGAGGCTGGATTCTATTCTTCATCTCGTGTCAACTTTTGAATCACCTTACCAAGCTCCACGGAAGTGACAAGGGGGTCCTCCTTGTTTTGAACTTTGTTACCAAGTAGGCTATCGGGCCTTGGATTTAGCCTTTGAGGCATCTAGAGACTTTGTCCTTTGCATCTTCCAGAGACTGAACTTTAATATTTTCATTGCTTAAAGCCTTTTTATTCTTTGCCTTTACTTTACCATTTATTCTAAACTAGCTGTGCCCGGCACGCGTTGCTGTGCCCTTTTTAGGAGATGCGAGAAAGTCCAATCATCCACGGTGTGCCCTCCTCTAAACTGCAGTTGGATGGAGTGTGGGTCATGGGGGGCATGGTGTGCCAAGTTGGGTCTGTATTGGTCTTGGTTCTGGGCCACAGTGGTCTGTGGGGAATGATGGGTATTGAATTACTACAAATCCCATTTTCCATGGTGGTACTTCAAGTCCCATCATGCATGGTCGGGGCTCTGTGTGCCAAGGTAGGTTACTGTAAATTCAGGCCATACACAATGTCCCATGAGCTGAGGCCTAGTTAGGAACAGCAAGTTAATGAAGCCTTACTGTCAATTCAGGCCATACACAATGTCCCATGAGCTGAGGCCTAGTTAGGAACAGCAAGTTAATGAAGCCTTACTGTCAATTCTGGCCATACACAATGTCCAATGAGCTGAGGCCTAGTCGGGAGAATCAAGTTAATGAAGCCTTACTGTCAATTCAGAGCGTTAACAGCTTCCCAGTAAGTGAGGCCTAGTTAGGGAAATCAAGTTAATGAAGTCTTACTGTCAATTTAGAGCGTAAACAGCTTCCCAGTAAGTGAGGGCTAGGATCGGAATTTTCATGTTGGCTGGCCAGTGCAGCAGTTATGCAAATCCACCCTTATTGGCAGCCAATCATGTTGTTCAGAATGTAGAGGCTGGGTGAGTCTTTGGCTGCCCCGGAGGATGCTGGTAAATGTAGTTTTATTTTTACTCGTTGTTTTGGGGGCCTTGTAGGTTTTGGGGGGGAAGGTTTCTTTGCTACAAACGTACCTTGCTTGAGGCCTATTTCTGTTGGCAAGTATTGTGTTTCTGCGTTGTATGGTTTCTTTGTTTGAGGTATACATCACATGACGTGAACCCATTTATATAATAGATAAAGCATTTAACCGCAGAGACTGTGTGTGAGTAGGCTACTAAGGTCCAGTCAAGCCTAGGGTACAATACTGTGTTCCTTTCTTCTCCCCTCTTTCCTTCCTTTCTTCACTCCATCCTTCTATCCTTTCCTTCCTTTTCCCTCTCCTCCTTCCTGCTATCCTTCCTTTTTTCCTTCCTTTCTTCTTCCCTCCTTCCTTCCACCCACTCTTCCTTCTATCCTTCCTTTCCTTTCTTCTCCTCTCCTTCCTTCCTCCCTTCCTTCCTTCCCGCCCTCCCTTCCTTCCTTCCTTTCCGTCCTTCCTGCCATTCCTCCCCTTTCTGTATCAGTCCTTCCTCCCCTTGTCTCAGTCCCTCCATTCCTTTCCCTATCTTTCCCTACCACCACCAACATTCCGACTATCTAAACTGCCAGGGGGGTGGGGGGGCTCTCAGCCTACATTCTAACTGAGGGAGTATTTGCATAATGCCTCTAATTGGTCAGCTCCACTAACATTCCGACGCTGAAAACTGCCAGAGGGAGGTGGTGTGGGAGATCATGGGAGTTGTAGTCCATAATGTTTTTTTGGATTTGTGGCCGTTGGCTCTTTTTTGGGCAGGGGGGTGTTTTGGTAAACATACTTCGTAGGGTTTTCTGGGTATGTGGGCTGTTTTTGTGTTTCTGCCTTGTGTGGTTTCTTTGTCTATAAGACAGGAACCATGACATGGAGGATTATATATATATATACTAGCTGACCCGTGCACGCGTTGCTGTACCAGCTGCCAACATACCGTCCTGCCATGTACTGCTTCTGCATATTGTTGCTTGCCGGGATTATCTGTGGGGGAGTGGGGCTTTTGGGTATACGTTTTTAATCTGTTTACTGATGTTTTTATTGATTTTATGTTGTAAACCGCTCTGGGCTCCAGAGAGAGCGGTCTACCAAATCGAATTTATAAATAAATAAATAAATATATGTGTGTGGATGTGTATTGATGTATATGTATATATGTGTGTGCATGTGTGTATATGTGTATGTATATATGTGTGTCGATGTGTATATATGTATATATGTGTGGATGTGTATATATGTATATTTGTGTGTGCATGTGTATATATGTGTATATGTGTGTATGTATATATGTGTGTCGATGTGTATATATGTATGTGTGCATGTGTATATATGTGTATATGTATATATGTGTGTGCATGTGTGTATATGTATGTGTGTATGTATATATGTGTGTGGATGTGTATATATGTATACGTGTGTATGTATATATGTGTGTGGATGTATATATATGTGTGTATGTAAAATTTCCCTATTTTTGGTGCCTGTCCCTTATTCATATGGCAACCCTAATATATGTATATGTGTGTATGTATATATGTGTGTCGATGTGTATATATTTATGTGTGCATGTGTATATATGTGTATACAGTATGTATATATGTGTGTACATATATGTGTGTATGTATATGTGTATGGATGTGTATATATGTATATGTGTGTATTTATATATGTGTGTGGATGTGTATATATGTATATATATGTGTGTGTGGATGTGTATATATGTATGTGTGTATGTATATGTGTGTGTGGCTGTGTATATATGTATTTGTGTGTATGTATATATGTGTGTGGATGTGTATATATGTATACATGTGTATGTATATATGTGTGTCTGTGGCTAACCCCTTTTGTGTGTATGTGTTCCTTTCTTTTCTTTCTTTTCTTTTTTTTCTAATTAAATTTTTATTGAAAGTTTTTAATACATACAGATGAAAAAAAGGGGGGATGGTTTTGGGGTAGGGCGGATTGAGGGTATAGGGAGGGATGGGGGGTAGGAAGGGGTAAGGGTTAGGGTTACAGAGGTGAGGGAGGTTGTTTGGTCCGGGATCTGGGAAGGATAGTAATGGGTAAGGGTGATGAGAAAAGATAGGGGCTAACTTGTTTTCTTCTAAGTTCCTTGTTCATGGGTGCTTCTTGTTTTTCTCGTACAGTCTCTCTCCTTGTTAAGCTGGACATTTCTTTTTTACAAGTCATCTTTTTAGGCTCTTTTTCCTTCTTTTTCCAGAGACGGGTCTTCATAACCCTCTTGGTATAAAAGCAATCTGTTGTTTTTAGTTTTTGTCCTTTTTTAAAAAAAAACCTCTTTTCCCTTAGCCTTCAAAATCTTTCCCGTGTTTGGTGTCCATTGTCCGTTCCTTATCTTTTAGTGTAGCTGGATCTGTACCTTTTCGTTTTCCTCGGCTTCCTTTCTAACCGTTCTCTTTAGGAGATTCGAGGCCTTTTATGTCCATCCCCAGGATGCCACATCTCGTAGGCCTAAAATACGCCTCTAGAGAGTAGGGGCAATTTTCTTTAGGTTTTTTTTTCTTCCTTGCTGGGTTGTTCTCGTCCAGCTTCTCTTCCTATTGGGCTGCGTCCCAGTCTTTTTGTTTTCGTTCTTATCTGTATCCAGGATGGGGCTTTTAGGTGTTGCCCCTCTTGATTTTTCCCTCTTCTCTTATTTGGGGGGCAGAAGTTTTAGGGCCCTTCGAAGTCATTCTTGCAACTTCCAGTGAAACTTCCTCCCTATTTTTGGAGTGAGGTCCTCTTTCTTCTGGTATTTCTTGCGGTTTTGTATTCTCCTTCCCTCTCTTCTCTCTACCTTCATGTATTGTTGCGTTTTCCCCCTTGACCTGGGGTGCGTCCTTTCCATCATCATAGAAGGCCAGCAGCTCTGGCATTGTGGGGAACGCCTCTTCGGTTGGTTCTGTTTTTGCACGTTGGGAGTGCTCCCGGATCGTTCCCATTTGCTTTTCTTGCCGAGACATTATGGCATCCATCTTCCGTAGGCATCCGTCTTGAGCTCCCCTATTTTTCGCAGTTCTGCAAGGATGTCCCTCAAAGTTATTCCTTCCTCCTCTGGTCCCTCTTCTTGCATTATCCTCCGCTCTTTTGCTCTTGAGGTCCGTTCATGCAGTGCCGACATAATTCTATTGTCAGTTGTGCTGTTCCCTGTTTTACTATTGGAAAAATGTCTTTTTCCCTCTCCCAAGATGGCGCTCCCGCCAAAAGCTCTTCTTCTTCCCTGCTCCTAGGACTGTGAGAGCTCATCCGCCATTTTGGCTCCCTTTAGCTCTTTTCCTCCCGTTCCCTCTGCCTTTGCCAGGGATGGTTGACTGCCCCTCTGTGTGGCCTGCTTGCTGGGCCTTTGTGTCTCTTTTGTTGGGGGCCCGATCCCCTGAGTGTGGGGGCTTCCGTGGGGCTGTTGGGGTCCCTGCTGCTCGTCCTCGCTCTACCCCTCTGTCTCTCTTATATCGGGGTTCATGTGATCATGGGAGGGACAGGCCTTCCTTTTGGCGCGATCTCCACCGCCCCCTTAATATGTGTGCTGACTTCCCCAGCACTCACATTTGTTCGTGCCCGTCTCCTCCTCCTCCTCTTTTGGCCCCGATCTTGGTGGGATGGGCTGGGCTGGGCTGGCAGTTACTGCGGGTCGTCCCCCGCTTCCCGTCCCTCGACCCGCTTGCCGCCTCGGCTGAAGGCCGGACTCACTCGATCTCCCCCTCTTGAGGAGAGGGCGATCCCTGGAGTCAACAGCACCTTCCCTACGGCTTCGCGATCCCTTTAGACGTGGCTTCGTCTCTGGGAGGGGGCGCAAATCGCCTTCCGGTCGAGGAGACAGTTGGCACTCTGAGGAGCCTCAGAGTGTCCGCCCTGCCGCCATCTTTGCCCGCCGGGTCTCTCCGTGTTCCTTTCTTTTCTGTTCCTTCCTTCCTTCCCTTCATATTGTTTTCATATGCCTTCATTCCTTGTATCCTTTCCTTCCCCACAAACTTTCTTTACCTTCTACAGGGAACATCCCTCCAATGCTGAGCCGATGGCATGTTTCCTGGAACAAAACAAAACTACATTTCCCTGAATCCTTTGCAGCGGGACATGCCTACCGCTGGGAGGGAAAGGAAGAGCCCGGTGGGGGAGGAGCCAGCCAAGTCTCCCCCTCCAGCCTCTTCCTTTCCCTCCCAGCGGTGGGCGTGTCCCGCTGCAAAGGATTCAGGGAAATGTAGTTTTGTTTTGTTTCAGGAAACATGCCATCGGCTCAGCGTTGCACGGATGTTCCCTGTAGAAGGTAAAGAAAGTTTCTGGGGAAGGAAGGAGGGCGGGGAGAGGAGGGGAAAGAGGCACCTCCCGCCGTGCGCGTATGCGCAGCAGGGGTTCCTCCTCCTCTTTTTCCTCCTCTCCTGGAAGGAACCCGCCGGAGCGAGGAAGGCCGTGGTGGCAAAGCAGCCGGTAAGGAGGAGGAAGAGTAGCGAGGGAGGAGGATCGTAGCCAAGCACAAAGGCTGCGATCCTGCCCCCCTCGCTGCTCTTTCCTCCTCTTCCGCCTCCTCCTTGCCGGGTTTGCCGCCAGGGCCTTCCTCGCTC
The DNA here is from genome assembly GCA_030556195.1 of Anolis apletophallus. Taxonomy (NCBI): domain Eukaryota; kingdom Metazoa; phylum Chordata; class Lepidosauria; order Squamata; family Anolidae; genus Anolis; species Anolis apletophallus. The sequence goes on from JARBWK010000010.1 coordinate 129,394,169, forward strand.
CGGCGGATCCCGGGAGGGGGGAGGAAGCTGCCTTTTTTTCCCGGGCACCTCTTCCCTCCCTCCTCTCCCCCGCCCTCCTTCCTTCAATCAAGGGAGGAGGGCGGGGCAAGGAGGATGAAGAGGTGCCCGGGAAAAGGGCAGCTTCTCTCCCGCCTCCCCCGGGAACCCGCCGGAGCGAGGAAGATTCCCGATAGCAGCGGCGTGGCGGGAGGCGGGACGGAGAAGGAGGGACTTAGGAGGAGGAAGGGAGGCACCTCCTTAGTCCTGTCAGATTATTGCATTTTGAATGGCAATTCATGAGTCAGCACAAGATGTATTTTCTGCAGTTTGACACCAGATGGCGCTGTCTCAAGACTGATGAATAGAATCTTGAGAAATGACAGTTGGGATCTGACAGTTGGGAGTTGTCCGTTGAAGAGGACAGTTGGGATTGAATATTTGTGAGGATAGGATGTTTAGAAAGGTAGCTGAGATTGCTGTTGTTTTTCCATGCTTAGCTTGTTATTGTTAAATTCAATTCAATACAAAGTTATATTTTTACCTTGTGAATTGAATGAGAGTGTCATTATTCACACGAACAGAGACTGGAGTTTATTGGGCGATGGGGAATTAAACTTCTTTTTTTCTGTTGCATATTCCGCTGTGGCATAAATACTCGGCGACGAAGAGGTTATGGGCCCAGATCCCAGAACCCAGAACACAGAATCCAGAATTGCAGAGGCACAGAGATACTACATAACCCATAATTCATAGAAAAGTTTTGAATAACATTAGAAATTGCAGCAGAAGTTGCTGTTTACCTCAGTGTTAGAAAAAAAAGCTGAAGTGAATTTTTTGCCAGGAGCATCTGTAGTGTGAAGAAAGATGGCATTATTTGAAGCACAGCATCATTTAGAAAAACTCAGAGGTAGCTCAAATTATTTAATATGGGCTACCAAAGTGCGAAACAGTTTTGGCAAAGGAGGGAGCTGCTATCCTGCCTTACACATCGACCTATTTCTGATGCAGAAAGGTTGAAAGATGGCAAGGCAAGGGCTACCATCATCCTGTCAGTTGACGATAGGAACCTCACATATTTAGCTCTGGAAGAAACAGCCGCTGACTGTTGGAAAAGGCTTGAAAAGCTGTATCAGCA
>JARBWK010000010.1:129395354-129529878 GCA_030556195.1 Anolis apletophallus
AGTCAAAAACAAAAAAGTGTTGGGAGTATTGGGAGCAAACTGTGTTTTCGCTTTGAAAGATAGGCTTCTTTACCATTTCATTTTTTGCCTACTTTTAATGATTTGCTGCGAAAGTGCATGGCTTACAAAAGATAATTGTTTAATTGCTTTGAAGGGTTCACTTTGCTTCTGGCACATCAACTTCCTTCTTTTCTCAGTGAATCAAAAGATCAGATATATGCAACAACATTTCCATTATTTCTCAACACTTTCTACTCTCTAACTTACCTTCAGTCTTTTCCAGCATTCAAAATATTCAAAACATGCTCTTTTTCAGCTGCAGATATGGAGTGAAAGACTCGGTGAAAATGGGCTTCAACTGAACATACCCAAAACAGAGTATCTAATGTGGCCCAAACTGGAAAAAAACAATTCATATTAATGGACAATCACTAAAGAAGTCCGCCCAATTTGAAATTCCTAGGTCACATTGTGTTACCATAGGTGGTCTCTTCCGGCATTACTGAAACGAAGATTCAGGAAGGACTCCTCCACGCTGTTACAAGCGCGTTGATGACTAAAAAAGGCCAATCTGAGATAGGCAAGTTCAAGCTGCAGAAAGCGCAGCAGAAAGTCTCCTTGGGTGATGTTTTTTCCAAGTTATGTTCTTTCTTGGCGTTGTCGCTTGTCTTCGAGACCCATTCGGCGTGACTTCTCGAAAGAGGCGGCAGCATTGTGGATAGTAAGGCCTCCCATGCCTCCCGATGTGAGGCCAGGGTGGACCATTGTTGGTGATATATCTGGCCTCTGAGATGTTGTTTCAGGGAGTCCTTTATATCTCTTTGGGGGCTTCCCCTTGCGCCTGACCATAGAGTAGTATCTTGGGAGGCGGTGGTCCTCCATCCTAGAGACGTGCCCTGCCCAGCGCAGCTGTGTTCTCAGCATGGCCTCAATGCTGGTGATCCCTGCTTGCTCAAGGACAGCAACATTTGTCACAGTCGGTCCAGTGTATATTTAGATTGTGCGAAGACAGCGCTGATGAAAGCGCCGAGGAGTCGAGGTGCTGGGCGATAGGTGACCCATGTTTCAGACCCATAGAGGAAATGGACAGTATGATAGCTCTGTACACACTGATTTTGGTGCTTTGTCTCAGGTGCTTGTTGCTCCAGACTCTTTTGTGAAGCCTTCAAATGCACTATATGCCTTTGATAATCTGTGATCTATCTCTTTGTCAATCTTGGCGCCTGAAGAGATGATGCTTCCTGTAGGTGAACTGCTGGACGGACTTAAGCACAGAGATGCCTATGCTGACGGAGGATGATGGTGTTCTTCCTGTGGTGCGGGCTGGTGGAGACTTCTGACGATGCTGCCTTGTCGCCCATTCAGAAGCTAAGGCCCCAGCGCCACATCCTGCTTTGCAACAGCTGCAGAGCTGTTTGGGCTGGAAGTCAGCCTGAAGAAAACCAGGTGGTAACACAATGCCAGACATATGGTCATGAATCAATGCAGCCTGGTTGAAATGACGGCAAACTACTGGCATTCTGTGTGACTCAAAAAATGCCTAAACAACTCAAGACTAAGATGTACACTACAGTTGTTCACCCAGTAGCCGTCTCTATAGCAGTGTTTACCAACCATTGTGTCGTGGCACACTAGTGTGCCGTGAGCGAACATCAGGTGTGCCGTGGGAAATTGGAACCTCCAATACCCTTCCTCCTGCCGAACACTTTTTCTTCTCCACTGGGCTCCCTTCTTCCCAGCCTCGCTCTGCTCGCGATTCTCGCCCTGCTCTCTGAGGAGCGAGCTCGCAGTAGCCGCCCGCACGGGTCACGCCTTCCTCCCTCCCCTCCCTCCCTGAACACGCTCACACTGCCTCCCTTGGATCAAATGGTGGCAGAAGCAGCAGTGTAGAAGAAAAAGTGTTTGGCAGAAGGAAAAAAGGGTGGTAAAGGGGAAGGGGGAGAAAAGGTTCGACGAAAAACTGGCATGGGCAAACTTGGACCTTCCAGGTGTGACCCAACTCCCACCATTCCTAGCAGCCTCAGACCCTTTTCCTTCTCCCCCCTTAGCCACTTAAGCAGGAAAGGGCCTCAGGCTGTTAGGAATAGTGAGAGTTAAAGTCCAAAGCACACAGAGGGCAGAAGTTTTCCCATGCCTGTTTTAGGGACCTAAAGTGGTGAGCCTCTTCCAACATTGTGATTCTGGATAGGAAACAAACAACAACATAACATTCTTTGAGTCCACAGTGCTCTCTGGGTGTAAGTGAACTACAATTTCCAAACTCAAGGTCAATGCCCACCAAACTCTTATAGTATTTTCCAGGCCCGAATAAGATGTTTGGCTGCCCGAGGCCAAAGACGCCCCCGCACCGCCCCCCCGGGGAAAGCCACGCCCCAGGGCGCTGCTGCGCACAAAGCGCAGCAGCTCCGGGCGTGTGGCTTCACGGCCGCTCCTCCCGTAATCGAAGGAGGGCTCCGAGGAGGTGGACGGAAGCCACGCGGCACCGGGCCCCACGGCTCCACACCTCGCGCCTCTTCTGTCGCGGGAGGAGCAAGGAGGAGGTGGACGGAAAGGCAATCGGCACCGGCTTCCGCCGCCCTCCTCCACCGCGATCAGTGAGGGCGGGAAGAGGAGGGCGACTTCCCTTCCTCCTCTTCCCCGCCTCCCTTTCAGTCGCTGGGGGTGGAGGAGGAGGCGGACAGAAGCCCCACGGTGCCGCGCGCCTTCCATCCACCTCCTCCTTGCTCCTCCCGCGACCGAAAGGAAGGCGCGAGGAGGATGAAGGGAAGTTCTGCCCTCCTCTCGCCAGCTTGGTTGCCTTGCAAAGGAAGGAGAGGCGGCCAGGGAGAGAGGAGGAGGAAGGGAAGCCCGCTGAGCGGGCGGGCGCATGCATGCATGCCCGCTGGCGGGCGGAGCTCCTTCCTTCTCCTCCTCCTGGCCGCTCCTTCCTTTGCAAGGGGGCGGCCCAGGTTAGGGGTGGGTGCCATTCCTCCCTTCCCGCCCCCTCGAGCGGCTCCCTCCGCCTCTCCCTGACTCTCTCGGAGAGGGCGGGGGAAAGGGCCAAGCGAGGGGCGGGTTTGTTGGTTTTTTAAAAATTTCAGGGGGTCGGGCCGCTGCCCCCAAACCCCCCCGCCTGAGGCCATGGCCTCGCCTGGCCTCGCGGGTAATCCGGACCCGGCATTTTCTCTGGTTATGGGAGTTCTGTGTGGGAAGTTTGTGTCTTTCTGCCATTCCTGCCAGGATATCTATGTTGTGTTCATCGAAACAGGCCCAGGTTTCACACTGAGTGTATAAATACATTTAAAAACATATTAACTTTATGTATGACTGTGTTAGAGTGTCATTTGTGTCATTTTGGTGGTGGTGTGCCCCCAGGATTTTGTAAATGTAAAATGTGCCGCGGCTCAAAAAAGTTTGAAAACACTGGTCTATAGGGCAGAGCACCAGCCAGCAACAAAGAAACATGAACAAGCCCTTAATACAGTGGAAATGAAAATGCTGAGATGGATACTTGTCTTGACGCTTCTTGACCATGTGCCAAATGATGACAAAGAGTAGGAATAAAAGCAATCAGCAAGAAAACGCAGGAAGCAAGACTGGTAATGGTCACGTCATGAGAAGAGAACCCACATCAGTAGCAAAAACAGGACTACATTTGGAGTTTGCAGGTTGACAACCCCGTGGACAGCCAAAGAAAAGATGGATGGACACCATCAATGAAGATATGTGTGCTGTCATCTTGAGACCCGAGGACGCCTAAAACAAAGCCCTGTGGATACTACAGTCACAATGCTAACCCTTCCATTCTGAAAATAGTTTAGGAGGAGGAAGAGGCGGCCAAAACTAAAATGCAAACTGATCTAGATCAGGGCTGTCCAACTGCCGGCCCGGGGGCCGTATACGGCCCCCAGCCCCTTCCCTCCGGCCCCCTGAGTTTTTAAATAAAAAATAAAAATTGAAAAATAAAATGAATAATAAAAATTAAAAAAAATACCTACTTCCGGGTTCGGGGCAAGTATCGCGAGAATACGCAATACACACGGGATTTTGCTGTCAACGCGAGATCACCCCGACGTTGAAAGCGAAATCCCGTGGGATTGCGTATTCTCGCGATACTCTTCGGCTACTCTACTACTGGATCGCTGAGGCCCACAGACGCGATTAGGACCTTCTTCGACTCAGTCGGTGGTCGCCTCTCGTCGTCCGGGTACCCTGGATCCTGCGCGCTTGGAAAAGGTAGGTCAAGCAGGGGCTCCTCAGGGGCTCCTCATTCCCTCCCCCATCTCCCCTCATGTATTAAATATAAAATTAAATATATTTAAAGATGAAATAAGGGGAGATGGGATACATTAAGGGGGGGAGGGGAGGATGGAATTAAATATATTTTAAATTAAATTAAAATAAGGGAGAGGGAGGATGGAATTAAATATATTTAATATTAAATTAAAATAATTTAATATCTTATCCCTGCATTTTATCTCAGTAAAAGATTATATTTGACTGTATGCATGCAGGGGCGGGGTGGGTGTGGGGTGGAGCCGGGAGAGGGCAGAGCCAGGGGCGGAGGGCGGAGCCGGGCAGGGGCAGCCCCTATGGCTCCCCAGGTCATCAGTGACCGGAATTCAGGTCCCTGGGCCGGTAGAAGTTGGACAGCCCTGATCTAGATCAAAGGTCTGGAGAACAAGCCCTATGAGGAGCGACGTAAAGAGCTGGGCATGTTTACTCTGAAGAAGAGAAGGCTGAGAGGAGACATGATGGCCATGGATAGATACTGTACATGAGAGGAAGTCATAGGGAGGAGGGAGCAAGCTTGTTTTCTGCTGCCCTGGAGACCAGGACGCCATGGAACAATGGCTTCAAACTACAAGAAAGGAGATTCCATCTGAACATGAGGAAAAACTTCCTGACTGTGAAAGCTGTTCAGCAGTGGAACTCTCTGCCCCGGAGTGTGGTGGAGGCTCCTTCTTTGGAGGCTTTTAAACAGAGGCCGGATGGCCATCTGTCGGGGGTGCTTTGAATGCAGTTTTCCTGCTTCTTGGCAGAGGGTTGGACTGTATGGCCCATGAGGTGTCTTCCAACTCTATGATTATACTAGCTGACCCGGCCCCGCGTTGCTGTGGGATTTTTTTAAACTTGGGGACTGTGTGTATAGTTATGTGTATGTGTATGTATGTGCATGTATATGTGTTGATGTGTGTAAGTACAGGTGCGTTCATGTATGTGTGTATGTGCATATTTGTATATTTCTGTGCATGTATATATGTGTGTGTGTGTGTGTTTCTGTGTGTCACACCTCAACCGGGTCCCTGTGAACCAAACCATAGCCATGTTCCCCATAAAGCTGCAGAGAAGCATGAAAGTCGGTCTTTGACTCAACCCCAAAAGGCCCGGGAAAGGCGCAGCCCGGCAGTTTCCCAAAGAGATAGTAACACCTGGCATCAAACAACATTCAATCCTCCGCTTCTTCCATCTGGCCCGGCTAATGAGCAAACATTCCAGAGAGATGCAGAGAGAGTGAGAACCAAGGACTCCTTCTCTGTTCCCGTGAGAGCGGTATAGGCGAAGTCAGCGCCTTGCAGAACTAGGGAGCCAAAATCCTATAAAGGTTGAGGCTGGATTCTATTCTTCATCTCGTGTCAACTTTTGAATCACCTTACCAAGCTCCACGGAAGTGACAAGGGGGTCCTCCTTGTTTTGAACTTTGTTACCAAGTAGGCTATCGGGCCTTGGATTTAGCCTTTGAGGCATCTAGAGACTTTGTCCTTTGCATCTTCCAGAGACTGAACTTTAATACTTTCATTGTTTAAAGCCTTTTTATTCTTTGCCTTTACTTTACCATTTATTCTAAATAAAGCATTTAACCACAGAGACTGTGTGTGAGTAGGCTACTAAGGTCCAGTCAAGCCTAGGGTACAATACTGTGTTCCTTTCTTCTCCCCTCTTTCCTTCCTTCCTTCACTCCATCCTTCTATCCTTTCCTTCCTTTTCCCTCTCCTCCTTCCTGCTCTCCTTCCTTCCAAGCCTCCCCCTCCGGCCTCTTCCTTTCCCTCCCAGCGGTGGGCGTGTCCCACTGCAAAGGATTTAGGGAAATGTAGTTTTGTTTTGTTCCAGGAAACATGCCATCGGCTCAGCGTTGCACGGATGTTCCCTGTAGAAGGTAAAGAAAGTTTCTGGGGAAGGAAGGAGGGCTTATGCGCGGCAGGGGTTCCTCCTCCTCTTTCTCCTCCTCTCCTGGAAGGAACCCGCCGGAGCGAGGAAGGCCGTGGTGGCAAAGCAGCCGGTAAGGAGGAGGAAAGAGTAGCGAGGGGAGGAGGATCGTAGCCAAGCACAGAGGCTGCGATCCTGCCCCTCTCGCTGCTCTTTCCTCCTCTTCCGCCTCCTCGCCGGGTTTGCCGCCAGGGCCTTCCTCGCTCCGGCGGATCCCGGGAGGGCGGGAGCTGCCCTTTTCCCGGGCACCTCTTCCCCTCCCCTCCTCTCCCCGCCCTCCTTCCTTCAATCAAGGGAGGAGGGCGGGGCGAGGAGGAGGAAGAGGTGCCCGGGAAAAGGGCAGCTTCCCTCCCGCCTCCCCTGGGAACCCGCCGGAGTGAGGAAGATTCCCGATCGCAGCGGCGTGGCGGGAGGCGGGACGGAGAAGGAGGGACTTAGGACGCGCTGCCAGCGGAGAGGCTGGGATGCAGGTTACGGTGGCCAATTTTAGGGGGTTGTTTTTCGGGGTGTCGCGAGGTACCTAGGGCCATTTTTTTTGGCCCTGTAGGTACCTCGCGGTATGGTTAATGTAGCTGTTTAGTTTTGTGGTTCTGGGAGTTATAGTTGCTTTGTCTATATCAGGCATTGCATGTATGTTAACATGTATATATATATATATATATATATATATATATATATATATATATATATGATTCTAGGAGGAGGAGAAAAGGAAGGAGGGGGGTTGCGAGTGGAAAAGTTCAAGAAGCCCTGAGCTACACACCTTATATTCATTGGTGATCTCCCATCCAAGTACTGACTCAGCTTAAAATGCATGGCCTTTTGAGTGGCAGAGCTTTTGCAGCTAGTTATACAGTTCATAGCCCTAAGGTATTATTTACGGAATAACTGTGCAATTCATATTTCCTTCATTATATGGAATTCAATCCTCTGTCTTTTTTGGAACAGTTTGTTGGCCTTAGGCAATCCTGTCATTCTCTTCCATAGTTTAGGGAATGTTAATGCAACACTGTGCAAGGGACTGAAATGCCAAATATCTCCCTGGATTATTTTCAGAATCTATTACTTTTGCGATATCTGGAACTTTCCTCAGGATTCACTTATATCCTCTATCGAACGGCCCCCGAACAGAGAGGATTAGTCATCATAGGGAAGCAGGCCAATTAGCACCGCAAGACAAAAAGTGTTAATGCTTCTCCAAGCCCAAGTTGCGAGGTGTTAACTGTATCCGAACTTCAAGCACAGGAAACGGAGCCTCTTTTTCTTTCCATTTTCAAAGGACAATTGCTTTGGAACGACCATTTGGAGTAGAGAAGAGCCAGTGAAAGAGGCCGTTCAATAGTTTCTCTTTTCCCTGGTTGTCTTTTTTCTCCACTGATAATGCCTACCCACACCTCTTAAAGATTTTGGTGTTGCATTTCAAAGCTGAAAGGGTAAAATTAATGAAGGTGTTGTTTTTGAGTTTAAAAGATTATTGACATAACTTTCAATTAGAAAATGAAGGTGAATCCAGCGAAGACTGAGATCTTGTGGCTGGGTCACCCGGGTGATGGGGATGTCCAGCTTCCAACCCCGGACAGTGTGGTGTTATGCCCATCGCCTTCTGTAAAGAGCTTGGGAGTTCATTTGGACTCCCAATTGACAATGGAGACTCAGGTCTCCATGGTCAGTAAGTCTGCTTTTTTCCATCTCAGACAGGCAAGGCGGCTGGCCCCCTATCTATCCCGGAACGACCTGGCCATGGTGATCCAAGCCACGGTCATCTCGAGACTGGACTACTGTAACGCACTCTATGTTGGCCTTCCTCTGACAGTGACCCGGAAGCTCAAGCTGGTGCAGAACACTGCCGCCCGACTCCTGTCTGGTTCTCCAGCAGGTTGTCACATAACACCTACCTTGCCGGACCTGCACTGGCTTCCAATCGAGCACCGGATCACCTTCAAAGTGTTGGTACTTACCTTTAAGGCCTTGCACGGCCTGGGGCCAGCGTATCTGAGGGACCGTCTCCCCCCATATTGCCCTACGAGATCACTGCGGTCGGAAGGTACTAACCTGCTCGACATCCCATCTGCGAAGTCAGCTAAACTAACAGCAACCTGCAGGAGGGCGTTCTCTGTGATTGCGCCCACACTGTGGAACGCCCTCCCAGCCGAAACGCGGGCCATCCAAGATCTTCTGCCCTTCAGGCGGGCTTGCAAGACCCATTTATTCCAACAGGCCTTTGGCTTATAGACTTTGCTCTTCGCATAGCCCGTCATGTTTTGTAACTTCCTACACTTGTTGTGCTTGTACTTTGCACAGCAGGCTTTTAATTCTGTTGGTTTTAGATTGTCATTGTACTTTGTCGTGTTTTAATTTGTTTTTAATATATTGTTTGCATCCTGCTTGTGAGCCGCCCCGAGCCTCCCAGGAGTGACGGCATAGAAGCCCAATAATAAATAAATAATGAATAAATAAAATAAAAATGAAGACAATGAGATAGTGAAAGATGTCCTTGTTTCAGACAAAATGGGGATCGTAAGTCACGACATCGGAGGAAGACTAGGACTGCGTCTATACAGTGTTCCCTCACTTATTGCTGGGCTTCGGTTCCAGGACCTCCCACAATAAGTGAAAAATCGTGATGTAGGGATAACTCTACTTATTTTAATCTTTATACATTATTTTTATTTATTTATTTATTATTTCGATTTATAGCGAGACAATTGGCGGCCTATCTTCCGACGGAAGCGCTAGCTACAGTAATCCATGCCACGGTTACATCAAGGCTGGATTACTGTAAAGCTTTGTATGTAGGTCTACCCCGGTCACTAACCCGCAGGTTCCAGATTGTGTAGAACGCGGCCGCCAGGCTTCTCACAGGAACATCGATGAGATGCCACATTACACCATCTCTGCAGCGCCTGCAGTGGCTGCCCGTTGAGTATAGAGCAGCCTTTGGCTGATTCTATCCGGCCCGCCTAAGGGCCCCTGGCTTGCCTCCCCTGCCTGGCCTCTGCATAAAAATCTCCAGAGAAGGGGACTATAAGGAAACATTATTTTATTTTAGTGGTTTTTATTATTATTGTATAATAATTTTATAACAATAATAAAATAATATAATAAATAATATAATATAATGTTATATGATATATTATAATTTCAATATATTATGTTTATATATATATACTATAATATAATAATTATGATATTAATACTAATAATATATGAATATTTCTTGATATATTAATATGTTAATATTAATGATGTGTAATATATAGTAAATATAGTAAGTGGATAAATAAATAAATTATGTAGATTAGCATGTAGTTCCGCCTTTAGGTGCGGCCCTCCATAATATTTTTTGGCTCTCATGTGGCCCCTTGGAAAAAATAGTTGCCCACCCCTGGTATAGAGCCTTACACAAGACCTTGACCTTGGCTTTCAAAGCTCTACGGGGCCGGGACCCAACATACCTAAAAGACCGCTTGTTGATGCCTGCTTACTCAAGGACACCGCGGCCAGCAAACAAGAACCTTCTTCACGTACCAGGCTTGAAAGAGGCCCACATTTAGACCAAGAGACGTAGATCGTTCTACGTTGTGGCCCCGTTCTTTGGAACTCGATGCCACGGACCAGAGAGCCTCCCTCGACCTGCCCCAGTTCCTGACCGCTCTGAAGACCTGGCTATTTAGGAAAGCCCATGGTTAATGCAGAACCAGGAACTCAAATACCGAGCCTGGCCCCTGCATTTAACCACTGAATATTTTAATCTAGTTTTAAATACTCTATTTTAATTGTGGAATTTGTTGTGTGTAAGTCGCCCGGAGCACTAACGTGGAGGGCGACTCAGAAATAATAAAGTCAGTCAGTCAGTCAGTCAGTCATATACCACCCTTCCCAAAGAGGCTCAAGGTGGTTCACACTAGTGAACAACTTAATCACAACATAGTTAAAAACATAATAAAACAGATTGAGGCAAGAGTAGAATTTAACAGCCTTAAAGCTTAAATGCCTGTCTGAAGAGATGGGTCTTGCAGGCCCTCCGGAAGGCCTGTAGATCAGTTATTGCTCGAGCTTCCTCTGGGAGGGCGTTCCAAAGGGTAGGCGCTACTACAGAGAAAGTACGCTGCCGCGTCGAGGACAGGCGGCAGATCTTAAGTGATGGAACCTCTAATAGGTTTTGATCCATGGACCGTAGTGGTCTCTGGGGAATGTGCAGGGATAGGTGGTCCTTCAGGTACACTGCCCCCAGGCCATGCAAGGCCTGACCCGCTAACCCCAGCACTACGACGGCACTCTGGTACTCACTGGGGAGCCAGTGCAATCGCTGTAGGACTGGAGTGATGTGGCACAAGAGTGCCGCACCAACCAGTAGTTGAGCCACAGCGTTTTGCACCAGCTTAAGTTTCAGATTACCGACAGAGGAAGGCCAATGTAAAGGGCCTTTTTTTTAGTAGGAACGCTCTAGGCAAGTACTAATTTTAGTAGTTATACACTATTTTAAGTCTTTAGAACTTAAAATAAAGTGAAGGAAAGGAAGGAAAGGCCTTTCAAGGCTGGAGGGAGGGAAGACTGAAGAGGGAAAGAGCCTTGGAGAGCAGCGGCGGCAAAACCCCACAAAACAGTGAAAATACCATGATATATATTTTTAATTAATATTTTTTGAAATCCGCAAAAGAGCAAGTCAGCAATAAGTGAACCGCAAAGTAGCGAGGGAACACTGTACCAGGCATTGGCAAACTTCAGCCCTCCAGGTATTTTGGAATTCAACTCCCACTATTCCTAACAACTGGCAAGCTAGCTGGGATTTCTTGGAGCTGAAATCCAAAACACCTGGCAGGGTGAAGTTTGCTCATGCGTGATCTCTACTGTAGAAAAGGGGTCGGGAACCTTTTTGACTCAGAGAGCCATGAAAGCAAAATATTTGGAAATTTATTTCAGTGAGAGCCATATAAGACTTAACCCTATATTTTGATGCTTGTGCCCTCATGTGGGTGAAAGAATGGGTTTCCCTAAAGAAAGAAAACCTATTGACATTAGAGGGCTTTGACCTTAGGGTGGGGTGGCACGCCTATATGTTGTTTAAACGGTCCAACATCGAAAAGATCTTCGGCAACCACTTTATAAGGTCGGCCCTACTAAGAGTCTGGAATAAATATAAGAATTTTTTTTATACAAAAACACCCCTATGGATTTCGCCGCTAGAGGCGGAACATAGAAGAGTACAAGGCTGGAACAGCTGGCCCACATACAAGGAACTATTAGACAGAAATGGAGACCTTAAACATCATGAAGAATTGAAACAGGCAGGGATGAATATAAATTGGTTTCAATATATACAATTAAAAAAGACCTTTGCCCAGGACAAAGAAAAGGGATTCCATGAAGGAGAAGACTTTTGGGAAAAGCTGACCAAATTGGAAAAAAAAACATAGCAACCATATATAATAAAATTCTTGAATGGCACACGGAAACAGAATTGATTAAGAACTGTATGATCCAGTGGGCCAGGAACCTGGGGAGGAAAGTCAAACTACATGAATGGGAACTGATTTGGAACAGGAAAAGTAAACTTACCTATGCGACAGACCTGAGGGAGAATTGGATTAAAATGTTCCATAGATGGCACATTACGCCCCAAAAAATCGGGAACATGTACAAGAACAGCCAATCAAAATGCTGGAAATGCCACGAACACCAGGGAAGTTATTTCCACATGTGGTGGACATGCCCCATAACAGCAAATTATTGGAGAGATATCCACAAACACACACAAAATTTTTAGGAAAAAGCTTTCCTCTCAAACCAGACTACTACTTATTGGGCCTAACAGACGCAGATAGAAAGTTGGATAGTAACAGTGAGACCCTCTTCATCCACATGGCCACGGCGGCTAGAATCATATATGCCAGACTCTGGAAAACGGACAAAATTCCTCAAATAAACGACTGGAGGGTTAAATTGCATGACATCAAAGATATGGATACCCTTACCTTCCTGCTGGGAAAAAACACAAGCTCTACAAGAAGATGCATAGACTGGAGTCCTATAGATCTCTATAAATTTTTGTGAAGGATAAAGCTGGCTACCCTATAGCCAGGAGGAGAAAATAATGTACAAATGCCCGGCTGTCTACTTATAAGACAACAGCCCGGCTAGAGACTAAATGGAAGTAATGGAAACCACTCTTGAGACTGAAAAAGAAGTCAACTTACATGTTCAATGTGGTTGTTACCCCTCCCTTACCCTGCAACCCCGCCCCGTATACCCAAACCCCTCCCACCATATCCTTCCCCCCACACTCAAAGCCCCAGACTACCCTCACAGTGTATCCCTAATGTTCCTCAGTCTATGAGTCAGTCCCCCTGTTTGTATATATAAGTTGTAAAATCAATAAAAAACTATTAAAAAAAATATATATTTTAAGACTGAATTCAACTAAACGTGAGTATATACGTACATACTATGAGAAAAGAATCCCCACTGTCGTAGTGCAAAGACCAAGGAAGCCAGACCCAGGAGTAAAAGGGGATAACAAAAGGTTTATTGAACAATAACTGGAAAAAGGATGAACAAAAAAATAGCCAACTTGGCTAAAAAATCCCAGGAAAGAGTCCCACAAAATAAAGCAGCAAAACAGCCCAAAACAAAACACCAGACGTCCGTCTGCGAAGTCCGAAGGGAGAATCCAGAAGAGTGGTTGTAAATCCGGTCCAGAAATCCAAGGCAGGAGAAAGGCAGATGAAAGGAGAAGACCATCCATGGCAATCAGGAGGTAAACTCAGTGGAGACCAAGCCCCGCCTCAGGGACACACGGCAGGTAAGAGTTTCAGGAAACAGAAACAAGGCACTTGATATCAGGAACACAGGAAAGTCAGAGACAAGAACCAGACATCAACTCTTTGACCGCCGCAAATGCAGCCCCAAAAACCCATTTCTTATATAGCACTTACACATCGCTGTCTTCTGAAGACCCTCCTTGATCATGAGCACCAGCTGCTGCATCTCCTACAGCTGCTGTGCTCTGTGCAGACCTCCAATCTTGCCAACGCTGTTGAAAACTTAGAGTGTCTCAATCTGTTTCTGAACCCCCAGAAGGCCAGTCTAAGTCACTGTCAAAGCCACAGAAGGTGTCAGAATTGGACTCTTCATTACACACGTCCCTTACCTCCTGAACCAATGTTGAGTCTAAATCCATATCACTTTCCTCTGACCCCATTTCTTCTTCCCCAGGAAAACCTTGGAAGGTGTCTGAATCAGAAGGTGCTCTAAGTATCTGCCAGATCCTTTTTCTCTGTTCCAGTCCTTCCACACTAGAATCACTAGCAGCCCTTTTCCTTCCAGCTGCAGACTCTTGATCACCCAGAACCTCACCCCATTCCATACTATTGCTTGATGCTATTGACCCAGCATGTTCCCCAATACTACCGTGTTTCCCGAAAGTAAGACAGCGTCTTACTTTCTTTCCCCCAAAAGTCCCCTACGGCTTACTTTCGGGGTACGTCTTATACAACCGAAGACGTACCCCGTCGCCACGCCCACGCCGCCGCCGCCGCCGCCGCAACCGGCCCCATCGGCCGCGGCACACCTCCGCGGCACACCTTTGCGCCAGGCCTCCAAGGAAGGGAGGTGGAAGAGAGCCAGAGGCGTGGCAAAGCGGCACGCATCACTCTGACGCGGCGCTGCCTCGCCACGCCCCTGGCTCCTTTCCCCCTCCCTTCCTTGGACGAAAGAAGGGGGAGGGGAGCCAGGGGCGGGAGAAGCAGCGCCGCGTCAGAGTGACGCAGCGGCGCTCTCACGCCCCTGGCTCCTTTCCCCTCCCTTCCTTGGATGAAAGAGGGAGGGAAAGGGCCAGGGCGTGGAGAAGCAGCGCCGCATCAGAGTGATGCAGCGGTGCTTCTCACGCCCCTGGCTCCTTTCCCCTCCCTTCCTTGGATGAAAGAAGAGAGGGGGAAAGAGCCAGGGGCGTGGCGAGGCAGCGCCGCGTCAGAGTGACGCAGCGGCGCTTCTCCACGCCCTGGCTCCTTTCCCCTCCCTTCCTTAGACGAAAGAAGGGAGGGGGAAAGGAGCCAGGGGCGTGGAGAAGCGGTGGCGCGTCACTCTGATGCGGCGCTGCTTCGCCACGCCTCTGGCTCTCTTCCCCCTCCCTTCCTTGGAGGCCTGGCGGAAAGGTGTGCCGCGGAGGTGTGCTGCGGCCGATGGGCCGGTTGCGGCGACACGACGAGGTACGTCTTACAATCGGGGGTGTCTTACTTTCAGGGAAACACAGTAGTAGTAGTAGTAGTAGTAGCTGAAGGCTCAATCACAACACCCCCGGCAGAATGACGGTGCGTATGTCCGACCGAAGAATCCGTAGATCAAGACCAATGCTGGAGCAATCCTCAAACAATACGGGCAAGAAAGCGGTGTGTAAATAAAGCCCTACAACGCTCCCAGGCTCCACAGGAAGGCAGAGAGGAACAGAGTTCATATGAGGCTGCTGCAGAGGACCAAAGCAATCAATCGCCGAATTGGGGGTGGAGGAACGCTCTAGGCAAGCAGCGATTGATTGCTTTGGTCCTCTGCAGCAGCCTCATGTGAACTCCGTTCCTCTCTGCCTTCCTGCGGAGCGTTGTAGGGCTTTATTTACACACCACTTTCTTGCCTGTATTGTTTGGGGATTGCTCCAGCATTGGTCTTATCTGAAAAGCTAAAATCTGCGAGCCAGATGCAACCATCAAAAGAGCCACACCTGGCTCGCGAGCCATAGGTTCCCGACCCCTGCTGTAGAATGAAAGCAGTTTCACACCTCTTTAACTACCATGACTCAGTGCCATGCAATCATGAAAGTTGTAGCTTAGGGAGCCACCAGCATAATTTGTCACAGGAAGACCTTGTAAAACTACAACTCTCAGGTTCCATAGCATAGAGCCATGCTAGTTTAAGTGGTATCAAACTGTATTAATTCTACATTGTAGATGAACCGTAGGGCTTGGAAGCACAGCTATGAAGAAACCAGGCAGAATCCTCAAATGTAAAGATATATCATTGAATACTAAAGGCCAAATTGTCCGTGCCATTATATTTTCAATTTCTGCGTATGGCTATGAAAGCTGGACATTGAAGTAAACTGATGTGAAGAGAATCAACTTATTTGAAATGTGGTGGAGGAGAAATGTTCTACGGATACCGCAGACTTATAAAAAGACCAATATTTCAATGAGTCCTAGAACAAACCAACTCTCCCCTGAAGCCAAGATGACTAAACTGAGACTCGGTAGAAAAGACAACAGTGCTTGGTAAGGTAAAGTTGTGGGGTCCCCCAGGGGGCCATCCTCTCGCCCTTATTATTCAACATATATATGCGCCCCCTGGCCCAGCTGGTTCACGACTTTGGTCTGGAGTGTTATCAGTACGCTGATGACACCCAGATTTTGCTGAGAATGGACAGCAAGCCGGACACCGTACCCGATTGTTTCCATCGATGCCTTGAAGCCGTGACTGGATGGCTGCGTGCCAGCCAGCTGAAGGCAAATCCGTCGAAGACGGAGATCTTGTGGCCCGGTCGCCCTGGGCTGGATGAGTGCCGGTTGCCTACCCTGGATGGCAAGCAACTTAGCCTGTCATCCCTTGTTAAGAGCTTGGGTGTCTAATTGGACCCTTTGCTATCCATGGAGACCCAGGTCTCCATGGTTAGCAAAACGTCATTTTTCCATCTACGACAGGCTAGGCGACTGGCACCCTACCTGTCCAGGGATGACCTGGCCACGGTGATCCAAGCGACGGTCATCTCAAGGCTAGACTACTGTAACGCCCTCTACGTTGGCCTTCCCTTGTCGACAATCCGGAAACTCAAGCTAGTGCAGAATGCCGCTGCTCGCTTGCTGGTGGGAGCACCAGTGAGGGAGCACATTAGTCCCATCCTCCGGCAACTGCACTGGCTTCCCATCGAGTACCGAATTGCCTTCAAGGTATTGGTTTTAACCTTGAAGGCCTTACATGGTCTAGGGCCTTTGTACCTAAGGGACCGCCTTACCCCGTATGTTCCTCCGAGATCGCTACACTCGGAAGAGCAGAACCTGCTGGTCATTCCATCGATCCGCTCCTGCCATTTGTCCACTACGAGACAGTGAGCCTTTTCCGTCACGGCTCCTGTGCTCTGGAACTCGCTTCCTGACCACACTCGGGCGATCTCTGAGCTCGCCCCTTTTCGAAGAGCGTGTAAGACCGCTCTTTTTAGGCTGGCGTTTAGCTAAATCTGAGTGTAACGGCATGCTTACGCCTGAGTTAAGAACCGTTTACTACTGTTATGCATTGCATTTCATGGTATGCTTTTAATTGTATGTTTTTTATTGTATGTTTTTATTGTATGCTGTGATCCGCCCCGAGCCTGCAGGGAGGAGCAGAATATAAAATTGAATAAATAAATAAATAAATAAAATAAATAAAAAGCAGAATGCAAGAAAAAGAAGAAAGCTGGTGAATAGACTCAATCAAGGAAACCACAGCCCTGGGTTTGCAGTACTTAAGCAGCGCTGATGATGATAGGGTGACTTGGAAGTCTCTCATTACAAGGATTGACATAAGTAAGCTGACAAGACACCAGTTAATGGAGTACGGGTGAAGCACTCCATGGCCAGTGCTGCTGCTTTCTTCAAAATTGCCTTCCCGCGAAGCTATTTTTCTCTCTTTCTAATTGTTGCATTAGGCTCTCTTAAATGTATTGGCCATTCAGAGATGATTTATTGCTCTGTTGATGACATTCTACATTAGTGTCAAATCTGCTTCTTGAAGGATCAATAGAACTGGAGAGTTTTAAATGGGAAGTAATAAACCAACCCCTTGAGGTTGTTACGTGTGGCGACAGTAAAAACACAGGAAGGTTTTCCTTAAATGAAATTAATCTGGGTCCCTTCTTATTCCTCTATGTCACCATGATTAAAAATGAACATACGTGCTTCCTTTGTAGCCACCAAGTCAGATTACCCTCTGATCTATCTTCTATATCAGTTTTACCCAACCTTTTTTGAGCAGCGGCACATTTTTTACATTTGCAAAATCCTGGGGCACACCACCAACCAAAATGACACAAAATGACACTCTAACACAGTAATACATATAGTTAATATGTTTTTAAATGTATTTATACACTCAGTTTGAAACCTGGGCCTGTTTCGATGAACACAACATAGATATCCTGGCAGGAATGGCAGAAAGACACAAACTTCCCACACAGAACTCCCATAACCAAGAGAAAATGCTATAAGAGTTTGGTGGGCATTGACCTTGGGTTTTGGAGTTGTAGTTCACCTATATCCAGAGAGCACTGTGGACTCAAACAATGTTGGATCAGGACTAAACTTGGCACGAATACTCAATATGCCCAAATGTGAACACAGATGGAGTTTGGGAAAAATAGACCTTGACATTTGGGAGGAAGGCTGGTGAGGGAGTCCCTCACGGAATCCTGTCTGCCTTTCCCTCCTGCCAGGACCCGACCCTTTCCCCCCGCAAAAGAAGGCCCCTTCTCCCTTTTGGGGCCCTTCCTCCCCAAGGGGCTTCGGGGGGGGGGGTCGGGCCAAGGGGAAGGGACCTCGGGCCCTCACCTGGGACACAGCAGGGCTGAGCCAGGGCGCCTCCGGAAGCAGCTGGCTCTTTCACTTCCTTCACTGCCGCAGGAGGAAGGTGAATGTGTCTGCCACCCCCAGGACCTAGTGCACATGCGCCCAGACAAGCGGACTTCCACTTCCGTTCCCTGCCCTCACTCGATTGGAGGCTGGCTGGCTGGGGAAATGGCTGAAGGAGGCGGCGCCCCAGCCCCTTCTTCTTCACCGCCGCCCAGCCCTTCCTCCTCCTCCTCCCGCAAGCAGCAGCAGCAGGAGTTTGGCAGGAGGGGAAAGAAAGGGGGGAAAAGAGGTTTTCCTGTGGCACACCAGGCGATCGCTCACGGCACACTAGTGTGCCGCAGAACAGTGGTTGGGAAACACAGTTCTATATAAATAAAAATGTAATGTTTAACATAACTAAAAAACACTGGACAAATTGCCTCCAAATTTGGACACAATACACCTACTAAACCAAGGAGTGATCATCACCAAAAAAAGGATTTTATCATTTGGGAGTTGTAGTTTCTGGGATTTATAGTTCACCTAGTATTCTGAACCCCACCAATGATGGAATTGAACCAAACATGGCACTTACGACTCCCACAACCAAAAGAAAATTCTGGAAGGGTTTGGTGGGTATTGACCTTGAATTCGGGAGTTGTAGTTCACCTACATCCAGAGAGCACTGTAGACTCAAACAATGATGGATCTGGACCAAACTTGGCATGAATACTCCATATGCCCAAATGTGAACACAGATGGAGTGTGTGGGAGGGAAAGACTTTGACATTTGGGAGTTGTAGCTACTGTGATTTATAGTTCGCCTACAATCAAAAAGGATTGTGAACCCCACCAACGATAGAATTGGGCCAAACCTCCCACATAGAACACCCACAACCAACAGAAAATACTGTGTTTTCTGGTGGTCTTTGGCGACCCTTCTGACACCCCCTCACAACATCCCCGGGGGCCTGGCCCCCAGGTTGAGAAATGCTGCCTTAAGGCCATCCAGACCAATTCCCTTCATCAGGGCAAGAAGATGGAGCCGAGCACAAATTTCAGGGGGGTCCTGCCTTAAGGGCGGGGACCCTATGCTCCTCTAAAGCGAGGGTCTTGATGGAAAAAACCTTGGTGAGTGATCCAAAAGCGCCTTGGAAAACCCCAAATCCCCAGAGCAATATCTCACCAAGGTCCGGAAGGGTGCCAATGAGAGAGGGCTGTCCCAGCTGAGAAAGGATGACAAGCCTCAATTTCCTGATGTCCGCAAAGCTTGACATGTTTATTTCAGATTTTACAGGCATTTTTATACATTTTCAGAACAGTCGGTTTCAAAACTCCCTCCCGCCTGCCTCTATTGGCTGTGGATCTGAGCCATTGGGAAGAGAGTGAGGGGGGAATGGATGAGGTCAGGTTTTTTTTTGTTTTTTGTTTTGAATAGTTTTTATTAGCTTTTTTCCATACATCAAAACAAAGAGAGGGGAAAGCTGTGCCAGAGTCGGGAGAGAGAATGTGAAGGTCGGGAGGGGGAAGCAAAGAGGGAGAGATTCAGATTAGGTGGGTAAGGAGGGAAAGGAGTAGAGAAGGGGTGCAAACTGAAATGAAAAGAGTGAAAAGAAATAAAGTTGCTTCCAGTCAGGGTACTCTAGGGTTCCGTCCATGTATGAAAGTTTATAATTCTATAATGTAGATCTTTCACCGCAGATTTACAATGTCCTCAGCATATTAGAGCTTTTCCATCCTCAGGTAGCTCTTAAGAGGCTGCCAATCCGTCCTCTTTTGGATGCTTATATTGTTCACTAGTCCCTTAAGCTCGTCCATATCAATATATTCTGCCAATTTGATGGCCCATTCTGCTATCGTCCGAGGCTCCTCTTGTTTCCACTTCCTGGCCACCACGATCCTTGCAGCCGCCGTCAAGAAGTAGAGTATCTTATCTTTCTTTCTTTCCATATTCCCTGATGTTAAATTGAGTAGGAAGACTTCCGGGGTAAACTCTAATTTCATCTCAAGTACCTTTTGGGAGTGGGAGTGGATGAATTTCCAAAAATTTTTGAGCTTGTGGCATGACCACCAACAATGTAGGAGTGTCCCTTGCTGTTTCTTGCACCTCCAACATTTACTACCGTGTTTCCCGAAAGTAAGACAGCGTCTTACTTTCTTTTGACCCCCAAAATCCCACTACGGCTTACTTTCGGGTACGTCTTATATTGGGCGACGGTACCCGAAAGTAAGACGAAAGTAAGACTTACTGCGGGCGGCATGGCGTGGCTTCCTGGCTGGGCGACGAGAGGCTCCCAGAGGGGCTCAAAGGGCCCCGAATCGACCTCCTCTTCTTTCCAGCGGCGCCTTCCATCCTCCTCCTCTTCCTCCCAGCGGCGCCTTTCCCTCTCGCCGGTTCCGCCCCCCCCTCCCTTCAGTGAGAGGGAAGAAAGCGCCGGCGGAAGTCCCGCCCTTACGGCGACTCAGGCGTCTTTCCCGTTGCCGCCCCGCTTGCCCGCGCTCCAAACACGAGCGGGCGGCGGCGCGCCTGAGTTGCCGTGCGGGGCGGGACTTCCGCTGGCGCCTTCTCCTCTCGCTGGCGGCGGCTCGCCCCATCTCCCTTCAGTGAAGGGAGGGGCGGATCCGGCGAGAGGGAGAAGGCGGAAGTCCCGCCCGCACGGCAACTCAGGCGCTTTTAGCCTCCGCCCGCTCGTGTTTGGAGCGCGGGCAAGCGGGCGGCGGCGGGGAAAGACGCCTGAGTCGCCGTGCGGGCGGGACTTCCGCCAGCGCTTTCTTCCCTCTCACGGTGGCGGCTCGCCCCTCCTCCCTTCACTGAAGGGAGGGGCGGAACCGGCGAGAGGGAAAGGCGCCGCTGGGAGGAAGAGGAGGAGGATGGAAGGCGCCGCTGGAAGGAAGAGGAGGAGGTTTCGGGCCCCTTGAGCCCCTCTGGGAGCCTCTCGTCGCCAGCCAGGAAGCCACGCCATGCCGCCTGCGGTACGTCTTACTTTCGGGGTACGGCTTATATAGCCCACCCCTCTGACACCCCCGATACGTCTTACAATCGGGGGTGTCATACTTTCGGGGAAACACGGTATGAACATTTTTATAATACCTAGCAAGCTTTTGGGGGGTCAAATGCCACCTATAGAAGGTTTTAAGCCAGTTCTCCGCTATCGGTGTTGCTCCCGCATATTCTTTGTTTTTTTTCCACGCTGCCTCCCATTGACTTAAAAGAATCGAATGCTCAAAGTCCTGCGACCACTTAATCATGTTGTCTTTGACCGTCTCCGTCTCCATGTCCCAGTCTAATAGTTTATTATATAGTATTCTTATATGTTTCTTCTCTTTCTTTAGTATTAAATCCCATGTATTATCCTGATGGGAGAAATTAATTTTCTGATCTGTTCTGTAGTAATCTTTCACTTGGGTATACTGAAACCACGACAAGGCTAGGCCAGATGATTTAAGCTTTTCAGGAGACTTTAATGCCCATTCTCCGTCAATTTTTTCCAGGAGGTTTTTATATGTACACCATTCTGATACTGGAAGTCCTCTTTTATACTGAGCTTCTATTGGTGATATCCAAAGCGGGGTGGCCTGGTAGAAGCGACTTTTGTATTTACCCCACACTTTTAACAGCGCAGCCTGCATAAAAATGATTGGAGAAGTTGGCCTCCACTTTGGCCTTATCGTTACCACAGGTATGAGTGCCAGCCCCTTCTGGCACCATACCCTTCTAAATTTAATAACCTTCTTTTCTTTAGAGTGGCCCAGTCCGCCACCCAGGAGAGGGCGGCGGCCTCATAATAAAGCTGTAAATTGGGTAAGGATAGACCGAGGTCAGGTTTTTTGAGGATGTAATTAACATGTGTGAAATGAAGGTCTGGAAGGCAAACAAGAACTTAAAGCATTCTCAAGTTTGGCCAATTCTATGGTGTGGTGTGAAAACAAACATTTTAGACATGATCCGGGACCTGCGTCTTCCTGCCTTGGCAAAACACAGATTATCTTGGCTTTTTGTGAGTTTCAGGAAGGTGGAAGGAGACAAAAGCAAGGCTGTGGCCATATATGGGGTTGCGACGCCCATATGAATGGCCTTTTGTGTAAGGTTTGGTTACTGTCCAACTATCCATGATTTTCTTAGCAGACGAAAAGCTCAGAAACTAATTAAATTAGGTGAAAAGATCCAGTTATGATTTGGGGAAAGATCCCCCTAAAGGCTGGCTTTTCACTTTATTGCCATGCAGGAGGAACTGGATGGTCTCATATGAGTCATCAGCTTGGTCAGCAAAGCGGGCTACTAATCCCTGAAAAAATGCAGGTCTTAGTTTTTTAAAATACATACATGGGGGAAAGGGGACATGTAGGGAGAAATACAATGACTTTTAGGGTGAAAAGCATCATTTTATATCCTGTTCATCATTTAGATCATTTCATTTTCCTTTATCTTTCACTGAAGCGGAGTCTAGGGAGTTTTGGGGAGCGCTGAGCTTTATAATCCATTAAAACGACCCTTGCGAGGAGACCGGGGATAGGGGGGCTTCAGGGGTTCGATTCATGTAGGCAGAAGTTTTTTTGATAAAGTCCAGAAAGGGAAAATTCATCAGTCCATAAGTATGAAAGTTCATATGTTTTTTCCTTTTATTGGGCAGCAAAACAGTGGGAGAGAGTCCTTGGTTCTAGCGTATGGAAGGTCTTTGGTATTTAGTGAACTATAGATCCATGGGATGATCATGGAACAAAACTGAGTTCAGAAAAGGGGCGGGGGGTCTTTGATGCACTGGATTTGGGAAAAGTTCAGAAAAATGGAGGCAGGGCCGTAGCCAGGATTTTGATTCGGGGCTAAGTTTGTTTCGGGGCTGAGACTGGGTGGAAGAGGGTCTATCCTAGCAAACATTATGTAATGTTATCCCAATAACCTCATTAATGTGGGATATAATGAGCATGGTGATCAGATCATGATATGAATAAACATAACAGTTTAAATAATGTACCAGTAGGGCCTTTTTGCGGACCACCCTGAGAATTTCTCGGGGCTGAAGCCCCTTAGCCCCCCGGCTACATGCCTGCTTGGAGGTCAAAGTGAACCAGAGATCCCGAGCTGTCCTGGGCCAGGCAAGGCCATCTGGCCTTTGTGGGGTTCCTTGGGATTGGCACAAGGTGAACAACCCCCCCCCACCGCCCCCCAGGGCGCAGGACTTCGGGATGCATAGATCATAAGGGTGTTTTTGACTATCTTTCACAGGACCCTGGGAAAGGGTGGGGTCATCTCGATATCACATTCATAATCAAAGCCCTCCTGCCAAAGAGCCATCCAGCCATAAATATAGATAGATATATATGATTCACACACACACACACATATGTATATGACAGATATAATATCATAGATTTGAAAGGGACCCCTAAAGAAGGACAATAATATGTTCCATGTTCCAGAGTAGCAAACCAGACAATCTCTACATCAACACTGACAAAGAAACAACAAGAAATACTGTTTACCCACAAGCATGAAGAAATTACATATATTAGAAACCAACACTTTCTCATTACTTTATTTTCCAGAACACCAGACTGGGCCACAACAACGTGTGGCAGGAGATGGCTAGTTTAAGATAAACAGGCAGATTTTAGGATTGTGTGAAATATTTATTTATTTATTGTTCATTTTTGTATTCCGCTCCTCCCAGCAGGCTCGGGGCGGATAACAGTGAGACATGCGGCCCTACAATAAAACATAAAAACATAAAAACACATTAAAACACATTTACATCATCATACAGGGATGAGAGGACATACGGCATGGTTCTCGGTCCGGTGTGCCTAGTTAAAAGCTAAGCCAAAAAGGGCCGTCTTGCAGGCCCTCCGGAAGGGGGCCAGTTCCGAGATAGCTCGAGTACTGTCCGGGAGGGCATTCCAAAGCACCGGTGCCGCTACGGAAAAGGTCCTTTGTCTGGTCGTCAATAGGTGGCAGGAGCGGACTGATGGTACTAGCAACAGATTCTGTTCATCTGAGCGCAGTGATCTCGGGGGAGAATACGGGGTAAGGCGGTCCCTCAGGTACGCAGGCCCTAGGCCGTGCAAGGCCTTAAAGGTCAGAACCAGCACCTTGAAGGCAATTCGGTACTGATGGGGAAGCCAGTGCAGTTGCCGGAGGGTAGGTGTAATGTGCTCCTCACTGGCGATACTGCCAGCAGGCGAGCAGCGGCATTCTGCACTAGCTTGAGTTTCCGGATTGTCGACAAGGGAAGGCCAACATAGAGGGCATTACAGTAGTCTAATCTCGAGATGACCGTCGCTTGGATTACCGTGGCCAGGTCGTTCCTGAACAGGTAGGGTGCCAGTCGCCTAGCCAGTCGGAGGTGATAGAATGACGTCCTGCTGACCACTGAGACCTGAGCCTCCATGGTCAGCGAGGAGTCCAGCAAAACCCCCAAGCTCTTAACCGATGGCGATGGGTTAAGCCGCTCGCCATCCAGGGTAGGCAACCGGCACCCACCCAGCCCAGGCCGACCAGGCCACAGAATCTCCGTCTTCGACGGATTCACCTTCAGCCGGCTAGCACGCAGCCATCCAGTCACGGCTTCGAGGCATAGATGGAAACAATCGGGTACGGAGTCCGGCCTGCCGTCCATTCTCAGCAGAAGCTGGGTGTCATCAGCGTACTGATAACACTCCAGACCAAAGTCGCGGGCCAGCTGGGCCAGGGGGCGTATGTAAACGTTGAATAATAAGGGGGAGAGGATGGCCCCCTGGGGGACCCCAGAAATAAGGGATAGTCCGGTTCCCAAATAACAACAGACTTCGGATACTAAAGAAGTTGTGTGCTATCCAAAGTTGATACTTTCAATGAATGAAGAAGCAGCGACTAATATGTCAGACACCCAGAATATGTATGGCTTTCTCCTTTTCTAACAGTTCATTGGTTATTTTTCTCTTCAAATATTATTCCACCCCCAAAGTTAGGTTGGCAATTAGCTGCATTTTCTTCTGGGACTTATTGAATAGACTAAAATAGCTTTATTGTCATTGTGCTATTTCACAATGAAATTAAATGCCTTCCCCAGCACCAGGCATGTAGCTAGGGGGCTAAGGGGGCTACAGCCCCCCCGAAATTCTCAGGGTGGTCCGCGAAAAGGCCTTTCTGGTACATTATTTAAAACTGTTATGTTTATTCATATCATGATCTGATCACCATGCTCATTATATCCCACATTCATGGGGTTATTGGGATAACAATACAAAAGGTTTGCTAAGGTAGACCCTCTTCCACCCAGTCTCAGCCCCGAACCAAACTCAGCCCCCCGAATCAAAATCCTGGCTACAGCCCTGCCCAGCACACACCACAAAACAACACACCCACCCAACCATCCCTCCACAGCCCCCAATGCCACAGCAGTGCAAAGTTCAACATAGCCACAGCTCTAGGATAGAAGCTATCTTTCAGTCTGTTTGTCCTTGTCTTTGTCACCCTGTACCATTTGCCAGACGGCAATAATTTTTTTAAAAGAAAAGAATATGCCAGGTGAAATGGATTTCCAAGATTGCTCTGAGCATGCGAGCTACTTTTAAGCAACCAAGTCTAAAAGCTCTACCTGCCCCTGCTGGTGCGTGCTCCCGCCGGCGTGCACACTCCTGCTGCTGCCTTTCACCTGTGTGGCGCTTCTTCCTCCTGTGGGGCATTGCAGGAACGAGGAAGCGCGAGACGAGGCCTCCGGAGGGAGTGCTCCGCCCTGCCTCTCTCGCCGGCAGCGGAGGCTCAGGGGCGGTCCTACAAAGTAGGCCAAGTAGGCGGCCGCCTAGGGCGCCATCTGGGAAGGGGGCGCCATCCTGGCCCTGCTGATGTTCCTCAGGCAGCGCCGCAGCTGCCTGCTTTTGGGCCCCGGCCTTGTGCGCTCCGACACTGCTTCTGGGCATGCGCGGGAGGTTTCGCGCAGGCGCAGTTGCTCCAGAGCTGAAGTTGAGCGCAGGAGCAACTGCACACCCGCGAAAACCTCTGCGCATGCCCAGTAGCTCCCTTGCGCAGAAGCCTGTAAGCAAAGCACTCCCTATCGGGCAGGCAGGGAGTGCTTCCCCTCTCCTTTTGTCTCCGCCGCGCATGCATTTGCAGGGAAGGAGAAAAGAATCAGTGAAGGAAGTGTAAGTGAAGAAATGAATGAAGGGCTTTCCTCCTCCTCCTCCTCTGTGACCTCTTCTCTCCCTCCTTCCTTTCTTCGGCTCTATTTCTGTCTAGACCTGAGGGGCCTGAGGCTCTGAGGAGTTGTGGGAGTTGGAGGCCAAAACACCTAGAGGGAGGGAGGGAGGGCCCAAGTTTGCCCAGGCCGCGCTGCCTGTGTTCGACCTCATTTGAGCATTTTGGCTGTTTTTCTATTTACATTTACATTGGGATCCTAATTTTGGACTTATGGGAGACTCCTATGAATTATGAGTCGGGTGGTAGGTAATATATTCTGATTTTGATGCATTTACATTGCATTTCTTGTTGCTTATTATACAGTTCTGCTTAATATTGTCATACAATATAATAAAAATACAATATAACAATAGAATAATGATATATTTTATATTACATGTAATATTACAAACAATATTGCAGTATAGT
This sequence comes from Anolis apletophallus, assembly GCA_030556195.1. NCBI lineage: Eukaryota > Metazoa > Chordata > Lepidosauria > Squamata > Anolidae > Anolis > Anolis apletophallus. The sequence goes on from JARBWK010000010.1 coordinate 129,421,689, forward strand.
GGTATTGTACACAATTGTAATATATACAATATTTTATCTTACTTTATTTTGGGTTGAGTTTTATAGGGGTAATGAAAATATTTAGTAGAGGATAATTTCATTTAAATAAATACTTTTATTTATTATTTTATAATAATAATATAATAGAATGTTATATTGTATTATAATGTCAATATATTATAATATAATTATATTGTAATGTAGTATAATATAATTATGATATAATATAGTATGAGTATGGTATAATATATTGTATATACATTGATACAATATAATACTACTAATGGTATTGTGATATTATAATTGTATATTTGTTTTACATGGGGGGGCAAAATAATGTTTTTTTGGGGGGGCACCAAAATAATGTTCGCCTACCATTTAAAATTACCTTAGACCGCCCCTGCGGAGGCTGCGCGGCTGCTTCTGGACGAGAGAGAGGCAGGGCGGAGCGCTCCCTCCGGAGGCCCCGTCTCGCGCTTTCTCCTTCCTGCAATGCCCTGTGGGCGGAAGAAACACCGCCAGGCCCAGATTACCCATAAGGCCACCCTAGGCCATGGCCTATGGGCGCAGGCCTAGGGGGGGCGGCAGATCGAGGACCAAAAAAAAAGTTCAAGCAACACCACAACGTGCGGCATGGCTCTCCCTCTCTTGGGGAGGGCAGGGGGAGAGCTCTGCGAGGGGGTGGGGGAGAGGTGAATGAGCCCCCCGCCATCGCCCTTGCCCCCTTGTCACCGAAGGAGGGCGCGAGGGATGACGAGGCGGAGGGACTCCTCGCCCCAGGGCCGCTGACGCCCTAGCGGGCATGTGCACACGGGAGGAGGGCGCCTCTTCCTCCTCCGCCATGTTCTTGGGTGCCGCGCAGATGGCCAGCAGTGGCACCAGGGGCTTCCTTCCTTTCTCCATCCGAGGAAGAGGAGGAAAGAAGGGATGCCCCTGGTGCCGCTGCTGACCATGTGTGGCACCCAGGAACATGGCGGAGGAAGAAGAGGCGCCCTCCTCCCGCTCACGCATGCCCACCAGTGGCCCTGGGGGTGGGGCTTCCCTCCGCCTCGTCATCCCTCGCGCCCTCCTTCGGTAACAAGGGGGCATGGAAGCAGGGCGCAAAGCGCAAGGATGACGAGGCGGAGGGAAGCCCCGCCCCGAGGGCTGCTGGCGCCTAGCGGGCATGCGCACGCGGGTGGAGGGCGCCTCTTCCTCCTCCGCCGTGTTCTTGGGTGCCACGCATGGCGAGGAGGAGGAGGAGGAAGAGGCGCCCTCCTGCCATGTGCACATGCCCGCCAGCGGCTCTAGGGGCGGTGCTTCCAAAGTGTGGCCTAGGGCACCAAAATGAGGTAATCCGGGCCTGAGCAGCCCCAGCTCCCGCTCTCCATGCAGGGACATGAAAGAAGCCTCCGACAAGGGTGGTAAAACATCAAAACATCCAGGCGTCCCTGGGCAACGCGTCCTTGCAGACAGCCAGTTCTCTCACAGCAGAAGTGACTTACAGTTTCTCAAGTCGCTCCTGACATGAAAAAAAAAATCATTATTATGTTTATTTATACCCAGTTTTTTCCCCTCCACAAGGAGACTTTACTTTTTTTTTTATTGAAATGACTAGTTGAGGACCCGGCGGTGCCCGGGTTATTTGAGGAAGGCATTGTGTGCCAAGGTTGGTTCCTATTGCATGTTTATGTGGCTTGCAGTGGTCTCAGGAACTTAGTGAAGGTACTGCGAGTTCCATTGGCCATGGTCCATCTCCCTCCAAACAGCACCAGAATGTAGAGTGGGCCATTGGGCCTCTGTGTGCCAAGTTTGGTCCTGATTCGTCATTGGTGTGGGCCACAGTGTTCTAAGGAAGTGAATTGAAGTACTGCAAATCCCATCATCCATGGTCCCATCTTCCCTCAAACTGCACCAGGATGTAGGGTGCATCTTGGGGGGTCTGTGTGCCAAGTTTGGTCTTGTTCTGTCATTGTTGGGGGCCTAGTCAGGAAAATCAAGTTGAGGAAGCCTAACAATATCCCAGGAGCTGAGGCCTAGTCAGGAAAATCAAGTTAAGGAAGCCTTGCTGTCAGGGAGTCGGCGGCATAGAAGCCCGAATAATAAATAAATAAATAAAATAAATTTTGGGCCTGGTCTGTGATTTATAAGGGCTACAGTGTTGTTTGGGAAGTGAATGAGGTGAAGGTACTGCAAATCCCATCATTCGTGGCCCATCCTGCCCTAAACCACACCAGGTTGTGAAGTGGGCCATTGGGCCCCTGTTTGCCAAGGGTGGTCCTGATCCGTCATTGCTGTGGGCCGTAGTGGCTGACTGCCCGAGGCCTTTCCTTTTCCCTCTGAGTCACTTTAGAATGTTGGAATGTGGTTGGCCAATCGGAGTCCTTTATGCAAATACCATTTCAGTGGCAACAATCCCCTGTCTGGGGCCGTAGAATGTTATGTCTGCCTCAGGCCCTTTCCTTTCCTCTCTGTGCTGCCTAGGAGTGTTGGAATGTTGGGTGGCTGGCCAATCAGAGTCCTTTATGCAAATAATCCCACAGTGGCAGCCAATCGAAATGCTGGCACATATTCCTCCCACCGCACCACTGCCCGCAAACACTGAATTTTATTATATACATAGATAGATAGATTATGATTAGCTGCAAGAAGCTGTTAGAATTCCGCTTCTTTTACTGTTCCCTTTTCCTAGCTCACTCTCTTCTTTCCATTATTAATTCAAGGCTGCTTGTAGACAACAGATTTCTTTCACAGCAGAAAGTTCTCTGTCCTGCCGTGTTCTGGTCACAACAGCCAGTGAAATGCTGTGTTTGTTCACATCTTACTGGACCACCAGCATAAATACAGACACCTGAGCCCTTCTGTTCAAGACCAATGCTGCAGGTGTTGTGTAAGAGCAGAGATTTGCGGTTGATTCCTGTCTTCCAGCAGCATCTTTGTGAAACAGAAAACTGCATAAAATTGTGTTACTGGACTGTCTTCACAAATTCCGTGAAATCTCTGTAAGGATAGGGGTTGTTACTTTGGCTGATGAGAGAGCCCCCTAAAGTCCCGTCTAGCTGGCTGAAAATGAAGGCTGTGGAATAATTTGTCATTGTCATTATTACAAATGGTTTAGGAAAAATCAATGTAGTATATTAAATGTTACTCATGTCTACAGACACTGTTAATAATTACTGTATATACTCGAATATAAGCCTAATTTTCTGCCACTTTTAAGGCTGATAATGCTCCCCTCAGCTTATACTCGAGCCAAGGTTATTTATTATTTTACTCTGTTATTAGTATTAATTTTTTACATTATTTTACTCTGTTTATTATTAAATTTACATTATTTTATTCTATTATTATTTTTATTACATTTATTTACTCTATTTATTATTGTATTTATATTATTTTACTCTATTATTATTTTTATTACATTTATTTACTCTATTTATTATTGCATTTATATTATTTTATTATTATTAATATTACATTTATTTACTCTATTTATTATTGCATTTATTTGTTTTACTCTATTATTATTTTTTATTACATTTATTTATTCTATTATTACATTTCCATTATTTTACTCCATTATTATTTTATTACATTTATTTACTCTATTATTGCATTTACATTATTTTACTCTATTATTATTTTTATTACATTTATTTACTCTATTATTGCATTTACATTATTTTACTCTATTATTATTTTTATTACATTTATTTACTCTTTTATTGCATTTACATTATTTTACTCTATTATTATTTTTATTACATTTATTTACTCTATTTATTATTGCATTTACATTATTTTACTCTATTATTATTTTTATTACATTTATTTACTCTATTATTGCATTTACATTATTTTACTTTATTATTATTTTTATTGCATTTATTTACTCTATTTATTATTGCATTTCCATTTTTTACTCCATTATTATTTTTATTACATTTATTTACTTTATTTATTATTGCATTTACATTATTTTACTCTCTTATTATTTTTATTACATTTATTTACTCTATTATTACATTTACATTATTTTACTTTATTATTTTTTTACATTTATTATTTTACTCTATTTATTATTACATTTATTATTTTCCCTATTTATTATTGTTATTATTACATTTCCATTATTGTATTATTATTATTATATTTATTATCTTTCTTTATTATTTTTGGAAGGATACGTAAGCACATTTACATAGGAGAATAATGGTTTCATCAGAGTTGGACAGTCTTATCTTAAATTACAGTTTTATGTAAATATTCCAAAACATTTAACCTCCTGATGCCTCAATTAATGTAATTTTATTGTTATCTATTTTTATTTTGAAGTTGACACATAGCTGTTGCATTTTCCACCCTCGCCATATAATCGAGTCAATACGACTTCCCAGTTTTTTTGTGGAAAAATTAGGCGCCTCAACTTATATTCAGGTCAGCTTATATTCGAGTATATACGGTAATAATTGTCTCTTGTATTTCTTTAGAATGAAAGATGCTGAGGGTTTGGAGGGTTATTTTGCAGTTATGAACACAGGAAACTGGATTGCAGCAAAAGATTACTTTGGAGTTTGGAACATAGGAAACTAAATTACAGCAAGTCAAACCATTTTATTCATTTAAAAAAAATGATATTCTCATTGTATCATTGGCGATCACTCATGGTAGTGTATGATTGCCTTCCAAGGGTAGAGTTGGTGGTGGGTCTGTAAGACCACATGGTCTTCCACATTGAGGATGTCAAGGATAAATTCATCAGCAGAGCCATGTTGGAACTATAAATAGTCCTTTTATTAGTTAATGAAGCAAAAATATACTGCCGGAGCTTTCCAGCACGTGGCTCACACGGCATAAATCATGGTGAACGGAGCAAAAGCTTATCAGCAGTTCAACTCCGCCCCTGACGTTCCAGAAGGGCCAGAAATCCGGGAACTTACACACGTCATAAACACAGAGGCTTCATTCTCCAATTAACTCTGTAATCACCTAACTATATTAAACACAGCATAGCAAAGCATTTGGCACAATCAGAAAATGCTAACAGTTACAGAAACATTTTAAACTCATTTTGTCATACATCCTTACACTGACAGAGGACATAGATGTCCAGGTTGAAGGCGGTCACAACAGGGGTTTGCTTGATGCGCCTTCCTCTGTTGTAAAATCTGAGGATTGCTCTAATACAGGGCTGTCCAACAGGCGGCCCGCGGCCCGGATCCGGCCCCCCAGCCTGTTGGACACGGCCCCCGCCACCCCCGCCACCCCCAGCAAGATTTTTTTTCAAAAAAAAATTTCAAATTTTTTTTTGAAAAAAATGGCGGCCGGGGGGGGGGGGAGGAGGCGGGACAGGGAGGAGGAAGAGAGCTGGCTCCTCCGCCCTGCCTGTAGCGCCCCCTCGGTCCCTCTCTCGACGGCGCCGCTGCAATGCAGTTTGCATTGTCGCCGCCGAGAGTGGGAGAACGGGGCGGTACAGGGAGGATGAGCCAGCTCTCTTCCTCCTCCCTACACCGCCCCCTTCTTTCACTCACGGCAACGCTAATGCAAACTGCATCGCATCGGCGCCGCCGAGAGAGGAACGGAGGGGGCGATACAGGCAGGGAGGAGCAGCTAGCTCTCTTCCTCCTGCCTGTATTGCCCCTTCTCCCTCTCTTGGCGCCGTTGCGAGGCAGTTTGCAGCGGCGCCGCTGAGAGAGGGAGACGGAGGCGATACAGGCAGGAGGAAGAGAGCTGGCCCCTCCTCCCTGTACCGCCGCCTTGTCCCTCTCTCGGCGCCGATGCCTTGGAAGAGAGAAGGGATGCCCGTGGCTCCTCCCTCCCTTCCAAGGCACCCTGGCAGCAGCTGAAGGCGGCAAAATCGCCGCCTTCAGCTGCTGCCAGGGTGCCTTGGAAGGGAGGAGGAGGAGCCACGGGCATCCCCCCCCTTCCAACTCCTCCCGTTTGGGACGCTGCCGCCGGGAGAAACGGAAGGACGGAGGGGTCCTGGCAGGGAAGAGGCAGCGATCCGCTGCCGTCTCCCTGCCAGGACGCCTCCCTCCCTCCCTCCTTTCACCCTGGAAGCGGCGTTCCGTTTGGGACGCCGCCTCCGGGAGGAAAGGGAGGACAGAAGGGGCCTGGCAGGGAAGAGGCAGCGATCCGCTGCCTTCTCCCTGCCAGGACGCCTCCCTCCCTCCTTTCACCCTGGAAGCGGCGTTCCGTTTGGGATGCCGCCTCCGGGAGGAAAGGAAGGACGGAGGGGGCCTGGCAGGGAAGAGGCAGCGTTCCGCTGCCTTCTCCCTGCCAGGATGCCTTCCTCCCTCCCTCCTTTCCCCCCTGACCAGAGGGAGGCGAGATCTGGGCGACAGCTCTCTCGCAGGCTTGGATGGCTCGTGGGGGAAGCGAGCGCCTGGTTCTCGCTTCCCCCGCGAGCCATCCAGGCCTGCGAGAGAGCTGTCGCCTGGCTCACGCCTCCCTCTGACCAGAGGGAGCACAACCCCTCCTGCAAGCTTGGATGGCTCGCGGGGGAAGTGAGAACCCGGCTTGCGGGAGAGTTTTCGCCTGGATCGCCTCCCTGGGTGACGCCTTCAGCTGCTGCCGGGCGGGGGCGGGGGCGGGGGCGGGGCCGGGCGAACCCCCCAGGTCATCATTGACCAAACATCCGGCCCCCCGTCCGGAAGATGTTGGACAGCACTGCTCTAATAGATTGCTCTGATGCTTCAGAGGCTTCCAGGATAGATTTTCCGTGAAATGGATTCCAAGGTCCTTACATTCCCGACATTGTTCGATTTGGTGACCACTGATACACCATATAGAATGAGAGTGTGTTTTTTCCAAACACCATCACCTTTGTTTTATTATAGTTAATATTCGGCCTTTCTTTAGAACAATATAAGCTGAGCTTAGAGAGCCGCTTTCTCAAACCTATTTGGGTGAATGAAATTAAAAGCATATAATCAGCATATGGAAGAACTGAGATTTTCTTTGGTCCTACTAACGGAGGAAAAGATTATGGTCCAGAAAGTGTCGAAATTATATTATTCAAATATAAATTAAAGAGTGCCAGCAGAGACCCTTGTTTTACTCTTTTGTTAGTGTGAATATGATCAGTTAATGAGCCAGAAATTGCAGCTCTTATTTTATTACGGCCACGGTGGAACAATGGGTTAAACAACTGAGCTGCTGAACTTGCTGACCTGAGGATTGGTGGTTCGAATCCACAGGACGGGGTGAGTTCCCGCTGTTAGCCCCAGCTCCTGCCAACCAAACATGCAAATGTGAGTAGATCAATAGACGCCACCTTGGTGGGAAGGTAAATAGTGTTTCATGCAATCATGCCGGCCACATGATCAGGAAATGTCTGTGGACAATGCAGGATCTTTGGCTTAGATGTTGAGATGAGCACCACCCCCTAACTCAGCGTTTCTCAACCTGGGGGTCGGGACCCCTAGAGGGGTCGCGAAGGGGTATCAAAGGGGGTCGCCAAAGACCATCAGAAAACACAGTATTTTCTGTTGATCATTGGGGGGGGGGGGGTCTGTGTGGGAAGTTTGGCCCAGTTCTATCATTTGTAGGGTTCAGAATGCTCTTTTGATTGTAGGTAAACTGTAAATCCCAGCAACTACAACTTTCAAATGTCAAGGTCTATTTTCCCCAAACTCCACCAGTGATTTCATTTGGGCAGATTGAGTATTCCTGCCAAGTTTGGTCCAGATCCCTCACTGTTTGAGTCCACAGTGCTCTCTGGATGTAGATGAACTACAACTCCCAAACTCAAAGTCAATGGCCACCAAACCTTTCTAGTATTTTCTGTTGGTTGTAGGAGTTTTGTGTGCCAAGTCTGGTTCAATTCCATCATGGGTGAAGTTCAGAATGCTCTTTCATTGTAGGTGAACTATAAATCCCAGCAACTACAACTCCCAAATTACAAAATCAATCCTCCCCCCCACCCCGGCAACCCCTCCAGTATTCAAATTTGGGTGTACCAGGTATTTGTACCCAACTTGGTCCAGTGAATGAAAATACATCCTGCATATCAGATATTTACATTACGATTCATAACAATAGCAAAATTACAGTTATGAAGTAGCAACAAAAATAATTTTATGGATGGGGGTCACCACAACATGAGGAACTGTATTAAGGGGTCACGGCATTAGGAAGGTTGAGAACCACTGCCCTAACTGGAGATGAAGGGTGTGATGAGGTGTGTTATTTGTTGTAAAATAGATGTGTAGTTTGATAGTCACTTGTTTGCCTATGTGTTTAATGGTAAAATCTTTAAAAAGCCACAGAGGGTAGGCAATGGAATGTTGGTGCAGCAAGCCCCATGCAAAGACTGTTACCATGGAAACGGAAGCTGCACCTGCTTTAGAATGTTCGCAGTTTTTAAAAAGGGCAGTTAGGATTTGTCAGTTGGAAGGGCAAAAGCTGTCTTTAGGAGCTGCCAGAGTTCAGTTCAGTGGAGGGTTTGAGAAACCCAAGTGAAGGACAGACTTGGTCCCAGTTAGGAATGAAAGTAACCTAATAGGTAAAGCCTACAGCTGGTTATTTACCTGAGGAAGCAGTTAGGTAGTAAACTGCTTGTACCTGTGTTAGGTCATATAGGGGAAGTTGTACCCCATTGTTGAATTGTTGTAACATCAAGTATTGTCGCCCCCTTGGGCCCCTTGGCACTTGACCTCCCCGGACAACAGACAAGACAGCTGAGGTACAACAAGCTTTATTGATTATAAGGTAGCAAGGTGAGTATATAGTCCAGGAAGCCTTTAATATGCAGCCTCTGGATAGCAGCAAATACTGGATTCAGCAAGGCTTGAGTATCCGCAACGGCAGGTGTAATGATGTCGATTATTTGTGTGTAAATGTTGTATAACATATGTTAAATGTATGTTGTTTTGTGTAGTTCAAAGGAATATTCTATGAATTGTTGCTGTGGGTGAGCCAGAAGGGAGGCTTGGCAGAAGCTCTGAAGAGCTGTCGCCATAGCAACCAGGGCCAGAGCCTTTTAGAATGTTCAAGGTATGAATTTTACAGTTGGTGAAGAGCGGTTGGAAGCCAACTGCCATGAGAGGGGGAAGGAGTTTGTTTTGAGTTAGTTGGTCTTAAGGACTGTAAGAGAACAGTTCAGTCGTTAGTTGGTCTTAAGGTCTGCAAGAGAGCAGTCCAGTTTTATGGGTGTAGAGACCCTAGTTAAAGACGGAAGAGTCCAGGGGTTTATAGAGGGTTAGTGGGAACCCTATAGTATAACCCCATTGTGTTTTGTGTAACAGAATAAGTTTGTGCCTCTGAGGAAGTATAAAACCAATCAAGATTTGTACCCATTTGTGTCATAATAAATTATTTACATCTTAAAAGAAAAACACCTCTGTTAGTTCTTTTATTGGTGGTGGCCCTCAAGGTCAGTGGTCAGACAGACAAATGGTGGCAGTGTGGTCAAGTGGTTACTGAGAAATTTAAAGTCTCTGCAATTCAATGGTTAGTGGGGAAGATAGTCTACCCTGCCATAAGACAGAAGTTGCTGAGGTAACTTCGAGGCTCCCCTTGCATTTAGGGTTAGCAGTTTGGACAGAGAAAGATTGTCCAGTCTGAGGCCGGTCAACAAGGGGTTGTCACAGCAGGATCTCAAGCGGAGTCAGTTCAGGAACAAATGCGGGATGCGATAGATAGTCTCTGAGCCCCCAACCGGCGCAAGAAGGTTGGCGGCTTTAGGTACTGCAGGCAAAGTCGATGCAACAGCAACACGGCTTCCCCGCAGGGCTCGGCGATGAACAGGAACAAGGCTTGATGCTGGAACGAGGCAGCCGAGGAAGGCTGGCTGGCTGGATCTTAGTAGCTGGCCGAAAGGCCCGGTTCACAATAGCATCATGGCAATAGCGGTCGTTGGTACGAGATGCTGGCTTGCAGGATCTCACCGCCTTTATAGGATTCCTGACCGTAGCGCACAGTGCGTCGAACATCAAATCCAATTATGGATGGGCCTCGGGTTGTTTTGAGAACCTCAGTCTTGAAGAATGCTGCACCTCATTAGCGCTGACCATCTGTGCTGGGGAGTGGCGCTTAGCTCTCCGAGTCCCCGCTCCTGCTATCAGTCTGGTGGGCCCAGTTTGGCCTTGACATACCTTTTCCCATAGCATCTTTCATGGGAGGCACAATAGAGCAGTAAGGAGGCCCACTACAGGAGCTGGGAGTTAATCCAGCTGGGCTGGAAAGTTCCTTGGAGTCAAGCGGGCAAAATGCAGCCCCTAGGAAATATGCCGACTGAAGCCCTTGGGGTGCGACAAGTGTGTACCTCCTAGGAGTCCTTTTGAAACCAACTAAGCTTTGAACCTTGTTGTAAAATAAATTGTTAAACACCTTTATCACAACTCCTCTGCAAGTCGTTTCTTTTTAAAATGCAAGTCTTCGGAAAACCCTCACATTGGTGGTTAACTCTTGCATATTGGTGGCAGCAATTTGGAGGGAAAATATCCTCACGAAGTGGACGCAAGTTGTAGGCTGCGTCATCACAAAGTGGTCAGCGGTGTCGAACCGTATTACAAATTGGTGGCAGCGGTGGGATCGCCTGTCCTGCCACGGTTTAAAAGTTGTCGAATTCAAAAAGATTGACGCTAGCTCTCAGCGGCGTTTGAACATTATTACAAAGGGGATAATAATAATAATAATACACTTTATTTATATTTTGCTCTTCTCACCCCGATGGGGACTCAGAGTGGATTACATTACACATACGGCAGACAGTCCTTGCCGACTGACATACAATTACAATACATTGTACAGACAAACATGTGCAATTAGAAGGATTTTTTCTCTTCTGGCTGCGTTGCGGGTGCGTTTGCTCCATTACGCCACAAGGGGGTGCTGTTGCTTCATCCTCAGACGAGAGCCTCTGGTTCCGCATTCCACCTCCGGCAGCCGATCTTCCTTATTTTTATTCAGGTGTTGTAAAGTCCTTATAAAAATCCTTCCCTGCTGAGCGGTCCCTAGTTCATCTACTCACATCTGGCTTGTTTTCGATCTGTTAGGTCAGTGTTTCTCAACCTGGGGGTCGGGACCCCCAGGGGGGTCGCGAGAGGGTTTCAGCGGGGTCGCCAAAGACCATCAGAAAACATATATTTATGATGGTCTTAGGAAGTCCTTTGGCAGAGAAGACTGAAGATCTCTCTGCTTGTCCTTCTCTTTCTTTTTGGAAACAGACTGTGACTTCTCCCACCTAAAGCTCTACTCTGCAGTGATTGGCAGGCCTCCCAGCCAAGGGGAGGGCTGTTTCTGAGACTCCAAGCGGGGAGGGGAGAGCAGGTGTGCTTGGTGCATGGCAACATGATGTGCATGTGTGGGTGAGGGAGAGTGTGTGAGGTGGGATGGAGGCTCACGCCAGCTAGTCCCTTCAAGGCATGAGGTTCTGGGTAGGAAGTTACACTCAGTTCTATCATTGGTGGGATGCAAGGGGCTGTTTGATTGTAGGTGAACTATAAATCCCAGCAACTACAACTCCCAAATGTCAAGATCTATTTCCCCCAAACTCCACCAGTGTTCACATTTGGGTATATTGAGGATTAGTATCAAGTGTGGCCCAGATTCATCATTGTTGAGTCTATAGTGCTCTCAATGTAGGTGAACTACAACTCCCAAACTCAAGGGCAATGCTCACCAAACACTTCCAGTATTTGCTGTTGGTCATGGGAGTGCCAAGTTTGGTTCAATTCCATTGTTGGTGAGTTCAGAATGCTCTTTGATTGTGCGTAAACTATAAATCCCAGCAATTTCCAAATGGCAAAATCACCCCCCCCCCTCAAAAATAGAGTTATGAAGTAGCAATGAAAATAATGGTTAGGGGTCACCACAACATCAGGAACTGTATTAAGGGGTCGCAGCATTAGGAAGGTTGAGAAACACTGTATTAGGTGGACAGTGGACAGGGCTCACAGCTGGGTGTCCAGACCAGCCCGGGAATCGAACATGCAACCTTCTGATTGCAAACACAGCTGTTGTTTCCGCTGTGCTAATCTTTATTTATACTCTGGCACCATCTCACATGAGGACAAGCCCAAAAATACAATACAGCAAAATACCTTTATCTGTGTGTCTGTGTTTCATTGTTTCAAAGCATTGAATGTTTGCCATGTGTATCTGTATATGCTGGAATCCACCCTGAGTCCCCTCAGGGAGATAGGGCAGAATACATTTAAAGTTGTTGTTGTTGTTGTTGTTGTTGTTGTTGTTCTAGCATTGATATTGGAATAAAGTGCCTTGGTTAAAAACAATAGGCATTATTTATTAAATTTGGGGAGTAACTACTAATCGTGCACCTCTTCTTGTTTTCCTTGCTGCAGATGTGCCTGTCGAGAAGCTTGCCTCCATGGAGTCTCTCCAGAGTGTGAACCTAAAGTCAAACCCATTAAACGAGGAAGTCAGGGTGATTGCCAGGCCATTAATTCAGTTTGATCTCCTGACATCTCCATCCATTCCTCAAGTCTGAAACCGGATTGGCCTGGAGGAAGAATGGTGGCTGATCTTAGCTGTCAACGTGAAGGGAATGCTGTGTTTGCTGAGCTAGAACAGTGTTTCTCAACCAGTGTGCCGTGGCACACTAGTGTGCCGTGAGTGATCATCAGGTGTGCCGCGAGAAAAGTTCTCTGCCCCCCTTCCTTCCCTCTTCCTCCTGCCGAACTCCTGCTGCTTGGGAGAGGAGGAGGAAGGGACGGGCGGCCGCAAAGAAAAAGAAGAAGGGACCGGGCACCGCCTCCTTCGGCTGTTTCCTCAACCAGCCTCCAATCTGCCATGACTCCCGCCATGACTCTCGCCCCTTGCTTGTTGAAGCCGCACGGAGGAGGAGCCCCGCCTACTAAAGCCCGTCCACCGCTCATGCTCCTCCTCTGTAAGAAAGCTGAAGCTGGGGGGAGGGGGGCATGACGCAGCCTGGCTCCGCCCACTCCCCCTGGCTTCAGCACTCCAACAGCTTTGCCAGCCTTGAGGGGGCAGTGCCAAGCCAGTGATGGCAGAGCCAGCACAATGCTGGCTTGCCCCCTCAAAGCTAGTGAAGCTGTGGGAGAACTGAAGCCGGGAGGAGCAGGGCGTGGCCTAGATCCGCCCCTCCCCAGCAAGCGCCTCACAGCTTCACCAGCCTTGAGGGCAGTGCCAAGCCAGCGGTGGCAGAGCCAGCACAATGCTGGCTTGGCACTGCCCCCTCAAGGCTGGAGAAGCTATGGGAGAACTGAAGCCAGGGGGAGGGGGCGGGGCATGGTGTGGCCTGACTCCTCCCCTGGTTTCGGCACTCCCAGCAGCTGCTCCCAGCAGCTCACCATCCCCCAGCCGTTCTTTACTGTGTTACAGTGTCATTTTGTGTCATTTTGGTTGGTGGTGTTCCCCTGGATTTTTTTAATGTTAAAATTGTGCCGGGGCTCAAAAAAGGTTGGGAAACACTGAGCTAGAACACTGTAACTTTCTCAAATGTCTGCATGCATTAGATTTCATGGGCTTTCGGAGCAGTGGGAAGCAAGGTGGTTTTGTCGAATGACTATGGGAATTTCTGCTGAACTGTGGACATACTGTAAACATATAACGTCTACGAAGAAAACTTGATTATCCTTTGATGAGGCAAATGGCGGCCTCTATGACCATGTCCCCCAGAGAAGCAGCGAAGACAGATGTGAACTACAGTATCCCTCAAAACTACTGTAGAAGTCTATGATTTTGTTGTGAGTGACCACTTGGATGGGATCCTAATTGGAGATAATTTGCCTCTGAAGCTCATGAGCCAATTGCAGCATCTGTACTATATGAAATGAAACACAAGGTATGATAGGAGCGTGACTCATTGCCTCACTTGTTCCCTTTAAAAAGAACAAGTACATATTACATATTTTTGGGTTGGACATCTAAAGATAAAGTCAGCAAGTCATCTTTGACTTCATTTTCGTGGCAAGAGGATTTAGTTGGTTTGACAACACACAGCAAAATCCACATTATGGTCTGAAAAGTATTGTGAGCCTCAAGAATATTTATTTATTCATTCATTTACTTCATATATATTCCACCCTTATCACCCTGCAGGGGACTCAGGGCGGATTACAATGTACACATTACATTTAGACACACAAACACACAAGACAGACATCTTCGGCGTCGAGTATTTATGTCACAGCGGATAGGCAACAGAAATCTAGAAGTTTAATTCCCCATCGGCCCAAAAACTCCAGCCTCTGTTCGAGTGAATAATGAAACTCTCATTCAATTCACAAGGTAAATATATAACTTTGTATTGAATTGTATTTAACAATAACTGGCAAAACATCGAAAAACAACAGCCATCACAGCTACCTTTCTAAACATCCTTTCCTCACAGATATCAAATCCCAACTGTCACTTTGTAACGGAAATTCCTCAAGGTTCCATTTAGCAGTCTTGAGACAGCGCCATCTGGTGTCAAACATGTCACACTGCAGGTCATCTCAAACTGCGAAAATATATCTTGTGCTGACTCATGAATTGCTATTCAAAATGCAATAATCTGACAAGACAGAGGCAATTTAACATCTGGCCACCAGGGGGAGCTGTCGCACTCCTTCATTCCTCAGCGTGTTTCCTGGAGATATTTAATGGCATCCCTTGACTGAGAAATCCCATTAACATATGAGTGTAAATGTTGCCTTATTGCAATCCAGCACCAAGCTCTCTGAAGTAATGCATTTTATGATATTATAATACCATGTAAAATGAGGTGTGTTGTTGTTGCTATTTGCTATTAACTTCAATTTATGGCGACACTCTGAATGAAACACTTCCAAGAGACCTCTTCTGCCTTCAGCGCCCAAAAATATGCTTTAAAGGGATGGGGCCCCTCATCAACAGCCCTCCTCAGGTCTTGGAAGCTCAGGATTGTGGCTTTTTCAATGGAGTCAGTCCATCTCTAATGTCTTCCTACTGCCTTCCATTTTATTTGAATTGTCATGTTTCCTAATGGATCATTTTGTCTTATTGTAGATCCAATATATGACAGCCTATGTTTAGTCACCTTGGCGCCTAGTGAGAAAAATAAGACATTACTGTTCATGAATCTTACCTATCCTCTCTATAAACTGTCTTTAGCAATGCCTTTCTTATAATGAAGATTCTTGTTTCTTGTTGACTCTCTTTGAATAAGCAACTACAGCTTACATTGAATATTTTTATTTTTAGTGTATATTCTCTATCTCTGTTGCAACACAGAGAGCCTTAAAGAGCCAGACCAGATATAAAGTAAAGTAGAGTTTATTCAAAATGGCACAAGGAACTCAAAAAATGGCCAAATTGGTCCAAAAACACTTTGACTTCAGTGTGAGAGTAACAAAAACATAATCTAGTGGCAAAACCTGGCCAAAATAGTCTTTAACACAAAATCCAGATTATATCTCCTTTTAAACCAGATTATATTTCCCTTTAACCTGGATTAAACTCAAAAACTGTAAAACAAGCAGGAAAAGGCGCACAAAGGCAAATGCAACAAAGTCATCAATAGGAAGAAAAATGAAATGCACAGACATTCAAGTGCCACCTCAATAGGCAGGATTTCCCTGACTGGTTGTGGGGGTCGGGAAGGTCAGGGTTTTGCCCTCCCTTCTGCTCGAGATCCCAGTGTACAACTGGTGGGCCACTGTGTGATACAGAATGCTGGACTAGATGGGCTGAGGTCCGATTCAGCATGGCTCTTCTTATGTTCTTATGTTCTTAAATCCAAGGTCGAAGAACGGGAAGTCATCAAACACGTAGTCAAAAGCAGTCCGGTATCAGCAAGGGACAAGTGACAGCAACGATTCCAAACTGGGTCAAATGAGCAGCAGCTAATGCATGGAGAGCAATACAAAGTGTAGCCAAAGGAAGACAAGCCGCAGAACCTAGCCCATACTGTACCCAAGTACATGAAGATAGCGTAGGATCCAAACTCACATCCGAAAGAGAGTCCACAGGAACCAGGAAACCCAGCACAGCATACAAAGCAAGGCACGGTCACCCAGCAACACCTTGCCAACTGCAAGGAACCCCAAATTCCAAGCCTCACTTTATTCACAAATCTTCATCAGAGCTTGAACGAGCCAACACCCCCTCATTAGCCCTCTCAGCTGTGACGGCAGCTTCACGTGTAGACCTTTGCCTCCCTCTCCAATCTCTCCATCTCCTGTCAAGACTTAACTCCCCCCAGGATGAAGCTTGATCCTCTGAACTCCAATTCCCATCCCTGGAAACCCCCACAAATGTATCAGTACTTGTTAATTCTGCACAAATATCACGCACGTCCAGTCCATATCACTAGACCCATCTATGTATTGTATTAAACGCGGCCGCCAGGCTATTTATGAGAACTCCTATGAGATCCCACATAACTCCAATTCTACAGCATCTACATTGGCTGCCAATTGAATACCGGGTTTCTTATAAAGTGTTGGTCCTGACTTTCAAGGCCTTATATGGTCAGGGGCCGTCGTACCTCAGGGATTGCCTTTCTCCCTTTCACCATCAGTGGTCACCTCGACCCTCCAAAGAAAACCTTCTCTTTACACCAGGAGAGAAGTATGCCTATAAACCACAAGGCGTGGGGCTTCCTCAGTCTCTGCTCCAGCTCTGTGGAATTTGCTGCCACCTTTTTTTTTTTTTTTACTAACTAACTAATTTTATTATTTATGGGCCGCCCTCCACAAATGTGCTCCGGGCGACTTACACAGCTTGGCATCTACAATACTAAAATATTAAAATTTTAAAATGTTAAAATATGGGAATAGACAGGTTCCAGGTCACTGATTGTCACTTACGCATATGCTCTTCTAAATAGCCATGTCTTAAGTGCCGCCAGAAATGAAGGCAGGTCGAAGATGGCTCTTTGGTCTGGCGGCAGAGAGTTCCACAGGACAGGGGCCACAACGGAAAAAGATCTCTGTCTCGTGGACTCCAAATGAGCCACATGAGAGCCATGCATGACCTACGGTCCTTTGTCCAATCACTTAAAACACGGATCTCTGGTAGAGCATTTAACCTGTAATCTATTTTAAATTGGCACTTGTTGTGTAGTTTATCCTGTTTTACCTGTTTATGTGAGTCCCCCAGAGCAGGGCAACTAATGAAATAATAAATGAATGAATGAATGAAAATGAATGAATGAATCTTCAGAATCCCCATCCACACTTCCCATAGTTGGCTCCCCAGTGGCAGACCCATCATCCCCAGAGAAACCCTCAAAAGAGTGGATTCCTCAAGTATTTGCCGGATCCTTTTCCTTTGTTGCTCTTCATCTGATTCTTGCTCACGAGTAACCCGCTTTCCCCTCCTAGCTTCCAGTTCCATACTTTCAGGATCACTCAAGGGCTCAACTACAACACTCTCCTTTTTAATATTTTTTTCTTTTCTCTTTTCTGTTTTCTCTTTCTCTGCTCTCTCAGGGACCTTCCACGTAGCCATATAATCTAGAGCAGGGGTGCTCACACTTTTTCAGCATGGGAGCTACTGATTAAAAAACCAAGTCCCAAAGATCACCTACCCAGAAATGTAAAACATATAACTATTTTCTTATTTATTTATTTATATTTATTATTCGTTTTTATGTACTGCTCCGTCCAGCAGGCTCGGGGCAGTTTACATAAAATGAAGTTATAAAACATCAACATTTCAATTTAATAACAACAATATAAAACAGAGCATAAAAATACACCCAACCACCCCATTTTTCCCACACTGCCATATTACCACACATATTATCAGCCGGAAAGTAAGAAGAGAGGCTTTTGAACTGCAAGGCCATTGAATACTCAGCAAGGTAAACAAAGGGGCATGCAAAAATACATCCAACCACTCAATTTCTCCCACATTTCCATATTCCCCAACATATATTTCTCAAGGAACAAAGCAAGCAGAGAGGCTTTGGAGCTAAAACGCCATTTTTAAACATAAAAAATAAACAAAGAGACATGCCACAGAACAATCAAGCACCCACCCCAAAGTAAATAGACCGACCTTTGAGATGAGGTAAGGAAATGACCCCAAAGCGTCCTTCTTCTCCTCCTCCGTCGTTGCTCCTATTTCCACGCTGCCAGCATGCGTGCCGCCTCCAAGAGCTCACGAGAAGTCCGAGAGGCAGAATGGGCGCTTCTGCGCATGCACGCGGGGCCAGCCATGCATCGCGTCATCCAGGCCCACCCCCTTTGGTCTCGTACGACTCTGAGTGGCTGGAGGACGGAGGGAGGAGGAAGAATCCAAAAGAGGGGGCCCATTCTGCCTCTTGGACTCTGGAGCTTTTGGAGGTGGCGCGCGAGCAGGGAGTGGGGAGGAGCAATGACGGAGGACTTCTTTGCAGCGTGTAGGGGCGCATGAAGAGGACCAACAGCAAAAAAGCTGGTCAGGGGCCTGAAGATCACCAGGATGAGGCCCGAAGATCACCCTGGTGATCACGATCACCATTCTGAGCACCCCTGATCTAGAGTATAAAGGCAGAAAATCTCACTGGGTTATCCAAGTCCACACTGCCATATATTCCAGTTCAAAGCAGAAAATGTGGGATTTTATTCTGCTGTGTGGAAGGGGCCTCAGTGGCATGCCAGTCTGAATCATGTATCTACTGAAAGCTTGATGTGTTTTCAACTTTTGCAGCCGTTTCTTGAAAAAGACAGCAATCGCCAATGCAGGGGGATTATGGAGTGATTGCCAGGCTTGTCTACCAGGCATGGTTTAGAACCCAAAAATAGGGAATCAAAAATCTAATTGGGGGGGGGGATTTTTTTTGATTCGTAATAGAAAGACTTACAAAAAAATTCCAAAAATTTCTAAAGTGTGACGTAATTACTAATGAAATTCGTTAGTAGTTCTAAAGTAGGCAAAGCAGGGAAACAGGACTGACACTGTTTTAAGCACAGGCAAATCAAGGGGCAACATTTCCCTTGGTTTCCTTGCAGGAGATATAATGCATTAATATATTATTATTAATATTATTATTAATATTATTAAAGGACAGGGTTTCTTTGCAGGGACATATAATGCATTAATATATTATTATTATTATTATTAATATTATAAAAGGACAGGGTTTCTTTGCAGGGACATATAATGCATTAATATATTATTATTAATATTATTAAATAAAATAGTTGCCAATGCCCACCTCTGGTGCAGGCCTTGCTAATCTGTAGAGTTCTCCTCACTCCAGCTTTTTCCCATTCAGTTTTACCATAGCAGTCTAGGACCTCTGTTTGAACTCTATGGCTTTTCTTGATTCTGAACTCTTCCTTCTCCTCTCCGTGCTCTTTTCACTCCTGCTGCCCTTCTCTCAGCAGTTCTTATGTCCTTCTACTCTGTACTTCTATCTAAACCCCCTTCCTGGGTGTTTAAATCGCTTTTTTCGTCAGTCCTCCAGCCCCTCTAGGAGTCCCGATCTGGATCTCTCTATCATTTCCGGCTCCTTTTTCACTTCCTGGAGGAGGCCTTTCACTCTAATTAGGCTCCAAGCATGGAAAGGCCCTGATTTGACTGTGAGTTATGTCTTCAAAGCTATTTTGGAGGGGGAAATTTTCCTGTTGGGTGGGCATCTGAAATAGTTACTAATCTAATGAAAATTTGGGCCCAGGGGGTGCGAAAAAGAAAGTCCACTTCCGGGATTGGCCCTGCGATGCGTATAAACTTGAAAGTCCCATACATACGAATCCCTTCCGATTTCTTTTCATTTTCATAACTTTTTTCTCATGCCTATTGTCTACATACAATGTATTCCATATGAGATCCTTGTCATAGTAGATCAGACCACTTACTGGTATTCTGAGAACAGCTGCCGCTAATGCCACCGTGCCGTTTTTCAGAGAAACAGATTCTGCATTCTCTTTGGGTGCCAAATCAAAAGGTGGGAGGGAGGAGGAGAAAAAAAAGAAATGTGGCAGCATCTTTCACAATAACAGGTTTTTCTTTAAGCACAAGCACAAACCCACATCTTCAGATGCAGAGTGAAGCTGTCCTTTGTAACTACATTAGTATATACTAAATTCCATTGAGAATGGAAAAACCCAAACTTTTCTGAAATATATGGAAAGAGGCTGTACTTTCATGTATTAGGATTATTTGAGTAGCTTTGCTCATCTTTTATGCATCTATGAGAGAATTTGCAGCTTGCCATGGAAAAATACTAGATTCATCCTTCGTCTATAGATCAGCAAGAAAGCTTGTGGATGTTCCCGGGTTTTGCATGTTTGTTTTTAAGGACAAACAAGACTGTGTGCGCTCACATCCTAGTTTTGATTAACTGGGTCACAGTAGTTTGTCCTTAGGTTTGGAGTTTGGATGTGGTTTCACAACTTGGGATTTCTTTGTTTTGTTCCCTCAGCATCATGGTAATGAGAGATTGTTGGAAACCATTTTCTGCCCATAGGCTGCTGTCACTGTGTGATTGACAGACAGTGGTGACTTGTTGCTTTGACAAATAAAGAGACTCAGTGTCTGAAATCCAATAATCTAATACTAAATTTACTGAAATTGATAGAATATTTATAGCAGTGAATGGCTTCAAAATCAAAGCATAGAGAAAATATTTGTTGCACTCTATCCTCAAGACACCATGTCACCCATCATCACACCTGAGTCTAGTAGAATTAGCTACAGCAGTTTATTGAGAATAGCAGGTACAAAGGGAAAAGTTAATTCCCCAAAAGGTATGACGGATGGGCCTGGCCACTTGCTGGTGGATGGCCCCTGTGCCCATGGTCTGACGCCGGTGCTGGACGTCATGGAGATTCTGTCCCACGCCTGACCCCCCCCCCCGCCACCGTGGCCTGGCGGGGGGGGTGGTTCGACGATGGACAGGCGAAGATGGCGGACAGCCTTGAAGACGCTGGGGCCGGCCAGACATCATCTTCCTTTGAAGACCGGAAGCCCAGGAGGAGCCCACAGCGGAAAATGGCGAGTCATCCCAGGAGGCGGAGACGAGGCCGGAGACGACGTCGGAGCAAGAGAGTCCGCCAAAAGCGGACTTCCAGCCTCTCCGGGGAGCACAGGAAGCCCTCCCAGCCTGGCCAGTCTAGGAGCAGACTGGCAATCCACGGAATGCCCTGCAGGACCCATGGAGTTTAAAGGGCCGCTGGATCCCCAACTAGACCCCCTGAATGGGTGAACACTAGGACCTTCAGGCCCAGGTCACCTAGGAGGTTCCCTACCAGGACCTTTTGGAGCTGCATTTACAGGCGCTGAGAACAGCCCTCAATGAGCCTCCAGCCCCGGAAGGACATCCTGGCGACCAAGAGACCTGCACCAGAATCTATGGACCCAGAGGCCAAAGCTGACCTTCTCCCTGGGTTAAGGACTTGCTAGACCCCCCCCCCCCCCCCCCAGAACTCCCTCCTTTTGATGGTTGAGTTAAGGTGGTACAAATTGACAACTACTCACAATGGAGATAGCCATTGCTCTCTCTCCCTCCCTCTATCTCATCTGTAGACCCCTCCCCCCACCTCTCCCATTATTCTATTGTTTCTGTTCTGTACGTTTTGTGTTTTATTATTCACCAAACTTTGTAAACCGCTCCGAGCTTTCGGGGAGTGGAGGTATACAGTAGAAGTTTGAAATAATAAATAAATAAATAAATAAATAAATAGAGAAGGTAATATACAATAGCAGTGGTCTTTGTACAAAACAGTAGCAATCCAAAAATGTCAAAGTACAGAAAATGAAGAGAGCCGAAAACTCAGGCATGAATCCATAAGTATGTAACAGGAACTTGATCCAAGGCAAATGTTTCCAGGAACATAGACAAACACAGAAACCATGAACTTGAACATAGGCAAAAGACAGGAACTTGAGAGCTGAGGCAAGACTAGCATCCTTTTAGCAATGTTAGCCCCCACTGAAGGCACCAAGAAAACATCACTTAATTTAAACCCAAGCCCGACCAAGAAGCCATGAGATCACTTTTTCTGCACCTGGGCCTCAAGGCCTTCCCACAGACCTTTTCACGGAGTCTCTTCAAATGCCTAATTAATCAATCTTTCACTCCCTCTGTCCGGAGACCTAATCTAACATCATGGGAAAACTCTCTATTGTTTGAAGGTCATTTCACATGGGAACTGCTATCTTCGCTGTCTGTTGCTAGGGAACGAGCACTGGAATCCCAAACAGGCCTCTTCGGCCTGCAGTTCTTTTGTGTCACTGACAGACTATACTTTGAAACTTATCAATTTCCTCATCCTCTGAAGAAACATCAGAAAAATCCGCAGCCCATTGCTGAGCCACAGCAATGTTATCCCTAAGTAGTTTGTTTAAGGGCATACAGCACGCCTCTAGCCATCTAAGATGCCCTGTCCTACTCAAAATACCATATTTATACACCTCCTTACCCTATGTACAAACTATTGCTTTCTTGTCAGGGTTTTCCTAATTTATGTTAAATTTAAAATCTTTACAACTGGCCTTCTACTTACTTATTGTATCTCACTGTCACACCACAGAGTCTCCAGGCTGCCCATTTGCCCAGGCCTACACAGGCCCATCCGGCCTATGAAGTGGTTAAACCGTCAGTTTGATGCTCCCCAGGCCCCATCGGGGCCTCTCTGCATTCTCGTGTGAAAGTGGCACGGAATGCACAGATAACTACCTCCAAGGTTACCAAAGCGAGACTCCCTTTTGGCCAGGCACTGCAGAAGAGCCATAAACTACTCCTCCCTGAAACATCTGTGCCCGGTAATTGGGGAACATTCCGGAGAACCTTAGGTAACCATAAACATATAGTTTCTCATCAATCATTGGGTTTGATGTTCGACGCACTGGGACTGGCCAAGGGACCCTATATCAGAGAACCCCATACCGTAGGGGGCATCTCGGATCAACTCATGCCAACGAAGGATGTTACTCTGAAGAGCCGGCCGCGAACGGCCTGACCTAAGAACATAAGAACATAAGAAGAGCCATGCTGAATCGGACCTCAGCCCATCTAGTCCAGCATTCTGTATCACACAGTGGCCCACCAGTTGTACACGGGGATCTCGAGCAGAAGGGAGGGCAAAACCCTAACCTGCTCCCGACCCCCCACAACCAGTACCCAGGGAAATCCTGCCTACCTCAACCAACTCCGAGGTAGGTCAAGCTACTCCCGCCCATTCCACCGGGCTGCCTTGGTCCATTGAACTTTGTGTGCGTCTTGCTCAAGCCTCGTTGCTGCTAAGACTTTATTGCTAAACTTCCTTGCTTCCCGGTTGTGGAAACGGAGGGATTCTGTTTGGAGACTCTTCCTGCGCATCCGGCTTGGAATCCCCGCCGCAGGACTTACTACCTGCTGTTCCTGATTGCTACTTTAAGGCATTGTATTAGCCTTCACGCTTTCCTCTTTCCTGCACAATAAAACTGTGTTGTACCTCAAAGCTGTGTGGGTTGTTCAGGGAGATCAAGTGTGCCCAAGCCCTAGAAGGCGACACTCACTGGCTGTTCTTTTTGCGGCCTCTCCTTAATGTGGTCTTATTTCTTCTTCTCCATCATTTCTCCTTCTCCCATTACATTCATGTGACACATTTACAAACTACAGCCAACACACTAATGGGTGACAGAATATAGTTTGGAAAGCTGTTTTAATGTATTATGGATGAGATACATTCAACCTATCCCAGATACCAGATGCTCATATTAAGCCTGGTTGATCAAGGAAAAAAATGGTTCAAAACTCGTTTCGCATGTAGGGGGCGCTGGCGATTCGATTCTGAAACGATTTCCGAAATTCTCTGGAAAAATGCTTCGAAATTTCTGAAATTTCGGAATCGCTTCTTTAATGGTGTCCGTGATTGAGCAACGCGCAAAAACCTGCAAAAAACCCCAGTCTGATGCAGGAGGGAAGAAATCCGCTTCCAAAATGGTTAAACACGGCTCCTGCCCCAGGTCCTTCTTGTGGGAGAAAAGGACCTGGGGCACGAGCCATGCCTTCCCTCCGCTCAGACCTGGGGTGACAGCCATGTTTAACTGGGTGTTTGGACGTGGGAAGGACCTGGGAGCAGGAGCCGTGTTTAACCTAGTTTGGAAGCAGATTTCTTCCTTCCCGCGTCAGACTGACACGGGAGGGAAGGCATCTGCATCCAAACTGGGTGTTTAACCCAGTTTGGACGTGGATGCCTTCCCTCTGCTCAGAGCTGGGGCGAGAGCCGCACACGGAAGGGAAGGCCAGGGAAGGGAAACCCGCCGATTCCTTTCCAAAAATGGCGGCGGTGGCTTCGAAATGGCAAATTCACTTCCGGGTTGCTTACATCGCTTCAAAACCGCTTCAAGAGTGAATTTAATCCGAATTCATTCCGATTTTACGAACATTCCAAGGACCTACCCGGGCCTAGCTCGTATATGTTGTTCCCTGAACGTTCTCTCTGAGCTCATTCTTCTTTTAGACCTGATTGTGATGTTCTGTCTACTGCTCTGCTACCCTTAGGTGTAGCGGAAGATCATATCCCATTGCTAGTCTTGAAGTGATCTTATCCTTCACTTCAGGCAGGAAAATGTCTTGGAACAGTACTTCCCTTCCTTCAATTTGCATGGTTGTCTTATGAGCTTGACCATCTTGCCTTCACACACTTCTTATTTTCCCATCCCACCCAACTATTTATTTATTTATTTATTTATTATTTGATTTTGTATTCCGCTCCTCCCTGCAGGCTCGGGGCGGGTCACAACACATAAAACCGGGGGCATGTAGTGGCCATGCAGCCGTACAATAAAACAGTAAAATATTAAAACATTAAAACAACAATACGAATCACATCACGAGGTGTTGAGAAACGCATACATTTCCAAAGGCCCGAGACACCAGTGTATTAGACAGCTGTAAGTCAGTCGCCCAATCCAGTTGTCAAATCAAAGGCTAATTTGAACAGCGTGGTCTTAACCGCCCTCCGAAAGGGGATTAGGTCTTGTATGGTCCGGATGTCACTCGGCAGGGAGTTCCACAGCACCGGGGCTGCTACGGAGAACGCTCTCTGCCTAGTTGTGGACAGATGGCAGGAGCGGATTGTTGGCACCAACAACAGATTTTGTTCCTCTGAACGTAGTGATCTCGGGGGAATGTATGGGGCAAGGCGGTCCCTCAGGTACGCAGGCCCTAGGCCGTACAGGGCCTTAAAGGTTAACACCAACACCTTGAAGACAATTCGGTGCTCCATGGGGAGCCAGTGCAGTTGCCTGAGGGTGGGCGTAATGTGTTCCCTTGCCGGTGTTCCCGCCAGCAAGCGAGCAGCGGCATTCTGCACTAGCTTGAGCTTCCGGATTGTCGCCAAGGGAAGACCTACCCTATGTCATTGGGTGAACACACAAGTGAGAATTAACTACTTCTGTTTTGCTAGAAGAGCCTAGAACGGGTGGGCAAACTCCTGGCAGCCACTTCTGTCTGGCCCGGAGAGACAGGCCGGAGGTGCGGCGGCTTTGGAGGAGCCGCCGTTGGAGAAGGAGCGCGAGGGAGAATGTGCGCGGGTGTGCGCGCACACGGTGCTTTGGGGGAAGCAGGCTTCACTCGGCTTTTGAGCCCTGAAAGGAGAGGGAGAGAAGGAAGGAGGCAAGGAAGGAGGCGCCAGCGCCATTGCCTTCACCTGGGCTTTCTCGCCCGTGCCGAGGGACCTTCAGCCCTGCACCCTTGGGAGGCTTCCCAGACGAGCCCTGTGGAGGGAGACGGAGGACAGAGCGGAGAAGACTCGCGCCGTTTGCCATGCAGCCTGCTATCCCTGGAGGCCATCCGGATCTGCAGGGAGAGCACTTGGCGACCTGCGGGGCGGGGGCTGATTGCCTTCGTGACCTGGAAGACTTCATCAGCCCAAGGGCGGCTCCTGCTGCCCTGCTCTGCTCTGGCTGCGGCTGGGTCCGCTTTGCCATCCTCTGGGCTGGGGTCATTGGGCCATTCTGTCTTGGGATCCTTCCTCTCTTCAAGATGACAGCCTTCATCTTGGTTCGCACCTTGTTTTCTTGAATTTAATTTAATTTAATTTTAGTGGTTTTTATTATTATTATATAATAATAATATAATTAATAATATATTAATGTTATATTATATTATAATTTCAATATATTATAATGTCTATATATATACTATTATATAATAATTATGATATTAATACTAATAATATATGAATATTTCTTGATATATTATTATGTTAATATTAATGATGTGTAATATATAGTAAATATAGTAAATATATAGGTGCGGCCCTCCATAATATTTTTTGGCTCTCATGTGGCCCCTTGGAAAAAAATAATTGCCCACCCCTGGCCTAGAACTTGAGGACTCTACATTATCCACAATGGGGTAACTTTTTATTTTACAGTTATTCAATCAGCAATATGTTTTGAAACATTTTGAAGGAAGGTAATAAGTGCTTGACTCTGAAACATGAGATGAATTTCAAATAAATCTGACAGTGTTGTTCCTCGACCACATTGTTCCCCTGGACATGTGTGTGAATGACTTGCACATCAAATAAGCACCTGATTCAAAAAAATTTACATTTATTTCATCAGATAAGCCACACAATTTCTTTGATGAGAGATAAAGTTCCCTCTATGGGCATCAAAAGGGTAAAGATTTAATGAAGAAAGCAGCGTAGTCTTATCCAGGAGCAGGGAGCCTGGAAAAAATAATGAAACGCTCTCTCTTACAACATACATATTTTAAAGTGTTTTGGCTATTATCTTGGATTCACAGGGGCTGCTTTCCAGATCAGATGCGAAATCCTATTTTGAGTGCCAGTTCAGAGATGATGAAAGAGGCACCAATTCCGCCTTCATAAACAATGTGGAAAAATAATAATGGGCTGTAGAGACAAACTCAAAACCTTTGGGTTTCCTGATAACAGTGTTGTTTTGTGGCCCCCAGAAGACATTAAATACTACGTAATGTGGTTTTTAACATCTGGTTCTTAACATCCATAAGACCAAGAAGCTCATAGTGGACTATAGGAAGAACAGACCAGAAATTCAGCCTTTGGTTATAAATGGAGACCAAGTGGAGCGGGTGGCCAGTTATAAGTTCCTGGGTATCACTGTTAAGGAGGATCTGACTTGGGAATTCATGTCTGGCTTGCCAGCAGGTTGCCACATAATATGTCTGTTTATTGCATTTTGAATAGCAATTCATGAGTCAGCACAAGATATATTTTCGCAGTTTGAGATGACCTGCAGTGTGACATGTTTGACACCAGATGGCGCTGTCTCAAGACTGCTAAATGGAACTTTGAGGAATGTCAGTTACAAAGTGACAGTTGGGATTTAATATCTGTGAGGAAAGGATGTTTAGAAAGGTAGCTGTGATGGCTGTTGTTTTTCGATGTTTTGCCAGTTATTGTTAAATACAATTCAATACAAAGTTATATATTTACCTTGTGAATTGAATGAGAGTTTCATTATTCACTCGAACAGAGACTGGAGTTTTTGGGCCGATGGGGAATTAAACTTCCTTATTTCTGTTGCCTATCCGCTGTGACATAAATACTCAACGCCGAAGATAATACCCATATTGCAGGATCTGCACTGGCTGCCAATTGAGCACCGGATTGCCTTCAAAGTGTTGGTTCTTACCTTCAAGGCCTTGCACAGCCTGGGGCCAGCGTATCTAAGGGAACGTCTCGCCCCATATTGCCCTTTGAGATCACTACGGTCGGAGGACTCCAACCTCCTAGAGGTGCCCTTGGTGAAACTTGCTAGGCTGACATCAACTCGCCGGAGGGCGTTCTCTGTCATAGCACCTACGCTGAGGAACGCCCTCCCGGCCGAAACACGGGCCATTAAGGACCTGCTCCCATTTAGACGGGCCTGTAAAACCCATCTTTTTAAGCAGGCCTTCGATGGGTAGGTCCTGTCCATATGCCGCCATCTGTGCACTCACCTTGTTAGACGATATGTCGTACTACTGTTTTAATTGCCCCTGTTTTAATTTTGCTGTTTCTTACTGTTTTTAACTGTATGCATTTAATTGTATGTATTTTGCTGTGCCTTGTGGCTACTGTGAGCCGCCGCGAGCCCCCGGGAGTCGGCGGCATAGAAGCCGAAATAATAAATAAATAAATAAATAAAATAAATATGTCAGCGTTGATGAAGAGGGCCCAGCAGAGACTGTACTACCTGAGACTTCTAAGGAACCAACAACTGAATTAAAAAGTATTGGTGACTTTCTAACTCTGTGCTAACCTGCTGAATCTTTGCATGGTTTGCTAACTGCACAATGGCAGGTAGGAAGGGTCACCACTTCTACACAGAGAATCATTGGTTGCCCTCTCCCCCCCTTTGGAAGGACTTGATAAGTCCTGTATCCTTAAGAAAGCTCAGAGCATTCATGGGGATCCATCTCATCCAGTATATTCTTTTTTTAAAAAATTATTACCACCTGGCAAATGGTACAGGGTTTAAAGGGGCAGTGTCAAAGGAATACCAAGACATAGCATATATAGATAAAAACCACTATATTGTATGGCAGTATATGCTCAATAGCAGAACAATATTACAAACAGTACAATGTAATGCAAATAATCAATCATGTGATTAATACACAGTATGAGCATAAATCACAAGCCCATATACATGGTTGGGCGAAGGAGTATTCCACTTGCCACTGAGTAACCCTTAGTGAAGTCCTGGGTATGATGACCCATGGACCTGCGACTGAGTCAATAGGGGAACCTTGGTAGGTGGCAGGGCTGGTGGCTGCTATGGTGGGCAGGCGCCAACAGCTGGAGGTAAGCTGATGACGCCAAGATGGCTGTTTCGCGTAACCGCTTCCTCAGGGCGCTGATCACTTCTGACCGCTCCTCCCCAGTATTGTAGTAGACCAATTTAGACTCAAAGTCGAAACGAGAGATTTCGTGTTTCCACGTTTGAATACAGATCGCTCTTGTGAGTTATCTCCCGGGCTGGGGAGGAGCGGTCAGAAGTGATCAGCGCCCTGAGGAAGCGGTTACGCGAAACGGCCATCTTGGCGTCGTCAGCTTACCTCCAGCCGTTGGCGCCTGCCCACCATAGCAGCCACCAGCCCTGCACCTACCAAGGTTCCCCTATTGACTCAGTCGCAGGTCCATGGGTCATCATACCCAGGACTTCACTAAGGGTTACTCAGTGCCAAGTGGAATACTCCTTCGCCCAACCATGTATATGGGCTTGTGATTTATGCTCATACTGTGTATTAATCACATGATCGATTATTTGCATTACATCGTACTGTTTGTAATATTGTTCTGCTATTGAGCATATACTGCCATACAATATAGTGGTTTTTATCTATATATGCTATGTCTTGGTATTCCTTTGACACTGCCCCTTTAAACATTGTGGTTTAGCAGTGTGTATAGAAGTTGCAATAGTGATTACTTTGTCGTGTATTGAAATGGTACAGGGTGACAAAGACAAGGACAAACAGACTGAGATACAGCTTTTATCCTAGAGGTGTAACTCCATGGCTTCACAATGATGTGGTATTGGGCACTTTGTGGTGGGGTGGGAGTGCGGAGGGATGGGTGTGTTGGTTTGTGATGTGTGCTAGGGAAAGCATTTAATTTCATTGTGCAATGTACAATGACAATAAACTTATCCTGTTCTAAAGGCCCAGAGGAAGTATTTTATGCAGCAGGAATTATTTTCAAAATTGACGTCTGTGTCACTGCCTGTTGGGAAAAAAGGGTTCAGTGAGGTCTGAAAGGGTTCAAAAGAGGTCCAAAAATATGCCAAATTGCATCCAAACGCCAAAGCAGTTTTGAAACATTTCTTGATGGATACGTGAGGCAAGACAGTGTGGTTTTCCAAGATCCCAAATGCCCTGCTCTATAACCATTTTAGGATGACTGAAGTTATACAGAGTTCCAGCTCCTTTCCAATGTCACCCTAAGGACCTTATCACATTGGGATATAATCCGTGTATATCAGTATGCATCCCATATTTTTAAAGGACTGGATCCATACTGTCTTGAGACAGGATGCATACTCTACTCATCACATCTGATTATTATGATTCTTATGAATTGAAAATACTTCACTTCAACTCATCACACCACAAAACGCCGGTTCCTCCCAATCCATTCAAAACACCCCCTACATCACTCTATGACTTTTTGAAAAATTGTTGATGAACACACCAGCAATTGGAGGTCACCATTTTGGAAAATTGCTGCGAAACCATTCACTACTTAGCTCAAAATGTCAAGATCAGTGTGGGTTCTATACAAAAAAATAATCCAAGACCATCTTTACATGTATTTATTTATTTATTTATTATTTCGCATTTCTCTGCCGCCCAACGGCTCGGGCGACTCACAACAGTTTGTAAAAATACAATTGACAGATATCTCGTAAACCACAGTAACACCATTAGAATAGAATTACAATTAGAAGAGTTGAAACAGCAGATGGAGTCGCAGTGGGGTGTCAGCTAGGCAGTGCGAGCTACAGTCTAGCTAACCCCGAAGGCTTGTTGGAATAGCAATGTCTTAACTGCTCTCCTGAATGGGAGGAGGCCCTGGGTGGCACGGATGCCGGCGGGCAGTGCGTTCCACATGGTAGGGGCTGCAACAGAGAAAGCCCGCCGGCGTGTTGCGGACAGATGGTAGGTCTTCACATTTGGGATGACCAGGAGATTTAGCTCTTCGGAGCACAGTGATCTGGTGGGATGATATGGGACAAGGCGATCCCGCAGGTACACTGGCCCCAGACCATGTAAGGCCTTAAAAGTCAGGACTAACACTTTGAAGGTAATCCGGCATTCTATTGGGAGCCAGTGCAGTTCGTGCAGGATTGGCGTGATGTGGTGGCCAATCGGGACCCTCACCAGGAGTCGCGCTGCGGCGTTCTGCACCAGCTTAAGTCTCCGGATTACCGACAGAGGAAGGCCAATGTACAGAGCGTTACAGTAGTCCAGCCTCGAGATGACCGTGGCTTGGACCACTGTGGCTAAGTCGCGCCGGGACAAATAGGGGGCCAGTTTCCTTGATTGGCGAAGATGGAAAAATGCTACCCTGCTGACGCTGGAGACGTGAGCCTCCATCGACAACGGGGGTCCAGGGTTACTCCTAAGCTCTTAACAGAGGGCGACGGACATAATGTCACGCCGTCCAGGGTTGGAAGGTGAACATCCCTACAGTCCGGAAGACCCAGCCACAGGATCTCAGTCTTTGCCGGATTCACCTTCAACCTACTGGCTCGCAGCCATCCAGTGACGGCCTCAAGGCAACGATGAAAGTTATCGGGTACGGATTTGAGGCTGCCCTCCATCTTTAGGATAAGCTGGACATGCATAAGGTATCCACTTGCTGCTCACACCTTTCCAGAACCAGGAACGAGTCAAATGCTCTCGGGCTCTATTGACAATGTGCCATGGAAACCAGGAGGACTTTTTCAACAGACTGATCACACAGGATGAAAGCTGGGTCCATCACTATGGTCCTGAGGCTAAAGACCTTTCGATGCAATGGAAGCATACATGACTCACCACCTCCAAGGAAGGCACGTGCCCAACTCTCGGCAGGCAGGGTCATGCCCACAGTGTTTTGGGACCAGCACGGAGTAGTATTGATGGGTTTCCTAGCAAACGGTATCATGATCACTGGGGCATACTATGCTTCACTGCTGCAGAAATTGCAGGAGGCCATCAAAACCAAGAGACATGGTGGCATGCTCACCAAAGTTGTCCGCTTTCTGCAAGACAATGCACCAGTTCATAACTCACCTGTTGCCCAAATGGAAGTATGATCCTGTGGCTTTGAAATTCTTCCACATCCCCCTTATTCACCCAACCTCGCACCATCGGACTTCCACCTCTTTCCAACAATGACGTTATTTTTGAAGGGCAAGCATTTTTAAGATGACGAGACTCTGATTTCCGAACTCACAAAGTGGCTTTTGGAGCAACCTGTTGACTTTTACAAGCAACGTGTTTACAGTTGCTTAAAAAGATGGGAGAAATGTGTCCCTAAGTGACACCAATGTAGAGAAGGACTAATAACTGAGCCAAGTTTCATTGCTCTCAGTCCACAGGAAGTGGGTCAGGGGAAATCTTTAATGAATGCCCCTCGTAGCATCCAGAAACTGCCTGGCAGCATGGCCACTGCGTCATCATGGTCAGGTATAGTTTGGGCAAGCTGAACTCCTTTTATTTAATATTTGCTGGGGTAGAGGTAATAATATATCAGGGGTCGGGAACCTATGGCTCGCGAGCCAGGTGTGGCTCTTTTGATGATTGCATCTGGCTCGCCGATGATTTTGAAGATTGCATCACTCCCCAAAGTGGGCCCGCAGTAAACCAAGGCCCCGCAAGCCAGGAGGACGCCCTGGGCGGAGGGTCCCAAGCTGGCCGCTGGCTGCGCCCGCCCGCAACACATCACGGCTGCAAAGGCTGCGGGCAAAACAATGGTGCGGCACCAGGGGGAGGGGCACGGCACAGGATCAACCAGCCTGACCACGCAAGCAACGCGGCCAGCCGAGGCCCAGCGCGACAGGGGGACGGCCCGAAGCGGCAAGCGGCTGCTGAGCGCCACCCTGCTGTGCCGCCCCGGGAAGGCCAACTGAGGCCCGGCATCCACAGGGAGAGATGAGGAGCAGGGCCGCCCCCACCAGCAACCCCTGCCCCCGTCTATTGCCACGGCACACCCGTGGCAAGTAGAGGAAGGATGCAGGGGAGCGAAACAGCCCCGCCCCACCAACAGGAAAATTTGCAGCCCAGGGAGCGAGGCAACTGGGTTAGATGGCCCGCTGCCGCCCAACGCCCCAGGGTCACAACAAGGGAAGGAAAAAACTGCAATGGCTTGGGAGGGAAGAGGGCCCGCCACCCATGACCTTGCAAGTACCAAGTCATTTTAGAAGTAGTTTAAATAACGTTGACTCTAGATCCCACCTGCCATAACTACCATATATTATATGGCTCTCACTGAAATAAATTTCCAAATATTTTGCTTTTATGGCTCTCTGAGTCAAAAAGGTTCCCGACCCCTGTGGTATATGATGAGCCCCTTTGTGTTGTGTGTAATGACTGGATCCAGACTGTGTGTCTCCTAAGACTTAATGTCGCTGAACACAAAGTGATAGTTATATTCTCTCTGGCAAGAAGTGGTTAAAACTCACAATAGACACTAGTTATCACTTTTTTAAATATATCCCTTTTGATTTAGCACACATGCACAATCCCCTAGTGATAATTATATTTTTCTATCTTTCCTCCAGTTAAGATGTATCCACTGGGACTTTTGCAATCATTGGTTTTGTATGTATTGACATGCCAAAAATAAACCTGTAATTCATTCCAAACTTAAATTACATCCTTTCAAATCAGGAGAAATTATTGGGAGTGAATCTTTATTAACTTTGCATGATGTAAAAATCCGCTCGACAAGAGAAACAGCAGCTTATGAAGTGCCAAGCAATAATAAATGACTTAGGATTAATTTTCTCACTTCCATTTTATTTCTACTCTTACAACTTAATCATTACCAGCCATTCTGCAGCTTGCATTAACGTCTGACACAGACAGACATTTTCTATATGAAGGGTATTGCAAGCAGGGCTGAGTCAAATAATCTACTGCAAGCACCTTCAGTGTGAAATTCAACATTGTGGGGTGGTACACTGTTCTCAGAATTCTTCCACTACCATAATGGTCTGTTTGATTATGTTATTGTTTCAGACTTATGAAAACCATAAGACGAACTTATAATGGGATTTGTCAAAGTAGTACATATGACTTGCCTAAGGTCATCCAATGGATTTGGGCTAGGCAAAAGTATTTTATTTATTTATTTATTATTTATTTGTTCCATCTTGTATTCCGCTCCTCCCTGCAGGCTCGGGGCGGATAACATCATAAAACTCGGCTGGCATGTGACATCCATGTCGCCGTACATTAAAATACAACATAAAATACAACATAAGTCCAGAAATTAAAATAGTGTACATACTGTAGCATTCCCTGAACCAGGGTGCTGCTTAGGAAGATGAGTGCGTTCGGCTTACTCGCCTAGCTGAAGGCCAGTCTGAACAGGGCGGTCTTGCAGGCCCTGCGAAACGGGATAAGCTCCGTGGCGGCACGGACATCATCCAGGAGAGAGTTCCAGAGTACAGGAGCCGCCACGGAGAAGGCCCTTTGCCTGGTAGCAGACAGGTGACAGGCGCGGACCGATGGAATCAGGAACAAATTCGACTCCTCTGAGCGTAGTGATCTCGGGGGAATGTATGGGGCAAGGCGGTCCCTCAGGTACGCAGGCCCTAGGCCGTGTAGAGCCTTGAAGGTTAACACCAACACCTTGAAGGCAATTCGGTACTCAATAGGCAGCCAGTGCAGCTGCCGCAGAATGGGCGTGATGTGCTCCCTTACCGACGTTCCCGTCAGCAAGCGAGCAGCGGCATTCTGCACTAGCTTGAGTTTCCGAACTGTCGCCAAGGGGAGGCCAACGTAGAGGGCGTTACAGTAGTCCAGTCTCGAGATGACCGTCGCTTGGATCACCGTGGCCAGGTCGTCCCTGGAAAGGTAGGGTGCCAGTCGCCTAGCCTGTCGTAGGTGAAAGAATGACGCCCTGCTGGCCGCGGAGACCTGGGTCTCCATGGTCAGCAGGGGGTCCAACTGGACACCTAAGCTCTTAACAACAGGCGACGGACTAAGCCGTTCGCCGTCCAGGGTAGGCAACCGGCACTCATCCCGCCCAGGTCGACCAGGCCACAAGATCTCCGTCTTCGACGGGTTCACCTTCAGCCGGCTAGCCCGCAGCCAACCAGTCACGGCCTCCAGGCACTGATGGAAACAATCGGGTACGGTGTCCGGCCTGCCATCCATTCTCAGCAGAAGCTGGGTGTCATCAGCGTACTGATAACACTCCAGACCAAAGTCGCGGGCCAGCTGAGCCAGGGGGCGCATGTACACGTTGAATAATAAGGGGGAGAGGATAGCCCCCTGGGGGACCCCACAGTCAAGTAGGGTTCTCCCAGAGACCTCCCCGCCCCCCTCCACACGTTGTCCTCGGTCCCGGAGGAAGGAGGCCACCCATTTAAGGGCGGTCCCCCCAACCCCGGAGCCGGCTAAACGGTGGGTTAACAGTGCGTGATCTACAGTATCGAAAGCTGCCGTCAGATCTAACAAGACGAGCAGTGCCGATCCACCCTGGTTCAGCTGGGTACAGTTAGGTGGATCTGTAATTGGTTAAGCGAACGAACCCAAGGGGTGCTCACCAATGCTTCCTGTTCATTCCGGAAAGAAGTGACGAGCGGAGTGCCGGGCCCAGGACAGAACCTCTATCAAAAAAAGAGAGAAGATTAGCCTGGCATGGCTTGTTTCTGAGAAATCCCTGTTTGTTTGTTTGTTTAAAACTTTTATATCCCATGGTTCAAATATTTTATTGGTTTCAAATATTAAAATATAAACATAGATATACAAAACAAACACAACACAATCACATTAAAACACAAAATACAATCTGAGTGTGTACTTCCTCCCCCTTCCACATCCCATCTGCTTTTTGTCAGTAATTCTATTCATTACCGAACTTCTGTTATTCTTTTCTTGATTAGAGCTTGGGGGTTGTGTTGGACTCCTCGCTGACCATGGAGGCCCAGGTCTCTGTGGTCAGCAGGACGTCATTCTATCACCTCCGACAGGCTAGGCGACTGGCACCCTACCTGTCCAGGGACGACCTGGCCACGGTAATCCAAGCGACGGTCATCTCGAGATTAGACTACTGTAATGGCCTCTACGTTGGCCTTCCCTTGTCGACAATCCGGAAACTCAAGCTAGTGCAGAATGCCGCGGCTCGCTTGCTGGCAGGAGTGCCGGTGAGGGAGCATATCACACCTATTCTCCGGCAACTGCACTGGCTTCCTATTGAGTACCGAATTGCCTTCAAGGTGTTGGTTTTGACCTTTAAGGCCTTACACGGCCTAGGGCCTGCGTGCCTGAAGGACCGCCTTACCCCGTACTCGCCCCGAGATCACTGCGCTCAGATGAGCAAAATCTGTTGTTAATTCCATCAGTCCGCTCCTGCCACCTGTCGACGACTAGACAAAGGTCTTTTTCTGTGGCGGCACCGGTGCTCTGGAACGCCCTCCCGGACAGCACCCGAGCCATCTCGGAACTGGGCCCGTTCCGGAGGGCCTGTAAGACGGCCCTCTTCGGGCTGGCCTTTAATTTGGCACACTGGACTAAGAACTATGATATACGTCCTCTCAACCCGTGTTCTGACGATGTAACCTGTTTTAAATGTGGTTTTATGTTTTTATGTTTTTATCAATTGTAGGGTCGCATGTTGACATGTTACAACATGCCGCCCATGTATTTTTGCTGTGATCCCCCCCCGAGCCTGCTGGGAGGAGCGGAATACAAAAGTGAACAATAAATAAATAAATAAATAAAATAAATAAATATTTCATTCTATTCAATTGTCCATTCCATATTGTTTTTCTTGAGATAATTGATTATCAGAGACCAGTCTGTACATTTTAATCTTATATCTTGACTTAGTGTTTTAGTAAGACGATCCATATTCATAATGTCTATTAGTTTCAGTTTCCAGTCTTCGATCTTTGGCAGGTCTTCTTCCTTCCAATTCCTGGCTAGGACCAACCTAGCCGCGGAAATACAATAAATACAATAAACAAATAGTTTCTCTATGTTCTCATCTAACTTAAAATCAATCAGAACAAGGCTTCTTGTATCTCCCCATGAATAGTTCTCCAAAATTATTTTACCTTTTTACAATCCCACCACATATGTATAAAGTAACCTATCTCCTTTTTGCATTTCCAGCATTTGTTGCTGTAATTTTTATTGAACTTGGCAATTTTATCTGGTGTGAGATACCACCTATGGAAAATTTCAAGACCATTTTCTTTTAAATCATACACATAGGTATATTTCCAATGCTTTTTCCAAAGGGCCTCCCAAGCTTTTAAGGGGATTGGGTGCCCCAGGTCTTGGGCCCATTTGATCATACAGACCTTGATTTGTTCTTCCTCGGTTTGCCAGTCTAGTAGTTTATTATATAAGCAAGATATCCTTTTGTTGTTCTTTTTAGATAAATCTTGACAAAAGTTATTTTGATTACTGAAACCTAAAATTTTATCTTTTTTATAAATCTCATTGATTTGCATGTATTGAAGCCAATCTATTGTGTTGTCTAGTTCTCTCACTTCCTTCAGATCTTTCAGGATTGGACCTGAGTCTCCAATTTTCAATAGTTCGTCGTATCTCAACCAATTTGGTTTGCCATATTGTCTTCTGTACATTGCTTCCTGTGGTGAGAGCCAGTTCGGAGTTCTGTCAAAGAACCGTTCTTTATATTTTGACCAGATTTTCAATAAAAAATTTCTGACAAGGTGGTCATTAAATTTGTTCTCAATTTTTGCCTTATTATGCCATAACTTTTATATCCCGGTTGTCTCGACCTCCGTAGAGGGATTCAGACCAGCTCACAGCAAGGATTCAATGCAATAATGTAATGGCTCAAACTTCGTCAATAAGGTAAGGACGCATACTCAGGACGATGCTGGTAATGGACCTCCATTTATTGCAAAGGACAACAATACTTTCGATGCCAGAGTTGGCCACACACTGCAACGAACATACCTTTTATACAAAACACTCTCCCATTCCCTGTCCATCAAGCCCTTAGTCACCACCTCCATAGCACCAGGATGATGCAACAGGCTGATGCAACTTGCTGCCAGTCTTATTATTTATTTATTTATTTCTTCGGTTTTATATTCCGCTCCTCCCTGCAGGCTCGGGGCGGATCACAATTGCAAACATATAATAAAACATACAATAAAAACACATAGTAAAAACACGATACATAACCAAGGTGGAACGGGTCAACAATTCTTTAACTGAAGCAGGACGAGCCAATCACATTTGGGTTTAGCCAAACGCTAGCCTGAAAAAAGCCGTCTTACATTCCCTTCGAAAGGGAAGGAGTTCAGGGATCGCTCGAATGTGCTCCGGGAGTTCCAGAGTACTGGAGCCGCAGCAGAGAAAGCTCTCTGTCTAGTGCTGGACAGGTGGCAGGAGCGGGACGATGGAACCACCAACAAATTTTGCTCTTCCGAGCGCAGTGATCTCGGGGGAACGTACGGGGTAAGGCGGTCCCTCAGGTACACAGGCCCCAAACCGTACAAGGCCTTAAAGGTTAAAACCAACACCTTAAAGGCAATCCGGTACTCGATGGGAAGCCAGTGCAGTTGCCGGAGGATGGGAGTGATGTGCTCCCTCACTGGTGCTCCCACCAGCAGGTGAGCCGCGGCATTCTGCACCAGCTTGAGTTTCCGTATTGTCGACAAGGGAAGGCCAACGTAGAGGGCGTTACAGTAGTCCAGTCTTGAGATGACTGTCGCTTGGATCACCGTGGCCAGGTCATCCCTGGACAGGTAGGGGGCCAGTCGCCTAGCCTGTCGTAGGTGGAAAAACGACGCCTTGCTGACCATGGAGACCTGGGCCTCCATGGTCAGCAAGGAGTCCAGTTTAACACCTAAGCTCTTAACCAAGGGTGACGGGCTAAGCCGCTCGCCATCCAGGGTAGGCAACCGGCACTCATCCAGCCCAGGGCGACCGGGCCACAAGATCTCCGTCTTCGACGGATTCACCTTCAGCCGGCTGGCACGCAGCCATCCAGTCACGGCTTCGAGGCATTGATGGAAACAATCGGTGCGGTGTCCGGCCTGCCGTCCATTCTCAGCAGAAGCTGGGTGTCATCAGCGTACTGATAACACTCCAGACCAAAGTCGCGGGCCAGCTGGGCCAGGGGGCGCATGTAGATGTTGAATAATAAGGGCGAGAGGATGGCCCCCTGGGGGACCCCACAACTTAATGGGAGCCTCCCGGAGACCTCCCCCCCCCTCTCCACACCCTGTCCCCGATCCTGAAGAAAGGAGGCCACCCATTTAAGGGCAGTCCCCCTGACTCCAGTCACGGCTAGGCGGTGGGCTAACAATGCATGATCTATGGTATCAAACGCTGCTGTCAGATCTAACAAGACAAGCAGGGCTGACCCACCCTGGTCCAGCTGGCGGCGAAGTTGGTCTGTAATGGCGACAAACACGGTCTCCGTCCCATGCCCAATACGGAAGCCGGACTGGAAGGGATCGAGTCCAGCTGTGTCTTCTAAGAACCGCTGCAGCTGATCCGCTGCTGCCCTCTCAATTACCTTGCCTAAAAAGGCAAATTAGACACAGGTCGGTAATTGAGGGAGCCAAGGGTCTAAATTCGGCTTCTTCAGCAGCGGTCTTACCATTGCCTCTTTCAAACCCCTGGGAACACTCCTTGCTCAAGGGAGCTGTTGATAATCTTTCCCAGGGGTCTCATAGCCCTCCCGACAAGATCTAACAAGCCAGGAGGGGCACGGATCAAGGGAGCAGGTAGTTGGTCTAGCTGCAGTCAGTAATCTTATCGACAGCTGCTGCGTCCAGCAGTTGGAACCGGTGAAGGTGGGCCCGCCGAGTGGCGGCGGGTCTCGAGCTCACATACTGTATCAAGAGTGGCTGGGATATCCCGGCGGAGAGTCGAGATCTTGTCGGCAAAGTAATTCTGAAATGCGTCGGCTGTGGGAGCCAAACCCCTATCATTTGGGACAGTCGAAATTGTTGTCAGTGACCGAATTATTCTAAAAAGTTGAGCTGGGCATGTTAGTGTGGTGTGACCTAAGGCCTCCCAAGGCCAACACCTAGAGCTTATCTTATCTTGCGAGCAGAGTCAAGAGACCAGAGCAATGCAGGCAGGTCAGGAGATCAGAGCAATACCAGCTCAGATCTTCACTGATCCTGACACAATAATACAATCTAAAAACATCATACAACAACAAAAGATAAAAATACTAATTACAAATAACCCAAATCGCCAAGATAAAATCATGTCTTTGCCCAAATAGGGGAGATTGGAAACAGGCCAATAGTTGACGAATTGAGTGGGGTCCAGTGATGGTTTTTTCCACAGCGGGTTTATAACAGCTTGTTTTAAGCTGGCTGGAATCCTGCCTTCCCGAAGGGAGGCATTGACCACCACCTTGACCCACTCCGCCAAACCCCCTCTGGCTTCCTTTACAAGCCAGGAGGGGCAGGGGTCTAGGATGCATGTGGTCGCTCTCGCCTCTCCAAGAATCTTGTCCACATCTTCGAGCTGAACAGATTGAAACAGATAGATCAAAACCAGCCAATCAGGTCTGGTTCCTCGGAGACTGCCGTTAACATGGTGTCAAAGCCAGAATGGATGAAAGTGACTTTGTCCTCAAAGAACTCAGCAAATGCTTCACAGCGGGCTGCCGAGTCGTCAGGGGACCCATCCTGAAAGGCGGGATTCAACAACCCTCTGACAACTCGAAACAGCTCCGCCGGACTGTTCCTTGCAGACGCGTGGCGTGTGCAAGGGTGACACACCTCGCGCCAAAAACAATAACACAGACACAAGTGGTTGGATTTGAAAACAGAAACAAAGGGTTGGCGGCCACGCATGGGTCCTGGATCAGGGTCGTACAGCCCCCACGAATGTCCAAAAGCGTTTGCAAGCCTGGGGTGCGAGCGACCCAATGCCTGTCCACGGAAACTCGGCACCCCAGGGGGCCTGGGCGTTATCCCCCCTTACAACCAAGGGGCGATAAGCCAGCCTGATCCAGGGGCCATGCCACGCGCCAAACATAGAGTTGTGACAAAGAACAATACAACGCATAATCATGAACAATGCAACAATGACATGAAGAATGAACAAAATGGACACTAACAAGCAATGCAATAAGAAGGGAGGGTGGGAGGAAAAACGGAACTAGCCCCACGTGCAGCCTGGGCAGCCCCGGGTGGCCTTAAATAGGCTGCCCAGGCGGAAGTGCAGGCCAGCCGGCGCAATCAGGGGGTGGGGTCAGCCCCGTCATTGGCCGGCCGGCATTGGTGGTGGGAAACCTTCCCGCCACCGCAGGGGCTTCTGGGAAGAAGAAGCACCTTCTCTCTCCCCAAGATGGCGGCGAGGGCAACCCCGCCCTGCAACCTGCTCGGCCGGTAAGTCGACCAAGCCCATTAGCTGAATAGAAGGAATTTTTTGTGGCTTCTATTGCTGCGGCATACGCCCTTAAGTAAAGATGTAGTCGTGTTCGGTTTTACTCGCTAGGCTTTTTCCACCACATGCTCTCTAGCCACCTCTTTGTTCGCTTCATCGCTGCCAACTCCTCGTTGAACCACAAAGATGGTTTAGCTTGGCTACTACTGTTTACTTTTAGTACTCGCAGTGTTCCTTTCTAAGTGACTGCAGACTGCCTCCTTAACGATCTTTCCTGACTGGAAAGATGTCAGGCTGACTGGATGGTAATTGTTTGGGTCCTCTTTC
The DNA here is from genome assembly GCA_030556195.1 of Anolis apletophallus. Lineage (NCBI taxonomy): Eukaryota > Metazoa > Chordata > Lepidosauria > Squamata > Anolidae > Anolis > Anolis apletophallus. Next base: position 129,462,904 of record JARBWK010000010.1, read on the forward strand.
TTTCCCATTTGCTCTTCTCCAGTCTGCTGGGACTTCTCCTCTTCTCCAAGAACTCCCAGACATTATTGCTATTGGTTCTGAAACAACTTTTGCTCCTCTTTGGATGTAGTTCATCTGGCACTGAAGACTTGAATTCATTTAGAGAAGCCAGGTACAGTGTTCCCTCACTTATTACGAGAGTTACGTTCCAGGATCTCCCATGATAAGCAAAAATCCGTGAAGTAGGGGCGTTCTATTTATTTTAATATTTATCATTATTTTAGTAGGTATACACTATTTTAAGTCTTTATACACTTAAAATAAAGTGAAGGAAAGGGAGGAAGGGCTCTTCAAGGCTGGAGGGAGGGAGGACTGAGGAGAGAAAGCGCCTCGGAGAGTGGCGGCGGCAAAAACCCACAAATCAGTGAAAATACAGTTATATCTATATATATAAAGGAAGAGTCGTCATGGAAAGACCGTCCCAAACAGAGAAACCTTACAACGCAGAAACACCAAACTTGCCAACAGAAATAGGCCTCAAGCAAGGTACGATTGTAGCAAAGAAACTTTCCCCCCAAAACCTAAAAGGCCCCCAAAACAACGAGTAAAAAAACTACATTTCCCAGCATCCTCCAGGGCTGCCAACGACTCTCCCAGCCTCTACATTCTGACAACATGATTGGCTGCCAATGAGGGTGTATTTGCATAACTCCTGTACTGGCCAGCCAACATGAACATTCCGACCCATAATAAACTGTCAGAGGAGGATAAGGCAAAGGGCTGAGGCACAAACACAAACACCCAATTCACTTCCCACAGAAAATTTACACCCCTACAAATCACAGACCACGCCCAAAATTGGCAGTAAGTCTTCATTAACTTAATTTCCCTGACTAGGCCTCACTTAATGGAATGCTCACTTGAATGGAATGCTGTTCTCCCGACTACGCCTCTGAATTGACAGTAAGGCTTCATTAACTTGATTCTCCCGACTACGCCTCAGCTCATTGGACATTGCGTATGGCCTGAATTGACAGTAAGGCTTCATTAACTTGCTGTTCCTGACTAGGCCTCAGCTCATGGGACATTGTGTATGGCCTGAATTAACCTACCTTGGCACACAGAGCCCCTATGACCCACGCTACATTCTACTACAGTTTGAAGGAGGGTGGACCATGGATTATGGGACTTGAAGTACCTCCATGGATAATGGGATTTGTAGTACTTCAAAACCCATCATTCCCCACAGACCACTGTGTCCAAGAACCAAGACCGATAAAGACCAAACTTGGCAAACAATGCACCCCATGACCCACACTCCATCCGACTGCAGATTAGAGGAGGACACACCATGGATAATGGGATTTCAAGTACCTCCACTCACTTCCAAAGTACTCCACCCACTCAACCTCTACATCAACACAGCAGACGGAAAGACAAAAAACATTGTATATCCACAAGCTATGCAGAACGCCAGCTACACCACACAACAACAACTCCACAGGACTCCAACATCCCACCCACCAAAACAACCCACAACAACACAGCCCTCACATACTCAGACTTCCTCGCATCTCCAAAATAGGGCACAGCAACGCGTGCCGGGTACAGCTAGTATATTTTAAATTAATATTTTTTAAAATCAGTGAAACAGCGAGTCCATTAAACATGAACCGCGAAGTAGCGAGGGAACACTGTATTCCTGGACTACTTCTTTACCTATTTTGGGTTGCGTTTCCCATATTACCTCTTTGGCTTCATACTGGCCAGGTTGAACACCAATCTCCTTTTGGGAGAAGACCGTGACAAAGAAGGTGTTGAGCACCTCTGAAGATACTATGATTGTCACCTTTTAGATATCAACAGTCCAGCTTTTCCCATCTCCAGCCTTTTTACTGTCACATATAGTCAACAGCATTTATCCCAGGTCAGCTCTATCACAGAAATGCTTAAGGGTGAGTTCTCGGCTGTGAAGCAAAACTGTGGAAATTCTACTTCTTTGCCAGATAAAAACCTGCAAAAGGTCATAGAACAACAGAGGTATTAGGATTCTGAAAACAGATGACATTTCAGAAGCAAAGTAGTTAAATGTCAGGTTAGCCCAGCAAGAAATCCACTACAGAGTTGGTGAGGGGGTGGGAAATGTTTTTACTGGGGGAGAAATACAAGCAGATGCATTAAAACGTGATGTGGGAATGCAAATACATGTGCGTGTTTCTGCTAACATGTTGGTTTTTCGCTGAGGGTTGCATATATAGCAAAATAGAAAACAGGAAAGGGCAAAAAAGACTGAGAAGGACTGTAAGAATTAAATAGTGAACGTGGGACAAAAAGAACCAAAATTCAAAACACAGGATGAAAGATGTAACCAAATTATGTCAGTCCTGCCAATTTTGGAGTTCAGCCTCAATATTGCTGAATTGTTAGTTGGAGCTTTGAATAGGAGGATAGCTACAATTATTGTTGTTGTTCTTATTGTTATTTACATACCACTTAGATCCTGGAATGACTGAGATGCCCCCCCAAATTCCTCAAAATTATTTATTTATTTATTCATTTATTTTATTTACTTATTCAATCTTATATTCCGCTCCTCCCTGCAGGCTTGGGGCGGATCACAACACTCAGAGAGCAAACAGCATATATTAAAACATATTACATATTAAAAACGTAGAGTAGGGGCATATAATGTACAATAAAACATAGAACATGTATAATACACAGGAATATAGGAAACACGCCAGGCCAGACCAGGTTAATTGAAAGCCAATCTGAAGAGGGCGGTCTTACAGGCCCTTCTAAAAGGGACTAATTCTGGAATGGCTCTTATGTCATCCGGAAGGGAATTCCACAACACAGGAGCTGCTGCCGAAAACGCTCGCTGCCTGATTATAGAAAGGTGGCATTGGCGGATTGATGGAACGAGTAGCAAATTCTGCTCTTCTGAGCATAGTGATCTCGGGGGAACATATGGGGTAAGGAGGTCCCTCAGGTACTCAGGCCCTAGACCGTGTAAGGCCTTGAAGGTTAGAACCAGCACCTTGAAGGCAATTCGGTACTCGATGGGAAGCCAGTGCAGTTGCCGTAAGATGAGAGTAACGTGCTCCCTCACTGGTGCTCCCACCAGCAAGCGAGCAGCAGCATTCTGCACCAGCTTGAGTTTCCGGATTGTCGACAAGGGAAGGCCAACGTAGAGGGCGTTACAGTAATCCAGTCTCGAGATGACTGTCGCTTGGATCACTGTGGCCAGGTCATCCCTGGACAGGTAGGGTGCCAGTCGCCTAGCCTGTCGTAGATGGTAAAACGAGGTTCTGCTGACCATGGAGACCTGGGACTCCATGGACAGCAGAGTCCAATTGGACACCCAAGCTCTTAACAAGGGGTGACGGGCTAAGTTGCTCGCCATCCAGGGTAGGCAACCGGCACTCATCCAGTCCGGGGCGACCAGGCCATAGGATCTCCGTCTTCGACGGGTTCACCTTCAGCCAGCTGGCACGCAGCCATCCAGTCACGGCTTCAAGGCATTGATGGAAACAATCGGGTACGGTGTCCGGCCTGCCGTCCATTCTCAGCAGCAGCTGAGAATGATTATCCTGCTCCATGAGGGCCAGCACGGTCAAGTCAGATACGGCGATGCTCTCTCAGAGCCCTTTCTAATAACTAATGGAGTGAAACAAGGTTGTGTTCTTGCACCAACCCTAGTATTTACAATCTTCTTCAGCATGATGCTCCAAAGGGCTAGGGCAGATCTCGAAGAAGAAGTCGTCTGAGGGCTCGCACTAAGACTCTAAACTATCTAGTTCGTGAGCTGCTTTTTGCTGACGATGCTGCCCTTGTCGCCCATACAGAAGCAGCCCTGCAGCGCCTAACATCCTGCTTTGCAACAGCTGCAGAGCTGTTTGGGCTGGAAGTCAGCCTGAAGAAAATGGAAGTCCTCTACCAGCCTGCACCACAGGAAGAACACCATCATCCTCACGTCAGCAAATGTATGCTTAAGTCCGTTCAGCAGTTCACCTACCTGGGAAGCATAATCTCTTCAGACGCCAAGATTGATAAAGAGATAGATCACAGATTAGCAAAGGCATAGAGTGCAGTCGGAAGGCTTCACAAAAGAGTCTGGGCTGGAGCAACAAGCACCTGAGGCAAAGCACAAAAATCAGTGTATACAGAGTTATCGTACTGTCTATTCTCCTTTATGGGTCTGAAACATGGGTCACCTATTGCCAACACCTACGACTCCTTGAACACTTTCATCAGTGCCGTTTTCACACAATCCTAAATGTACACTCGACTGACTATGTGACAAATGTTGGTGTCCTTGAGCAAGCGGGGATCACCAGCATTGAGGCCATGCTATTGAGAACTCAGCTGCGCTGGGCAGGACACATCTCTAGGATGGAGGACCACCGCCTCCCAAAGATACTACGCCACGGGTCAGCGCAAGAGAGGTGCCCCAAAAAGAGATGTAAGGACTCCCTGAAACAACATCCCAGGCTTGGCCAGATTGATCACCAACAATGGTTCACCCTGGCCTCACATCGGGAGGCATGGAGACGCACTATCCACAATGCTGCGGCCTCTTTCAAGAAGTCGCACCGAATGAGTCTCAAAGAGAAATGACAACGCAGAAAGAACCGCAACTTGGAAACAACATCACCCAAGGAGACTTTCTGCTGTGCTTTCTGCAACTTGCCTATCTTGAATTGGCCTTCTTAGTCATCAACGCGCTTGTAGAAAGTCCTTCCTGAATCTTCGTTCATGAAGAAAAGCCAAGAAGATGTTGCAACCTAAACTTGGACGGACCCTTAGGAAACCATCATACAGCAACTGCAGTTAAATGTTTTATTTAGAATAAGTAAAATAGGTAGAGAAGGCAACTCCCAGCATCCAGTTGTAACAAAGCAATAGTCTTTAAGAGTCCAATAAATAAGCAATATTTTTGGTGCCGCAATTGGCTAAATCCAGGAGTTTCTTGATACAAAGCTTGGTAAGATTTAGAGTCCAAAAACAAGAAGGCCCCCCTGGCCCAGACAAAGTTCCATGAAGCTTGGCAAGGTAGCTAAAACGTTGGCACGAGATCCCGAGCTCCTTCCGGGCTGAACCTTTATAGGCCTTGGTTGCTTTGATGTATAAGACGCCTACTTCGTCGGAGCTCTCACTGGAACAGCTGGGAAGCTTTTCGTTCCCACCGCATCTCGGTCCGATTGGAATGTAAGCTTGTTAGTGCAAACACCTGGCCTCTCGGGAGGATCTGCTTCTGCTTGGTACCAGGCTTTCTTATCAGCCTATGAAACAGTAGGACTGCGCTTGGCCTTGGGCGCTTGGGGTTCACTTAGAGCAGTGGTTCTCAACCTTCCTAATGACATGGCCCCTTAATACAGTTCCTCATGTTGTGGTGACCCCCTATCATAACATTATTTTTGTTGCTACTTCACAACTGTGATTTTGCTACTGTTATGAAGTGTAATGTAAATATCTGATATGGAGGATGTATTTTCATTCAAATTTGGCACAAATTTATTTATTTTATTTATTTTAAATATTTGTACCCCAACCTTCTCACCTCTTACAGCAAAAATTCAATGCTATACAAATTAAAACCTGTTACAACAACATTATTAAAAACTTAAAACACCAAATTACATACATACAAACAAATACCCGATACACCCAAATTTGACTAATGGTGAGATTGGGGGATGTTGTAGTTATTGGGATTTGAAGTTCATCTACAATCAAAGAGCATTCTGAACACCACCAATGATGAAATCAAACCAAACTTGGCACACAGAACTCCCATGACTAACAGAAAATACTGGAAGGGTTTGGTGGGCATTGCCCTTGAGTTTTGGAGTTGTAGTTCACCTACATCCCGAGAGCACTGTGGCCTCAAAACAATGATGGATCTGGACCAAACTTGGCATGAAAATCAACATGCCCAAATGTGAACTTTGGTGGAGTTTGGGAAAAATAGGCCTTGATATTTGGAAGTTGTAGTTGCTGGGATTTATAGTTCACCTACAATCAAATAACATTCTGAACCCCACCAAAGTTACAATTGGGTCAAAATTCCCACACAGAACCCCCATGACCAACAGAAAGTGCTGTTTTCTGATGGTCTTTGGTGACCCCTCTGACACCCCTTCGCGACCCCTCCAGGGGTCCCGACCCCCAGGTTGAGAAACACTGACTTAGAGGTTGCTGCAGAGGCTTGCTTCCAAGCCTCTCTGAATCTTTGGTTTTAACATGGTGTTGGTCTGGTTTGTTCCTAGAACCTGGCTGGGGTGTGACAGAAGAAGAACAAAGAGGGCACTTTTGGCAGCTGCCCATTACATTTGGCAGCAAATTTTTTTTTGTAATTTCACAGTTTTGAAAATCGAAGTGCACATTAGATTCCATTGTGCATTAGACTCGAGTCAATACGGCAGTTCTCTTTACCTTTGAGAGCATAATTGTACTTGACTACCACAGAGCTAGCCTCTGCGTGCAACACATCCTCCAAGAACAGGTAAAGAGGAAGCCGGTGGGGACTTGTGTTCTGTGATGATGGATGCCATTGTTTTACCTGTCTCTGGCCCAAGAAGCATGTCAGTAATTGCAGGCCATAGCAACGTAGGTGACCTGGCCTCTTTCACTCTGATTGTACCCTAGCTGGGAGAGAACAACTGCAATCAAACAAGCCAATGCTTCTCACCTGAAGTGCTAAGAAAAACAACAACGTCGCTTATTTCTTCCTTTTGTGTGAGTTTTAACCTGAAGTTCAGTTATATCCACAGAAAAGTTCACAAGAAGTCAAGCCATCAAATGATAATCAATTGTGGGCTCCCTCACGGAGCCATTCTCTCCCCTTTATTATTTAACATCTACATGCGACCACTTGCCAAATTGGTGCAAAGTTTTGGTCTGGAGTGTCATCAGTACACTCATGACACCCAGCTTGTGCTGAGGATGGACGGCCAGCTGTACCTGATTGTTTCCAACTTTGCCTTGAAGCTGTGACTGGTTGGCTACGAACCAGTCGGTTGAGGGTGAACCCATTGAAGACGGAGATCTTGTGGCTGGGTCGCCCAAGTGTGTGTGTGTGTGTGTGGGGGGGGGTGTCGGCTGCCTATGCTGGACGGTGAGACACTATGTCTGTCGCCCTTGGTTAAGAGCTTAGGGGTCCAATTGGACCTGCTACTGTCAATGGAGGCCCAGGTCTCCACTGTCAGTAGATCTGCCTTTTTCCACCTACGGCAGGCTAGGCGGCTGGCCCCTTATCTCACTGAGCGTGACCTAGCCACGGTAATCCAGGCAACGGTCATCTCGAGGCTAGACTACTGTAACACCCTTTACATTGGTCTTCCTTTGTCGGTTATCCGGAGGCTTTTGGTGGAGAACGCTGCTGCGAGACTCTTGGCGGGAGTACCGGCCAGGGCTCATATCACTCCAACTCTGCAGCGACTGCACTGGCTGCCAATTGTGCACCGGATTATCTTCAAAGTGTTGGTCTTGACCTTTAAGGCCTTGTATGGTCTGGGGCCAGTGTACTTGAGGGACCGTCTACTCCCATATGTTCCCCAGAGATCGCTTTGATCAGCGGATCAGAACCTCTTACAGATCCCATCTCTCCGAAATATCCATCTGTCTTCAACAAGACAAAGAGGCTGCACTGAGTTTGTGGAATTCCTTGCCACCTGAAGTCCGGGCAACCACTGACTTACTTGCCTTTCGGAAAGCATGTAAAACAACCCTTTTCCGTCAGGCATTTAACCAGTAATCATTCTGTTGAGCTAATGCTATTAATCTGTTTGAATTGTTATTGTGTAATTGGATTGTTTTAATCTGTTATTGGTTGATATGTTGTAAACCGTCCTGAGCCATTTGGAAGGACGGTATACAAATTGAAACAATAAATAAATAAAATAATAATAACAAGATCAAACCACCGTAATCAAATGGAGGTGAAGATTAAACATGACTCCAGCAGATACTGGATTATATCTGCTGTAACCTATGCACTTTACTCGCTAGCTCCATCCTCGGAAATGTTTTGGCACCGGTCCACCCATCCGCGACGAGACATTCAACTCTCAATTGGTTATTGGCTTGATCATTGTTTTATATTATGTTATAATGTTGTTCTTACTTTGTTTTGGTCTTCATTGTTGCTTTCCATTTTAATGTGTTATGTTTTAACTGTCCTGTTGGGCCTGGCCCCATGTAAGCCGCCTCGAGTCCCTTCAGGGAGATGAAGCCGGCTATAAAAATAAAGTTGTTGTTATTAATAATAATATAATAATAATAATGATAACACTTTATTTATATTCCGCCCTTCTCACCCCGAAGGCGACTCTGGGTGGATCACAAGTACACATAGACGGCAAACATTCAATGCCGTTTTGTTTTTGTTTTTTTAAATATTTTTATTGGATTTTTACAATGATAAAAAAGACGGAAGGGGGAGGGAGCAAAGGAAGAAAAAGGAAAGGGAAGGTGGGGGAAGGGGAAAGGGTATAGGATACACAAGGGGGAGGGAAAGGAGTGTAGTGATTGGGAGAAAGATAGAAAATGATAGCTACATAACAGAAATCTCCCAGTTCGGGTTGTCGGAGATATTGAATACTTGAAATACAAACACTTAGCTTCTCAATGGCTTTGCCTGTTAAGGTTCATAATGCATGGTCATTCATTTAGCACAACAATGTCTCAAGATAAAGCCTCACTGGCTGCCAGTCCACCTTTGCCTTTTCACTTCTGTGTAGGTCAGGGCTGTCCAACTTCTACCGGCCCAGGGGCCTGAATTCTGGTCACTGATGACCTGGGGGGCCGAAGGGTCTGCCCCCACCCTGGCTCCGCCCCGGCTCCACCCCTCCCCCAGCTCCAATTTACTTACAATTCATAAGAGGCATCCATACAATCAAATATAATCTTTTACTAAGGGGAAATGCAGGGAGGGAATACATAAGGGGCATCCATACACAATTACATAATAATAACATAAAGGTTAGCCTACCCTCCCAAACGCGCAGGATCCAGGAGTAGCCGGACCACGAGCAGAGGTGACGACCGACCGAGGCAGCAGCCGAGAAGGTCCAAATCGCGTCTGCCTGGGCCGCAGGGATTAAGTAGCCAAGATTTCGGCAACAGGAGTATCACGAGACTACGGAAGCTACACGGGATTTCTCTCTCAACGCAGGCGTGATCTCGCGTTGAGAGCGAAATCCCGTGTGGCTTCCGTAGTCTCGCGATACTTGCTCCGGAACCCAGAAGTGGGTAATTTTAAAAATATTATTATTTAATTTATTTTTTATTTTTATTTTTATTAAAAGCTTAGGGGGCCGCAGGAAGGGGCTGGGGGGGGGGCGTATACGGCCCCTGGGCCGCCAGTTGGACAGCCCTGGTGTAGGTCATCAGATTCCATTAAGTCGTTTAACTTATAAAACCACTCCTCTAATGGTGGAGTATCCTCCTTTTTCCAGTTTTTGGCTAACACTAGCCTAGCGGCCGCTGATATACAATAAAGCAATTTGATCTTATTTTGATCTAATCCGTCCTCTATGATATTTAGTAGGTATTTTTCCGGTTTAAAATGACACTCCTCCTCCAATATTTTTTGAGTGTGCTTATGGATTGCTTTCCAGAATCTTTGTAGTTTGTTACATGACCACCAACACTGCATGAAGGTCCCCAAGTGGTTTTTACATTTCCAACACTTGTTGTTGGTATTTTTTTATAATATGTTGCTATCTTCTGTGGGGTCATATGCCATCTATAAAACATTTTATACCAGTTCTCTGCTGGTGACGTAGAGCCTAGTATCTTAATAGTTCCCTTCCATACCTTTTCCCACTCTTGCAACAGTATCGTATGGCCGACATCTTGCGCACACTCTATCATCACATGTTTCTTTTTTCTTTTGTTTTAACACACATTCCCATGTCTCCATCACAGACCTACTCCGCTGCCATTTGGACCGAGGCGGATCGGCGCTGCTCGTGTTATTGGACCTCACGGCAGTGTTTGATACTGTCGATTACCAGCTTTTGACACACCGCCTGGTGGTGGCGGGGGTGAGAGGGACAGCCCTCAACTGGCTGTCCTCCTTCCTCCAAAACCGCCGGCAGCGAGTAATACTATATGTATTACTGTGTTAGAGTGTTATTTTGTGTCATTTTGATTGGTAGTGTGCCCCAGGATTTTGCAAGTGTAAAAAGTGTGCTCAAAAAAGGTTGGGAAACTCTGGAGTAAACTGTTTCACAAATAGATTCTTTGAAGTGTTTTGTTTTCAACTTCATTCTATATAGAAGCTCACAATAGAGACTCCTTATCTTTAGACATATTAGTTCTGACATTTGAGCGGATACATCAAAATCCTGAGTGGTAGCCATTCATGCCCCAATTCTCCAATAATGTAATGCCATCCAAGTTGCCAGTCATAAGTCTCTTCTGTGACAGTAAATTATACATCTTAACCATGCATTGTATTATGTCGAAGCTTGCATTATTCAGCTTCAGAAAATGACCACAATTTCCGGTACAAGCTGAGCATCCCTAATCTGGAATTTGAAATCCAAACTTGGGCCGATGAGGTTGTGACACTTTTGCTTTCTGACATCACATAGTACACATACTTTGTTTCATGCTCAAAGATACGATATATTATATAAAACTAGCTGTACCCGGCACGCGTTGCTGTGCCCTATTTAGGAGATGCAAGAAAGTCTGAGTATGTAAGGGTTGGAATTGATGTTACCTACGGTCTTGGTGGGGTCATGGCTGTGTCGTTGTGGGTTGTTCTGGTGGGTGGGATGTTGAAGTCCTGTGGAGTTGTCGGTGTGTGGTGTTGCTGGCGTTCTGCAGAGCTTGTGGATATACAATGTTTTTTGTCTTTCCGTCTGCTGTGTTGATGTAGAGGTTCTGTGGTTTCCCAACTCTGGAGCACGCTACGTAGAGTTGTCCGTGGGAGAAGCATTCTGTGTCAAGGTCTGTGCCACAGATTTGTAGTGTTTCTCCTTGAGCCTTGTTTATGGTGATGGCAAAAGCTAGTGTAGTGCAGTGTCTTTCTGTTCTGGCGTTTGTTCTGCCCTTTTTGTGTGTGATGTATGTAGCATTGCGAGTGTGTCGTCCGATGCTGTTCTTTTTAGGAGGCATGGCTTGTCTTTTGGGTCAGCTTATGCCTGTGTAAAAGGAAGGAATGATATACAAATGGGTTGAGCAGTAGACGCAAGGTTGTGTTATGTGCGTATTGTGTTGTGTGTAGGTATTACTTTTGTGTTATTCTGGGGGTATGTGTTTGTCAGTGGTGCCTGTGTCCCTGGTGCCCTATTTGTCTCCTTCCTAGATCTTGGCCTTGTCAGTTTAACCCTCAAACTCCAACTGACTAAACTGAAATCACTCAGCATTCTAATCTAGCCTTGGCTGGCTTTGGCCACCGTTACTATGGTAACTGATGTTGGCCAATGGGTTTCGCTGGCGGCCACAGAGGATGCTGGGAAATGTAGTTTTTTAAAATCGTTGTTTTGGGGGCCTTCTAGGGTTTTTTTTTGGGAGTTTTCTTTGCTAAAAACCTTCCTTGCCTGAGGCCTATTTTTGTTGCCAAATTTGGTGTCTCTGCCTTGTAAGGTATCTCTGCCTAGGACGGTCGTTCGATGACGACTCTTCCTTTATATATATAGATTACCTTCAGGCTATGATGCATAAGGTGTGTATGAAATATAAATGATTCACATATTTAGCCTTGGGCCCCGTCTTCAAGCTATCTCATTGCATATGTATGTATATACCAAAGATCCATACATAATGGAATTTTGGATTTTTTAAATAAAAAAAACATAATTCAAAACAGTTCTCGTCCCAACTATTTTGCATATGGGATACTCAATGTGCATTAGACAGGGAACAAAGCTTCTTTTTTTGTTCTCTTTGCCACACTATGCATAATGGATAACTGCCCTAGATTCTGCAAAACTATTATTCCACATTATGTAAGATCTAATAAAGTAAAGAAAGACAAATTATCTTCATTTACACACTATGAAGAAATATATTCAGGGATAGCTGCATTGACTATGCAGGAATTATAAAACAAAAATTCACAATCCATAGAAAAGTGATAGCTTTATTGTCTTGTCGAAAGCTTTCATGGCTGGAATCACTGGGTTGCTGTGCATTTTCTGGGCTGTATGGCCATGTTCCAGAAGCATTCTCTCCTGATGGTTTGCCCATATCTATGACAGGCACCTCGCCGCAGTGGTTCTCAACCTGTGGGTCCCCAGGTGTTTTGGCCTTCAACTCCCAGAAATCTCAGCCAGTTTACCAACTGTTGAGATTTCTGGGAGTTGGACCCACTGCTGACGATGGAGGCCCAGGTCTCCACCGTCAGCAGGTCTGCCTTTTACCATTTGCAGCAGGCTAGGCGGTTGGCGCCCTATCTCTCTGGAAATGACCTAGCCACGGTAATCTAGGCGACGGTCATCTCGAGATTAGACTACTGTAATGCCCTTTACATTGGTCTTCCTTTGTCGGTCATCCGGAAGCTCAAATTGGTGCAAAATGCTGCACTTTGAAGATGATCCAGTGCTCAATTGGCCAGGGCCCATATTACTCCAACACTGCAGCGCCTGCACTGGTTGCCAATTGAGCACCGGATCATCTTCAAAGTGTTGGTTCTGACCTTTAAGGCCTTGCATGGTCTGGGGCCAGTGTACCTGAGGGACCGTCTACTCCCATATGTTCCCCAGAGACAGGGGCGGTCCTACAAGATAGGCCAAGTAGGCGGCCTCCTAGGGCGCCATCTGGGAAGGGGGCGCCATCCTGGCCGCATGGGGCGCCATCCTGGCCCTGCCGATGTTTCTCAGACATTTACATTTACATTGGGATCCTAATTTTGGACTTATGGTAGAGTCCTATGAATTATGAGTCGGGTGATAGGTAATATATTCTGATTTTGATGCATTTACATTGCATTTCTTGTTGATTATTATACAGTTCTGCTTAATATTGTCATACAATATAATACAAATACAATATAACAATAGAATAATGATATATTTTATATTACATGTAATATTACAAACAATATTGCAGTATAGTGGTATTGTACAAAATAGTAATATATAATATTTTATTTTACTTTATTTTGGGTTATTTGAGTTTTATAGGAGTAATGAAAATATTTAGTAGAAGATAATTTTATTTAAATAAATAATTTGATTATTTTATTATAATAATATAATAGAATGTTACATTATATTATAATGTCAATATATTATAATATAATTATATTGTAATGTAGTATAATATAATTATGATATAATATAGTATGAGTATGGTATAATATATTGTATATACATTGATACAATATAATACTACTAATGGTATTGTGATATTATAATTGTATATTTGTTTTACATGGGGGCGGCAAAATAATGTTTTTTGGGGGCACCAAAATAATGTTCGCCTACCATTTAAAATTACCTTAGACCGCCCCTGCCCAGAGATCGCTTCGATCCGAAGCTCTCAATCCGTTGCAGATTCCCTCTCTGTGAATTATCCACCTATCGACAACCAGATAGAGGGCTTTCTCTGTGGCAGCCCCATGTCTGTGGAATAATCTACCGTTGGAGGTGCGAGCAATTAGCGAGCTGCCTGCTTTCGGGAAAGCTTGTAAGACAGTATTGTTCCAGCAGGCGTTCAATCCTTAGCCTCTTGGCTATAGCGGAATATTGTTTAAATTGCTTCATATTTTACTGTTTTATGCCTAGTAGTTCGATATGTTGTTAGTAGTTCGATATGTTGTAAACCGTTCTGAGCCAACCGGAAAGGACGGTATACAAATCGAAATAATAAATAAATAAAACATCTGGGCACCCACAGGTTGAGAACCACGAGGTTGTGAGATTTTTTGGAAACTAGGCAAGTGGGTTTACATATATGTGGAATGTACAGCGTGGGAAAAATAACTCTTGTCTGCTTGAGGGAAGTGTGAATGTTGCAGTTGGCCACCCTGGACATGTCACATATATATTAACTCCACTTGCCTAGTTTCCAGCAGACCTCACAACCTCTGAGGATGCCTTCCATAGATGTGGGCAAAACAGCAGGAGAGAATGCTACTGGAACGTGGCCATACAGCCCAGAAAACTCACAGCAACCCCATACTTACTTACTTATTTATTTATATCAGGGCTGTCCAACTGGCGGCCCGGGCCGGATCCAGCCCCGTAGCCTGTTGGACACGCCCCACCTAGGCCCTCAGCCGCCATTTTTAAATTTTTTAAAAAATCGAGTTTTTAAATTTAAAAAATGGCGGCCGGGGGTGAGGGGGAGGCGCCAAGAGCAGCGCGTCACAGGCCTGGCGTGACGCGCTGCTCTTGGCACCGCCTATTCCTCCTTTTTGGTGGCTCCCCCAGCCTAGGAAGGGAGGGGGGGCGCCGAAAGGAGTAGGCGGTGCCAAGGGGCAGCGCGTCACGCCAGGCCTGTGACGCGCTGCCGCTGCGCCCGCCTTCTGCCCTTTTGGTGGCTCCCCGGCCTAGGAAGGGAGGGGGCGGAGGAGTGAGGCGGTGCCAAGAGCAGCGCGTCACGCCAGGCCTGTGACGCGCTGCTCTTGGCGCCGCCTACCCTCCTTTTCGGTGGCTTTAGGAGGGCGGGGCCTGAGCTGCGGGCGGGGCCTGGGGCGGGGCCGAGCGCCCCCGCAGGTCATCAGTGACCTCTTATCCGGCCCTGGACCCGCCAGAAGTTGGACAGCACTGATTTATATCATTTATATTCCGCCCTTCTCACCCCACAGGGGACTCAGGGCGGATCACAATACACATATATAGACAAACATTCAATGCCATTTGACATACAACATATATAGACAGACATAGAGATAATTTAACATTCCAGCTTCTGGCCACCAGGGGGCGCTGTCGCATTCCTTCATTCTTTTTGTGTGTATTTCCTGGAGATTTATGGCCTCGTGAATCAGTTAAATTTAGCCTCCCCACACAAGTGGTACCTAAATTTCCTACTTGACAACTGTCTTTCGGGTTGCAAAGGTCGACAATGAGCTACACAATTGGTCGAGAGCTCACCCCATCCCAGACAGGTCTCGAACTCATGAGCTTCTGGTCAGTAGAGATCTTATGCAGCTGACACCCAGCCAGCTGCGCCACATCCCCGGTGCATAGCTTTACTGACCAATCAAAATGCACCAAATTCATCATGAAAGTTATCAAAGCTACCTTGGCCGCATCATCAGGCTAAAGATGTCGAAATATCAGACAAGAAAAGAAATGGCGTTGGAGTCATGGGCCTATATTTTGTTTTGGATGTTGTCTCTGCTGCAATTCAGTTAGTACGACGGGACCACATCTGATTCAAAATTTAGGTCTGTGATTCCAACACCATCACCTTTTTCACCCTATATCAGTGTTTCCCAACCAGTGTGCCGTGAGCGATCACCTGCTGTGCCGTGGGAAAAACTCCAATATACCCTTTCTTCCCCCTCCTGCCGAACTCCAGCTGCTGCTGCTTGCAGGGGGAGGGGGAGGAGGAAGGGCCAGACGGGGGCAGCGAAGAAGAAGGGGCTGGGGCACAGCCTCCTTCGGCCGTTTTCCCTCCGCGCGCGCCAGCCAGCCAGCCTCCAATTGAGGGAAGGAGGAGGGAAGGGTGACGTCACTCGGGCCCCACTCCCTTCTCAGTGGTCCGCTATTTGAGGAGGAGGAAAGGCTGACAGAGAGGCTGAGGTGAGCGGAGGGAGGGAGGGTCAGAAAGGGGTGGAGTGTTCCCCTCCCCATGAGGAAGAGGCCCGCCCATCATTATTTGAGTCCACAGTGCTCTCTGGATGTAGGTGAACTACAACTCCCGAACATCAAGGTCTATTTCCCCCCAAACTCCATGTGTGTTTATAGTTGGGCATATTGAGTATTCATGCCAAGTGTGGTCCAGATCCATCATTATTTGAATCCACAGTGCTCTCTGGGTTTAGGTGAACTACAACTACCAAACTCAAGGTCAATTCCCAAGCAAACCCTTTCAGTACTTTCTGTTGGTAATGAGAGTTCAATATGCCAAGTTTGGTTCAATTCCATTGTTGCAAGAGTTCAGGATGCTCTTTGATTGATTGTGTGAGTATCCATGGTGAACTACAACTCCAAAACTCAAGGTCAATGCCCACCCAACTCTTATAGTATTTTCTCTTGGTTATGGGAGTTCTGTGTGGGAAGTTTGATTCTATTCCATCATTGGTGGAGTTCAGAATGCTCTTTGACTGCGGGTGAACTATAACTCCCAGCAACTACAACTCCCAAATGACAAAATCAATTTTTTTGACTGATGGTCCCTCCTTGGGTTAGTATTAGTATGTTTTGTGCCAGGATATCTATGTTGTGTTCATCGAAACAGGCCCAGGTTTCACACTGAGTGTATAAATACATTTAAAAGCATATTAACTATATGTATTACTGTGTTAGAGTGTCATTCTGTGTCATTTTGCTTGGTGGTGTGCCCCAGGATTTGGTAAATGTAAAAAATGTGCCGCGGCTCAAAAAAGGTTGAAAAACACTGCCCTATATGGTTACTTAACATCTTTTGGCTGCTAAGGAAGCCAATGGAGCTTTGGAATGTTGTGTCTTGTGCCTTTTTGTTGGCCAGTGAAGGCATTCCTCATTTGTAGATTGTGAATTTTGTTGAATACACTGTAAAGATGTTGACCTTTTAAACTGCTGACAGGTCCCCAGTTCATTTGATGATGTCAAAACCTCAGCCGCATTTGCTAACAACTGGGGGCAGCTCCTTGGGAGGTATGCCCTTTTCCATGTGTCCCAGCTGAATGCACACAAAATCTCGAACTATATTTGTTGAGCAATCATAAATGTCACTTCTGGCTGGATAGGAGATGTTGCTGGTGCTAAAGATGCCAGCAAGACGGAGCAATAGCTTACGCTGCTCCCTGTGTTTGGAAACATGCTGATTAATAGGCATGGTTTAGAACCCAAAAATAGGAAATCGAAAATCTAATGGGGGGGATTTTTTGATTAGTAAAAGAAAGACTTACAAAAAAATTCCAAAATTTCTAAAATGTAACGTAATTACTAACGAAATTCGTTAGTAGTTCATATGCCAGCGCATGCGCATTTCCAGATGGTTTTGGCCTACAACTCCCAGAAATCCTAACAGCTGGTAAATTGGCTGGGATTTCTGGGAGTTGTAGGCAAAACTTGAATAAATCACACTGAATTCTAGATGGGACTCTCCAAATAGGAAAGAGGGAGGGGGTATTCTATTCTTGGAAGCAGCAAAAAGGAGGAGGAGGCCCCCCCTCCTCGCTGCCTCTCTCTCACCCCGATCCTGAGGGAGTGAGGGCCCAAGTTTGCCCAGGCTGAGAGGAAAAGGAAGAGGCCTGAGGCTGTGAGGAATGGTGGGAGTTGAAGTCCAAAACACCTGGAGGGCTGAAGTTGGCCCGACATGAAGCCTCTTCAAGGCTTTAGATCCTGGCAGGCAGAAGGGGCAGGGAGGGCCGTCCACTCCTCCTGCCCTGCCAGGATCTAAAGCGCATCAAAAACTTGGCATGCTTTAGATCCTGTGAGAAACCAACCTAATGTATAATAGAATGAATGCTAACTTATAGAGTAAGTGCCAAATATTATAAGTAATCCAACTGGTCATATACCTACATTCCATGCACATGCAATAATACACCAGTAATAACAATGGGTATAAGAAGAGGTAAAATTCAAACCGGTATTCTGACTGGTCCCTCCTCAGCGGTGCAAACGGGCTCTTCTCTATGAGCCTGGGATTCTGCAGCAAGCAAACGCTGTGCCCGGGCTTTTGGCTTTTCCCGGGAGAGGCTGCCTCCTGTTTGCAGTTTGCACCGCTTGAGGAGGGACCACAGTCAGAATACTTCGGTTTGAATTTTTGCCTCTTCTTATACCCATTGTTATTACTGCTGTATTATTGCATGTGCATGGAATGTAGGTATACTACCCCCAATACTCTTTGATGCTTTAGATCCTGGCAGGCAGGAGAGGCAGGGAAGCCTGGAAAAATGTAAACAGAGAGGTTTACTAAGAAGTAAATCCACAAAGGAGGGCACTTCATCCAAAGTGCCCTCCTTTGCGGATTTACTCATGAGTAAACCTCTCTGTTTACTTCCTTTGCAGATTTACTTCTGAGTAAACCTCTCTGTTTACATTTTTCCAGGCTTCCAGCTGAAAGAAGGAGCGGGTTTAGGGCTTGCCTTGCCATAATACTTATTGGCAAGGGAGGCGGGAGGGTGGTGAGAGAGAAGGAGGGTGCCCCCCCCCCCCTACGACCTAATAACGATACTTAAGAAAATCCTGGCCCCTGGAGTTCTATAAAGAAAGTCCACTTCCTGGTTGGCGTTCCAGATGCGGAAATACTCAAAAGTAGCATTTCTTACGAATTTCTTACGAATCTTTTAATTTTCACAACTTTTTTCTCATGCCTACTGAATAATATATAGATTATTCTGCTGATATTATTAGAGCAGAGCCAGCTACTTTCTTGTGCGTTGAGGACCCCTTAGGACAGGGGAAGGGAGCCTATGGCTCGGGAGCCAGCTGTGGCTCTTTTCATTATTGCATCTGGCTCTCCAGAGCAGCCCAGGCCTCGGTTTCCCAGCATGCACCCTTTCCTTCTCCTTCTCTCCTTCTTTCATCCATTCCCCCTCTTCCTTCCTTTCTCCCCTTCACCCTTTCCTTCTCCTTCTCTCCTTCCTTCTTTCATCCATTCCCCCTCTTCCTTCCTCTTCCTTCCTTCCTTTCTCCCCTTCACCCTTTCTTTCTCCTTCTCTCCCTCCTTCTTTCCTCCATTCTCCCTCCCTCCCTCTTCCTTCCTGCCTTCCTTCCTCTTCTATTCTTTCCCCCAAGTCTTCCTTTCCTTCTTCTTCCTTTCTTTTCACCTCTCTCTCCTTTTTTTTCTTTTCTTCTTTTCCCTTCAATGTTTTACTTTTTCCTCACTCCCTTTCCTTTCTTTTCCGCACCCTTTCCTTTCCTCCCTTCCCATTTCCTTTTTTCTTTTCCCCTCCTTGTCTCTCTCCTGCTTTTTTTTCTTCCTCTTCCATTCTTCGTTCTTCTTGTCTTTCTTCCTCTCCTCCTCCCTCCTTTATTTCCTCTATCGTTCTTTCTTCCTTTCTTTCTTTCTTTCTTTCTTTCCCCTTCCTTCCTTCCTTCCTTCCTTCCTTCCTTCCTTCCTTCCTTCCTTCCTTCCTTCCTTCCTTCCGTCTTCTCTTCCTTCCCAGAGTCCTGAGTGTGCCTTTTGCAGAGCCACGTCTGAAGTGTCCCGTCATTCTGCCGAGGGAATCCTTTTCTCATCGTAAGTACGTATAGACTCACATTTCGTTGAATTCAGTCTTAAAATATTATATTTTATTTTATATATAAAAACATGGCTCTCACTGAAATAAATTTCCAAATATTTTGCTTTTATGGCTCTCTGAGTTTTTATGGCTCTCATCCCGATCCCTGCCTTAGGATGTCAGGGAATTGGTGCAGGGTTTTATATCTGAAGGCACTATGGCCAGAGGCAACAAAGGGCACACAGTAGCCTTTTCTTTAGTGCCCCCCCCATTAGGGTTGCCACCTGTCCCGTGTTATATGGGGCTTCCCGTATTTTTGCTCTGAATTTCACGCCCCGTATTTTCAGCTCCTGTCCCGTATTGACAGTACAGGACAGGTATGTGTGAGTGCGTGAGTGCACCCGTGTGCTGTCCTCTCTCCTTCTCTTTCCCCCCTCCCTTCCTTGCTCCTCCTCCTCAATCACTGCTGAGAGAGGGAGGGAAGGGCCTGACTGAGGCTGTCGTCGCTAAGGCCCAGCTTTGCGCAGGGTGGGGCCAAGCTGGCGCCTTCCCCGTGTCCCTCTGCCCATCCAGGCGTCGCCGCAGGGCTTGGGCCCGCCCCTGACCCCATTCTTCCTTCGCCCTGGCTACCTCTTGAGTAGGAGGTGGACATGGCCCATCCCGGGGAGTGTATGGTCCTCTGCCTCACCCCCACCTTTTCTCCCCCTCAAGCAGGGAAGACCAAGTGGTGAGGTGAGTGGTCTCTCAGCAACTTTGGGTTCATGTACACAATTGGCATTTGGTTGGTGTGAACAATGCTTCAAGCCTATTTTGCTCTTATGGCTCAGGGTGCATCTATTCTGGGTGGGCCGGAGAGATAGCACAGCAGTAGAACAGCTGTGCTTGCAATCTGAAGGTTGCAAGTTCGATTCCCAAGCTGGCTTGGACCAGCTGTGAGCCCTGTCACTGTTCACCCAGCAGTTCGAAAACAGCCCAGCTGTAAATAGATGAATTGGGAAACCGCCAAAAGCAGGGGAGGATTATTTTCAGTAAAAGGACTTTACAACGCCTGAATAAATAAAGATCGGTTTTCGGAAGGTGGAATGCGGAACAGAGGAACAGAGGCCCTCCGTCATGAGGAGGAAGCAACAGTGCCCCAGAAAAAAACCGTGGTTGAGTTTGACAGCAGTAACAGAAGTTTTATTCATCTGGCCAGATGGATTTCACTAAAAAAAATGTGGCATAGCATACAATGCAGTGCCATGCATTTTATCCCCCTTGGCAGCCATTCAGAAGTCTTGCTCCCTCTTCTGATTGGCTCAGAAATAATTGATCTAGGATTCGAGCTGTCATTGACTGGGGACTCCCTGCGATGTCAGAGATGGATGGGATCTCTCTTGTGGTGGGAGATAATACCTCTGTCTTGATTTGCTTCATCCATTCTGTGGCAAAATGCAGGGAATATATGGTAGTCCGAGAGGTTTCAAGAAAATAAGCACCACTCATGTTACTGAAGAGTCTCAAAGAAATGAAAAAAATACTTTCTTTACCCGAGAGGTGATATTTCAGGCCGAATCAAGGTTTGTTTGGTGTGAGGATATGCCTTAGCTTCTTGTATGTAATTTTTGTTTTAACTTTTTTTTAACCTGTTTTCTACATGAGCCATATATTCATCAGCAACACCAAAATGTGTGTGTGTGTGTGTCTGTTCACAAAAAACTATACAGCACACAACTTCATTCCATGCAACACCTTGTAAAGCATCCACAAAATGAAATCCACAGTTCATCTCCCTAGATAGTTTGCAAAATGCCAGAACTCAACTCCATGCAACAATTTGCAAAGGGGACACATCAGTTCCATGCAATGTCTTGCACAGGGGCGGACCAACCTGTTCCCGGGGGGTGCGCAAAAACATTTTTTGTGCCCCCTAGTTGCTCCTGTAGGAGCTTCTGCGCATGCGCGAAAAAGCTCTGCGCACGCACACTGACTCCAGAGCACGCCTCCCACTTTGGAGGCCAGTGCGCACGCACGAAAGTGCGCACACGGGCACTGGCTCCAAAGCGGGAGAACGCGCCTGCGTAGTCCGCCTCATGGATGAACCAGCCCTGGTCTTGCAAATTGCATATCCCAGTGCCTTGCAACAATGTCCAAAGTGTCTAGAGTTTGCACAGTTCAGTTCTCAACAGAGTTTGTTTCAGGGTGGTTTTCTTTTGAGGCAAATTCAAGAAATATATCTTTGGAGGATCACTGTTCTCTATCCTTTATAGCAGTGTTTCCCAACCAGTGTGCCATGGCACACTAGTGTGCCGTGAGCGATCATCAGGTGTGCCGTGGGAAATTGGAACCTCCAATACCCTTTCCTCCCCCTCCTGCCGAACACTTTTTCTTCTCCACTCGGGCTCCCTTCTTCGCTCTGCTCGCTTTGCCTCACTTTGCTCACGCTGCCGCTTCTGCGGGAGGGGGAGCGAGGAAGACGTGACCCGTGCAGGCGCTACTGCGCAAACTTGCCCCACATCTTCCTTCCTCCCCTCCACAGTGCTCTCTGGATATAGGTGAAACTCAAGGTCAATGCCCACCAAACTCTTATCGCATGTTCTCTTGGTTATGGTAGTTCCATGGGAAGTTTGATTCCATTCCATCATTGGTGGAGTTCAGAATGCTCTTTGATTGCGGGTGAACTATAACTCCCAGCTGTTGAGCAAGACCTTCATGTGTGTCTTTCTGCCATTCCTGCCAGGATATCTATGTTGTGTTCATCAAAACAGGCCCAGGTTTCACACTGAGTGTATAAATACATTTAAAAACATATTAACTATATATATTACTGTGTTAGAGTGCCATTTTGTGTCATTTTGGTTGGTGGTGTGCCCCAGAATTTTGTAAATGTAAAAAATGTGCCGCGGCTCAAAAAAAGTTGGGAAACACTGCTTTATAGCACATTTTTTTTGATGATGATTGGTTTTTTTTGGTGTCCTGGCAATCGTTGAGTGCCATTTTTAAGGTAGCCATTGTGCCCCAACTCCACCCCATGCTACCTAAGAAAGAAATATTTATGGGAATCAGACGGTAACATCCACCAAAATTATCCAACATTCATCTTTCTTTGTTTCTATCTCTATCAGTTTGTCTGTCTGTCAGTCAATCTGTCTGTCTATTGCAAATCATCTATTTATCTATTCCAGAGGGAAGCATTCTTTGAGGAAGAAAACCTCAATATAGTCCAATGATAACCAAACACAGGTCTAGTAGTTATGAAAGGCTGACTGATTGTTGTGTGGAAAACAGTCTGAAAGCACCTCATGCTGTGACATTCTTTTTCGGCAGGTCCCACTTATCTCTTCTATTTTCCACCTCTTACACTTTCGCATTTCATGCATCTTGACATTCTGAGCCAGAACCTTGATCCATTAAGCTCAGTGTCTTCTCTACTGCTGTGGCTCAGAGTAATGCCTCTAAGTTAGCTTATGGCAGTAATAGCATTGCTATCCACAAGGATTCTGATATTTTCTTCTTACCATCCCAAACCACTATTTGTCTCTGAAACAGGAACAAAGGAGGAAGAGAGGAGAAGGTCAAGATCTGGTCTCTTTGCTTATCTATTGCTTTTTTTGCAATTTTTATATTGATTTATCGCCAATTCAACAAGCTAACTCTGGACCTCAGAGAACTTGGGGATCAGCTGAGGACCCTAGGGAACCTAGGACACCAATGACACCTCTGGCCGCTGCCTATGGGGACGCCGCTGGGATGTCACCGGACCAACTCCCCTGGACCCTGGCAGGCATTTGGGCTGCCCATGGTCCTCTCGGCGCAGCTGGGACGCCGTGGTGGATGGACTCGATTCTGGGCGATAACGGGAGAGCCCTGCCGACCTAGTCGATGTGTCCGCGGTCTTGGCTCACCCACCCAGCTGTCGCCCTTGCCGGCAGCTGATTTTTCGGCCAGCGAGAGGGGCGTTGGCCCTGGATGCCAACATGGCACCCAGGCCCGAGGACTCGGCGTCCGAGGCCCCTCCCCTTCCGTCTTCTTCTTCCCTGCCTCCAACAGAGCTGGAATGGATACAGACCTATGGAAATACTGCCACCCAGTGGAAGCCAGAACCAACAATGACAAAAGGCTCGGACACGGCCTCAGCAGCCCTGCCTAACGAGGCTCAAAGCCTTCCCGCAACCCATGATCCCATCTTGGGTTATATGGCCTCCGATCGAGGGACTGGGGGGTCTGGAACATCTATGGCAAAGCCCAAAACTGGAACACCTGGGAAGCCCAGTGAGGTACAGTGCCTTCTTTCAACCCCTGACTCTGCCGTGGCGGAGGGGTCTAGAACAACTCTGGTTCAGGCAATTCAGACAGCCGGCGAGGAGCATGGACGCTTACCAGCCACCATAGAGCCCTGAGGTGGAGGGAGTTGTGCCCTTAAGTCCCCTCGGAAGGGGGGGCCTTTGGAAGAGACGCCGTGCACGCTCGGTGACGACTTCCCCTTCGTGGGGCTAGGTGGTTGCCCTTGGTCCCGCTTGGGCATCTGATGCGCCCACGTGACACACCCAGAGAGCACTGGGAGCGCACCCGGGGCCGCGGATGACCCGGAGGTCCTGGCGAGGGTCCCGGGAGACCTGCACCCAGCTCGGGGGGGTGTGTGTTGGGGCGAGTCTGGCAGGATGGCGCCGGCCAAAGTAAGAAGGTGGAGAGTTCTCCTGGAGAGTAACTGAAGAGAAGCAGGGAACGTCTCTATATCCAAATCAAAATCTTTATTCTTGTGTAATCCAAATAAATTGATTCGAAGTCATCATAGTATGAGTGGAATCAAAGTAAACACATGTTGCAAATGTAGAAGAATCCAACTTCCGATCAATACATCCCAAGGCAATAACATAAGTCAATGCGGAACATTCAATAATAGGAATATAATCCGGGATGGAGGGGAAGGGTGCGGGTCGACGGTCAGAATAAGGCCTTGCCGTTTTGCCTGTATAGGCTTCGTCTGGACCCCAGGGGATGACAATATCCACAAATAACAACAATTCCACTGGTCCGGGAAGTCTGATGAATAGATATACAAAGTATAAATATAGCAATATCATCATATCAAATATTAGCGTTCCAAATAGAGAACAACACCAAAAAGGACACCAGGCAACACAAAGAATACATACCAATGTTTCATCATAAATCATATAATCTTAATTATGGTGGACGCAGCCACCAGCATATTCCGACGCCTGGACAACAAAGCACAGCAGGAGGCTGGTTTAAATGTAAAACATCAGGTTAAAGATGGTAGGTAATTAGAGATAATTACATAAGAATCTCATTGAGGGTTAAACGGTCATTGAGCCCCAAGGGCAATTCGGAGCAGAGGGCCGTGATCCAGAAACATTCCCTTCTGCAGAGAATTAGTTTGATGTCTTGGTTTGGTGGCGGAGTGATCCGTTCAAGAACTATAACCTTAAAATTCTCAAAGTGATGCAGTTATTTGAAATGGCTATACAAAGCCGAAGATTCATTGCCAGTCCTAAATCTTGAGCGGTGTTCCTGGATTCTCAGTCTCAATTCACGCCCAGATTCACCAACATAATATTTTGAACAATCACAAATTAGACAATAAACGATATTTTTAGAATTACAGGTTGCCCCAGACCGAAGTGTAAATGTACGTTTATTACGTAAATCAGTAATGTTGGGTTTCCTGGAAATGTGCTTGCATATGGAGCAGTGCATACATGCCATAGTGTGATGTTTTGCCATGTCAGTGTTCCTCTTGTCACAGGGTCGTGTGTGTACAAGTAATTGTCTAATGTTGGATTTTTTTTATGTGCAATCATGGGCATCTTTTCCAGGCCAGGGATGGTTTCAACAATGGGCCAATGTTTCTTTACTATATTTTGAATGTTCTTAGAGTGGGGTGAATAGGTGAGGGGCCAGATGATGCAATCCGGGGGTGTTTTGGGACGAGAAACAAACAAATCATTTCTAGGTGTGTTTCTGGCTTTCTGAAGGGCAGAATAGAGAACCGACTGAAGGGTACCCTCGATCTCGGAGTTGTCGGAAATCGGAGTTAGAAGAGGTATTGCGTTTTAGTCTAATCATCTGGGAAAAAGGAAGGCTGTTTTTAAGGGAGGGGGTATGATGAGATTGGTAGTGCAGGTAAGAGTTTCTACTGGTGGGTTTAATGTAATTCCTGACATGTAAAGTGTCGTTATGTTTGTATACAGTGAGATCTAAAAATGTGACACTTTGAGGATCAGATACAAAAGTAAATGTAATTAAATCAGCCCACGAATTGAAGTACTCATTGATAATATTAAGGTCTCCCTCCTTACTCATGAGGAAGAAGACATCGTCTATGTATCTGTAGTAGTGACTAATGGGTAAAGTAATGTCCAAATCTGGAAATAAAAATTGTTGTTCAAGGTCACTCATTTACAGATTAGCCAGTTCCCAGAGACGCCGTGATGGAGGAGGGATTTCCGCCCCCTCCGCTTCCTTCCTTTGGCCCTGCGTGGAGGGCGATTCCACCTGTCTCTCCGGGCGAGCGGAGGCGTTGCCAGAGGAGGGGCCAGAGGCGCGGTCGGAGGAGGAGTTGGAGTATCCCCCCTCCCCCCCATTGGCACCCTGTTTGCCTCTTCCCCTTCAGTTGGAGGTGAAGAGGTCCATGTCCATGGAGTTCAGGACCCAGAGGTCATTTACATCTAGGACGCTCTGGAGCTCGCGCTACAAGCAGCTGGAGCCCCGGGGGATACGTTCTGGTCCCAAGAAGGACTACAAGGACACTCCTCGGGCACGTCAGAACCCCCACCTCAGACTGCCATATAGAAGAACGCAGGTCTTACCTTGTACCTGCAACTGGTCACCAGTGATCCCGTTAGGGCGTCCTAATCTTCCCTCCTTCGATGGCAAGATGATGCCTTAGCAGGACTATAGCCGCTCTTGGCTCTTTACTCCTACCCTGTGCTCCTTCCCACCCCATCCCCTCTCTTGCCCTACTCCCCCCTCCCCCATCCCAGTTTGTTGTATTGATGTATTATTGTGTGTGGCTCAAACTGTTGTAAACCGCTCCGAGCCTCCGGGGAGTGGCGGTATACAAGTTTGACGTAATAATAATAATAATAATAATAATAATAATTTTCAAAATGAATGTTTATAACAATTGTGAATATATGAAGTAGATTTAAAATAGATCTTTGCCACCAGTTTATAAACCCTAGTACTTTTCTAAAACAGTACAACCCCTTATCTGGAATCAAGATGCATGGTTTCACTTGCCCACGCAGAAAAAGAATATTCTTGTCCCTGAAAGTGTTTGTGGACCTCCCTTGATTCTCCATTGTAATCTCATAGTATGCTTCTGTCCCAAGTATAGTCAAAATATAGGGTTCATTATTATCCACTAGGCCAGTTTAGGTTTTTCGGAATGCTATAAAAATCAGAATAAATTCGGCATTAATTCACTTTTGAAGCGGTTTTGAAGCAATGTAAGCAACCCGGAAGTGAATTTGCAATTTTGAAGCCACCACCGCCATTTTCAGAAAGGAATTGTCAGGTTTCCCTTACCCGGCCTTCCCTTCCGGCGGATTTCTTTCCTCCGCCTGCGAATTGGGCCGACAGCCATTTAACTCCCACTTCTCAGGCAGAGGAAAGAAATCTGCGCCAAACTAACACGGATTCCTTCTTCCTGCTTGAGATCTGGGTGATCTTAGGCCGAGAGAAGCAATCCGCTTTAGTTTGAATGCGGATTGGTTCTCCCCCCCCCTGAGATCTGGGGGGGGGGGCAGCCCTGCATTGCCTGGTTCCAGCTGTGAGCGATTAGATGGGTAAAAGTGTGAAGCATGCATGGAGTGCACATGGAGCGCATGTGGAGTGCACATAGAGTGCGTGGCTTTCCCCATGGATTCCAATGGCAACATGGGAGCCCTTTGAGGCTAATGAATACTCTAGACCAGGGCTGTCCAACTGGCGGCCCGGGGGGGGGGATATACGGCCCCCCAGCCCCTTCCCTTCGGCCCCCTAAGCTTTTTAATAAAAAATAAAAATTGAAAAATAAAATAAATAATAATTTTTTAAAAAAAATACCTATTTCCAGGTCCGAAGCAAGTATCGCGAGAATACGCAATCCACACGGGATTTCGCTATCAATGCGAGATCACGCCGGCGTTGACAGCGAAACCCGTGTGGATTGCATATTCTCGCGATACTCTTCAGCTACTCTACTACTGGATCGCTGAGGCCCACAGACGCGATTAGGACCTTCTTCGACTCAGTC
This sequence comes from Anolis apletophallus, assembly GCA_030556195.1. Lineage (NCBI taxonomy): Eukaryota > Metazoa > Chordata > Lepidosauria > Squamata > Anolidae > Anolis > Anolis apletophallus. The sequence continues at coordinate 129,490,413 of JARBWK010000010.1, forward strand.
GGTCGTCGCCTCTCTCGTCGTCCGTGTACTCCTGGATCCTGCGCGTTTGGAAAAGGTAGGCCGAAGCAGGGGGCTCCTCAGGGGGCTCCTCATTCCCTCCCCCCATCTTCCCTCATGTATTAAATATAAAATTAAATATATTTAAAGATGAAATAAGGGGAGATGGGATACATTAAAATAAAGGGGGAGGGGAGGATGGAATTAAATATATTTAATATTAAATAAAATAAGGGGAGAGGGGAGGATGGAATTAAATATATTTAATATTAAATTAAAATAAGGGGAGAGGGCGCCGGGGTGAGGGCGGGGCCGGGGGCAGAGCCGGTGGCGGAGCCGGGGGCAGGGGCAGACCCTACGGCCCCCCAGGTAATCAGTGACTTGAATTCAGGCCCCTGGGCCGGTAGAAGTTGGACAGCCCTGCTCTAGACCAAACAATATAAACCTCAGACCAAATACTCTAGACCAAACAATATAAACCAAACAAGTAAACAGCTGATAGAGCATGTAGATGTATTAGAAAAGGGTGGGCTCCATCAAAATCAACAGTCTATCTTACCAATTCACTAATAGCGTAAAGAATGGCCAGATACAAAAGTTCCCAATAAGGCAGTCACCTGAAAAACGTCCTAGCAATCTAGCTACGTGCTGCGTAACTGCCGCCGCTAGTGGAGGGGCAGAGTTCCAAGGCCGCAAGCAACTCTCCTGTGGTGTTGCGCGTAGCGTCAACACTGCCACATGCAAAGTAGCGGAGTTCCAAAGCCGCCTACGATGCTCCTGACCTACGGCAACCGTCGGGGTGGGGTTTAATGGAGTACTGTGCACTGTACATCTCCCTGGCTTGCGTGAGTACTGCAGGCGTGCGGGTGCTTACGTAAGACGTGAAGGGGCGGAGTTTCAATCTCCCGAACAGAATGTAAACAAACAAGGCTTTGAGTAACAGAGCCTGTTAGATAACTGGGCCAAATTAACAAGATGACAAGACTAGATATATGAGCCCCCAAGTGAGCAATGTAAAAATAAAAAACAGCGCCGCCATGATGCGGCGAAGGGTGGGGTCACACAGTATATGCCACAAGAATTGTGGTGAAAAAAAGTAGAAGCAATTCAGAGTCCCCGAATGCATTCAAAGTTAATAAGAACTTTGAACCCATTCGGAAGCAGCACCTAGATGCATATACCACTTCCAACAAGTGCTGAAGAGGAGATTCCAGGGAAGGAAACGGAGCTACATACGCCCCCTGGAGGGATGGAGGACTTGTGAAACAGCTGACTGAGGATGGGACATTAAGTTCTTCAATGTACCAACCTCGGAAACATCGAAAAAGGTTTAAAACCAGGACCTTCCAGGGGGTGGGATTTGGAAGCTGGAGGAGATCCACAGCCTCAGTAATGTTGTGCAGCTGGCTGGGTGTCAGCTTCATAAGATCTCTACTGTCAAGAAGGTCATGAGTTTGAGGCCTGCCCGGGTCAAGGTGGGCTCTCGACCTATTGTGTAACCTGTTGTTGACCTTTGCAACCCGAAAGACAGTTGCATCTGTCAAGTAGGAAATTAAAGGTACCACTTATTGGGGAGGCTAAATTTAACTGATTTATAATAAAACCAACACTAAACGCTGACAATATCAAAACACATGTAAAATACACCAGGTCTGCACTATATGCGTCAATGGGGGGCATGGGCTATCTCCCGTAGGGCCGGGAAAAAAAACCCCTATGGGGGAGCGGTAAGAGCGGATCCCTCACCTCCCACCCGGGAGAAAACCCAGGTGAGCCCAGCCACCCGGGGTGGGGGAGAAACCACCCGGGTCCCAGAAGATCCAAAAAGGAAAATATCGCTGGCATGCACCACGGGAGGAAAGGTGAGTCTGAGAGGGGAATCCCAATCGCCTCCTGTGGCAAGGCTAGACTAGGTGGAGGCCCAGTCCCGGTCTGCCGCAGGAAAGGCAGACATACGTGTCCCAGCAGGTGCGTAGGATGGCCTGACGGACTCCCAAGGCCTGTGCCAGATGCAGTCAACCGGAGGCCGGCGTCCCGGAACACCGAGGGGATCGATCCACGAAGTCGAGTATGGATGACGTGCGCGGTGATGGTCGCGTCGTCTGATGATGTGACGGAGGCCTCCAAAGCGCCGTCTATGGAAGATGACGTAGGCTGATGCAGATGGAGGGCGTGAGACGTGTCGGGCATAGAGACCAGCGGTCCCTTCCACTTAAAGGGACCGTGCGCTGCTGGGGCGGGGGTCGTGAAAATCAAGCCCAATGGTGTAAACACTCCTGGTGTGCTCCAGCGACAAATGCAACAAGGCCAAATGGCTGTGGGTGAGACTGGGGCCCCGTCCCGAAAATGCTCGGGAAGGGATGCTGGCGGGGAAGGCCCAGGTGTCCCCAGAGGTCCCGGGAACCAAACGGCCGACGCCCCTGCCCAAGTGAACAATAAATCAAAGTGGCAGACTTGGAGTGGAGAATTCCAATGTTGAAAGTACTTTATGGGGTTCTTTAACACATGCTAGTAGATCCCCACACAGTTCCAAATGGAACACAAGCAGTCCCAATACAACAAAGCCAGGAGTATGAGAATAAACCCAGCGGTGGGGCTGGCAGCGCCCACCGCCGTGGCACACACGCCAACGGGTGATCTCAAGGTGTATCGAGGATCCACAATCCCATTTCGCTAGTACACAATGTTCGCTTCGTCAGGGCATATACAATCAACAATAAATGGTATTGTCAAAATGTACTGTCAAAATGTAACCTGTAAATACAAACAATCAAAGCATCAGCAACAAGGACAAGATACACACATAGTAGTAATATATATAATGGCTCTGTTTGATAGCATAATCAAACATACACTCACCCATATATGGAGAATCATGGATATCACAAATAGTGGATGGATTCCACGGAGTCAAGGTTGACCCAAAGGTGAGTCATATCAATCCCCCAGGGGCTTATATGCTCAAGACAATTAAAGCAAGGTAAGTATGTAAAGGGAGGAGGGAGGAGCAGGTTCCTACCAGCTGGTGGAAAGCAGAGTGGAGATGTAAAAGTACTCAAGTGATTAAGGTTTGTATGGATAATGGCTCGTTGAGTCCATTAGGTGTCTCACTGCTGAGGCGAATTATCCAATTGCTTTCAGCCCTGATGAGTGCAGCATGGGTGTCCCCATACTCGTTGGCGTGTGTGCCACGGCGGTGGGAGCTGCCAGCCCCACCGCTGGGTTTATTCTCATACTCCTGGCTTTGTTGTATTGGGACTGCTTGTGTTCCATTTGGAACTGTGTGGGGATCTACTAGCATGTGTTAAAGAACCCCATAAAGTACTTTCAACATTGGAATTCTCCACTCCAAGTCTGCCACTTTGATTTATTGTTCACTTGGGCAGGGGCGTCGGCCGTTTGGTTCCCGGGACCTCTGGGGACACCTGGGCCTTCCCCGCCAGCATCCCTTCCCGAGCATTTTCGGGATGGGGCCCCAGTCTCACCCACAGCCATTTGGCCTTGTTGCATTTGTCGCTGGAGCACACCAGGAGTGCTTACACCATTGGGCTTGATTTTCACGACCCCCGCCCCAGCAGCGCACGGTCCCTTTAAGTGGAGGGGACCGCTGGTCTCTGTGCCCGACACGTCACCACGCCAGCAGGCGTGAGGCACGCCTCACGCCCTCCATCTGCATCAGCCTACGTCATCTTCCATAGACGGCGCTTTGGAGGCCTCCGTCACGTCATCAGACGACGCGACCATCACCGAGCACGTCATCCATACTTGACTTCGTGGATCGATCCCCTTGGCGTTCCGGGACGCCGGCCTCCGGTTGACTGCATCTGGCACAGGCCTTGGGAGTCCGTCAGGCCATCCTACGCGCCTGCTGGGACACGTATGTCTGCCTTTCCTGCGGCAGACCGGGACTGGGCCTCCACCTAGTCTAGCCTTGCCACAGAAGGCGATTGGGATTCCCCTCTCAGACTCACCTTTCCTCCCGTGGTGCATGCCAGCAATATTTTCCTTTTTGGATCTTCTGGGACCCGGGTGGTTTCTCCCCCACCCCGGGTGGCTGGGCTCACCTGGGTTTTCTCCCGGGTGGAAGGTGAGGGATCCGCTCTTACCGCTCCCCCATAGGGGTTTTTTTCCCGGCCCTACAGGAGATAGCCCATGCCCCCCATTGACGCATATAGTGCAGACCTGGTGTATTTTACATGTGTTTTGATATTGTCAGCGTTTAGTGTTGCTGTTATTGAGGGACAAGTCCCTGGTGTGTTTTGAGTTATAATAAAACCAAGTCAGAAAGATCTACCTACCTCCTCTAGGCTGGGCAGGGGAGGGGTGGGGGCGGGGCTTGGTGTGGCCTGGCTCTGCCCCCTCTGGCTTCCGCTCTACCAGCAGCTTCTCCAGGCTTGAAGATGGCAGTGCCAAGCCAGCCTTGTGCTAGCTATGCCACCACTGGCTTGGCATTGCCATCCTCAAGCCTGGAGAAGCTGCTGGTAGAGCAGAAGCCAAAGGGGGGTGGAGCCAGGCCGCACCAAGTCCCGTCCCCTCCCCTCTGGCTTTGGAGGTCCCAGCAGCTTCTCCAGGCTTGAGGATGGCAGTGCCAAGCCAGTGGTGGCATAGCTAGCACAAGGCTGGCTTGGCACTGTCATCCTCAAGCCTGGAGCAGCTGCTGGTAGAGCGGAAGCCAGAGGGGGTGGAGCCAGGCCACACCAAGTCCCGTCCCCTCCCCTCTGGCTTTGGAGCTCCCAGCAGCTTCTCCAGGCTTGAGGATGGCAGTGCCAAGCCAGCCTTGTGCTAGCTATGCCACCACTGGCTTGGCATTGCCATCCTCAAGCCTGGAGAAGCTGCTGGTAGAGCAGAAGCCAGAGGGGTGGAGCCAGGCCACACCAAGTCCCGTCCCTCCCTATGGCTTTGGGCTCCCAGCAGCTTCTCAGGCTTGAGGATGGCAGTGCCAAGCCAGCCTTGTGCTAGCTATGCCACCACTGGCTTGGCATTGCCATCCTCAAGCCTGGAGAAGCTGCTGGTAGAGCAGAAGCCAGAGGGGGTGGAGCCAGGCCACACCAAGTCCCGTCCCCTCCCCTCTGGCTTTGGAGCTCCCAGCAGCTTCTCCAGGCTTGAGGATGGCAATGCCAAGCCAGTGGTGGCATAGCTAGCACAAGGCTGACTTGGCACTGCCCTCCTCAAGGCTGGAGCAGCTGCTGGGAGTGCTGAAGCCAGGGCGGGGGTGGGGCTTTGCTTGGACTGGCTCCGCCTCCTCTGAGAAGCACCCCATCCAGCCGGGATCGACCTCCTTCAGTCCCGGGATCGACTGGTCGATCGCGATCGATTTCCTGGGCAGCCCTGTTCTAAGGGAAAGCTTGGAAGGTGCCTTTCCCATCTTGAGAATACCTTCTCCGGCTATGCAACTATAAAAGTCCCACGCAATAGTGGGATAAAGCTGGGGGTGAGTGATTGGAGAAAAAGATGTAAAAATTTCTTTCCTTGGCCCCAGCATGTAAGCCCCTGAACAGGATCACAATACTCCTGTTTCTGGTTGTTGGAACCAGAGCAGGGCTGGTCCTACCTTTTCCATTGGCAGCAGGTGGAGGTCTCCTAAAAGGATAACAAATAGTTAATTATTCAATTTATTGTGATTTTGCTTTGTTTTGTTTCCAAGAATTGGAAGAAGTGCTTGTGAGGTTTTCTGCCTTTCGTGGAATAACACAGCTTGCCTAGAGAGTGTACTGCCCCTTGGCTTTGGGGATGGGATTGTGTTTATATGCCTTCAAGGCAATTCTGACCCATGACAACTCCATGTTAAAATTTTCTGAGCAATATTTATTCAGAAGAGGCTTCCCATTGCCTCTGGCTGCAGGAGTGCAAGTTGCCCAAGGTCATCCAGTGGCTACTCATGGATGAGCGTAGGTGAGATTAAATAATGTATGTTTTGAATGAAATTGAATGAAAAGTGTATGGTTGGGGGCTCTGTAGAGGCTAGAGAGGCCATCCTAAGAAATGAGGCCTGGAAAACTAGAAAAGGAAAATTCATGAACTAGAATTAAAATCTGCTAAATTGCTAACACTGATGATCAGAGACAAGTGATTCACCCTTGGTGGAAAACAACATGTTTACATTACCAGAGACAATGGTTCTTTTAAGAAGAAAGCAAACAATGCTCCTTAAGAAGGAAAAGCAATTATCAAAATATTTTATTAATCCGCCAATTGGCTTTATAAAAACAGACAATATAAACACAACATACAGTATGCATCTAGTCTGCGTAAGATTATAAATATACAAGTACAGAGAGCAAAAGTGGGTATGACCAACTGATAACCAAGTGTACCTTAATCTTAGGTATATACTTCAGATGTCCTCATTCCAATCTGATCAATATACTCTAATCTCCCTTTAAATGCTTCAAACAGATAAGGGGCATGTCATGAAGTGTCAAAATGACAAAAAGGTAAAGGTATGGGTGTCTGTATGTGTGTGTGTGTGTGGTGTGTGTGTGTATATATATCTATTATATAAATGGGTTCACGTCATGTGATGTATACCTCAAACAAAGAAACCTTACAACGCAGAAAAACAATACTTGCCAACAGAAATAGGCCTCAAGCAAGGTACGTTTGTAGCAAAGAAACTTTCCCCCCAAAACCTAAAAGGCCCCCAAAACAACGAGTAAAAATAAAACTACATTTACCAGCATCCTCCGGGGCAGCCAAAGACTCACCCAGCCTCTACATTCTGAACAACATGATTGGCTGCCAATAAGGGCGGATTTGCATAACTGCTGCACTAGCCAGCCAACATGAAAATTCCGATCCTTAATAAACTGCCAAAACAAAATAAGGAAAAGGACTGAGCCAATCCCCATAACAAACACCCAAATCACTTCCAACCGAAAATTTACACCCCAAAAAAACACAGACCACGCCCAAAATTGACAGTAAGGCTTCATTAACTTGATTTCCCTAACTAGCCCTCACTTACTGGGAAGCTGTTTACGCTCTAAATTGACAGTAAGACTTCATTAACTTGATTTCCCTAACTAGGCCTCACTTACTGGGAAGCTGTTTATGCTCTGAATTGACAGTAAGGCTTCATTAACTTGATTCTCCCGACTAGGCCTCAGCTCATTGGACATTGTGTATGGCCTGAATTGACAGTAAGGCTTCATTAACTTGATGTTCCTAACTAGGCCTCAGCTCATGGGATAGTGTGTATGGCCTGAATTTACAGTAACCTACCTTGGCACACAGAGCCCCGACCATGCATGATGGGACTTGAAGTACCACCATGGAAAATGGGATTTGTAGTACTTCAAAACCCATCATTCCACACAGACCACTGTGGCCCAGAACCAAGACCAATAAAGACCCAACTTGGCACACCATGCCCCCCATGACCCACACTCCATCCAACTGCAGTTTAGAGGAGGGCACACCGTGGATGATTGGACTTTCTCGCATCTCCTAAAAAGGGCACAGCAACGCGTGCCGGGTACAGCTAGTATATATATGTATATAGATTAGTGTTAATATATGCATGTTGTGAATTTCTTTGTTTAGAAATGGGAATAGGTAAGTTAAATGCTCAGTTAATGTCTAAGGAGTAGAACAGAGGCCCGAGCGTTGCTATGGCAACCTGCTCCAAGCTGGAAAAGGGGCGGGGCCAACTGCCACTGGCAAGGAAAGGGTTTGATTTTTTAAAGTCAGTTTGAAGAGTCAGTTAGAGCAGTCAGGAGTGAAACCGGAAGGAAGTAGTTAGTCAGGGAATTGAAGTTAAGGGTTAGCTCAACTCAATTTAAGAACTAGCTAGAGAGCTAGTTGACTGACAACAGGGAGCTGTGACAATAGAAGGGAGTAGAAGGGCCACATGGTCAGAACCCCTTTGTCAAGCTCAAATTATTCAGGAACCAGTTGGTTAATGTTAGTATTTTGAAACCTTGTCTGACAATATCTACTTAAATGAATGTACACATCGTAACCACACGCCTGTAACTTCGAGACCCTTCTGTGATAAATTAAACCAAGTTACTGTTTCTTTGAAAACAAGCCTCTCTGTCTCCTTTGTGGAAATCTCCTGATATATGGTGACAACTTAAAAGTCAGAAATAAATAAGGGACTTCTGATGGGAAAGAAGATTGTCACAAGTGGTGGCCATTACACAGTTTAAAACCTCACATCTTCATAAGAACATAAGAAGAGCCATGCTGAATCGGACCTCAGCCCATCTAGTCCAGCATTCTGTATCACACAGTGGCCCACCAGTTGTACACGGGGATCTCGAGCAGAAGGGAGGGCAAAACCCTGACCTGCTCCCGACCCCCCACAACCAGTACCCAGGGAAATCCTGCCTACCTCAACCAACTCCGAGGTGGCTCTTGAATGTCCTTTTCAGTAACTAAAACAAGTGACTTATGAAAAGGACTTGAATGTCCTTTTCAGTAACTTCACAAGTGGCGGCAGAGAAAATATACAGTGGTAATAGGTTCCTGAATGCCCTGAGGGATTTGGAGCCTGTCAGTGTCTCGCTCGATGAGCTAGTCACCAGCTGGAACTGTAAGTTGTCCACTGCTCTCGATGAGATTGCCCCTAAGCGCCCTCTCCGACCCCGCAAATGTCATTCGCCGTGGTTCTCAAAAGATCTAAGGGCCTTGAAGCGGGAGAAGAGACGGCTAGAGCGCATGTGGAAGAAGCTCCGTGACGGATCCTCAGAATCAGCTTATAAGCTCTTTCTGGAGGCTTATGAGCATGCTACCAAGAAGGCGAAAAATTCGTACTATGCCTCCTTGATAGCGTCTGCAGACTCACGCCCGGGACAATTGTTTAGGATAATTCGGCAACTGACGATGGTCCCTACCATCCCAAATAACGATGATCGGGCCCTTACTGCCGAGGTTTTTCAGAGTCACTTTGCAGACAAGATTGCGGTGCTCCGCTGGGACCTCCCTGCCACAGTTGATACAGTACAGGAACTTGAGACTCCGTGGCCCTCCGCCGGACTCACCTTCGACCGGTTCCGACCACTGGACGCAGAGGATGTCGACAGGATTGTCGCAGCTCTTAGACCTACCACCTGCTCCCTCGACCCGTGCCCCTCCACGCTAATGTGATCTTGTGTGGAGGGGTTACGCGGCCCTCTGTTGAAGATAGTCAACTGCTCCCTTGAGCAAGGAGCTTTTCTAGAGGAATTAAAAGAGGCGGTGGTAACTCCATTGCTGAAAAAGCCTGGGTTAGATCCCATGGCTCCCTCCAATTACCGCCCAGTGTCCAGTTTACCGTACCTGGGCAAGGTAATTGAGAGGGCAGCAATGGACCAGCTGCAGACATTCCTGGATGACACATCCTGGCTAGACCCCTTCCAGTCCGGCTTCCGTTCTGGGCATGGGACGGAGACTGTCCTGGTCTCCATCACAGACCTACTCCGTTGCCAGTTGGACCGAGGCGGATCGGCGCTGCTCGTGTTATTGGACCTCACAGCAGCGTTTGATACTGTCAATTACCAACTTTTGACACACCGCCTGGCGGTGGCGGGGGTAAGGGGGACAGCCCTCAACTGGATGTCCTCCTTCCTCCAAAACTGCCTGCAGCGAGTGAAGTGGGGAGGGGTGGTCTCCGAGGGCACCCCCTTACATTGTGGTGTCCCTCAGGGGGCCATCCTCTCCCCGCTGCTATTTAACATCTACATGCGACCACTCGCCCAGCTGGTGCGGAGTTTCGGGCTGGAATGCCATCAGTATGCTGATGACACCCAGCTCGTTCTCAGGGTGGACCCCGGGGCGGACTCCGTACCCGATAATTTCCAACTCTGCCTAGAAGCCGTAACTGGATGGCTGTGAGCCAGTAAGTTGAAGGTGAACCCGTCGAAGACGGAGATCTTGTGGCTGGGCCGCCCGGGGGGGGGGGGAGATCCAGTTGCCGCCATTCGACGGCGTGGCACTATGCCCACAGCCCATTGTTAAGAGCCTTGGGGTCCGGCTGGATTCCCAACTGTCTATGGAGGCGCAAATCGCTTGCGCCTGCAAGGCAGCTTTTTACCATCTGCGGCAAGCGAAGCGCCTGGCTCCCTACCTCTCCCGCTGCGACCTGGCCACGGTGATCCAAGCCACGGTCATCTCGAGGCTCGACTACTGTAATGCGCTGTACATTGGCCTACCTTTGTCGGCGATCCGGAAACTTAAACTGGTGCAGAACGCGGCGGCTCGTCTGCTGCTGGGAGCCTCCAGGTCATCCCACATAACTCCCATCCTGCGCGAGCTGCACTGGTTGCCAGTTGGATTGGGGGTCTCCTTCAAGGTGTTAGTCTTGACTTTCAAGGCCTTACATGGCTTGGGGCCAGTGTACTTGAGGGAGCAGCTTACCCCATACGTACCCAGAAGATCACTGCGTTCGAAGGGCCTCAATATGCTCGAAATTCCGGGACTGAAAACCTGCACGCTGTCCAGCACACGGCAAAGGGCGTTCTCCGTGGCAGCCCCAGTGTTATGGAACTCGCTGCCAGCCGAGACGCGAGCCTTGCGGGACCTGATGGCGTTCCGCAGGTCATGTAAGACCTGGCTATTCAAGCAGGCATTCGGCCCGACCACCATCTGAATGGCCTACTCCTTAGCTGTGCTGCTGCCATTATTGACCCTGCTGTTTTAATTATTGTATAACTGACCATGACTGCCATGGTATTTTAAAATGTTAGTATTTTTTTAGTATGTTTTTAGTTGTTAACTGGTAGGTTTTATCTTGATGTCTTGCATATATGCTGGAAACCGCCCTGAGCCTCGGGGAGGGCGGGTTATTAAGTTGAAATAAATAAATAAATAAATAAATAAATAAATTCCAAAACTGTGGCAGACAGTAGAGTCTCGTCCACCTACCATGTTCTCCAAGGGACGGAGAAAGAGATAGTGTACTGCAGAATGGCAGATTTGCTGGGAATGTGATCTGGCCTACCTCGGGTCTCTTTTTCAGGAGGAGGAAGAAGAGATGGTAATGTATACATGATAATGAATGGATGTTATATGTGTGTGAACGTTGAATACAATGTAATATTCCCTTTGTTTGTGTACTCAATGTAGCTATAGAGTCTGTGTGTCTACTTTCTTCCTTTGTATTGCTCTGTGGTATACACTGTCTCGTTGTGAACGAAATAAAAGAAGCTTTTAATGCTTTTGAATGTTTAAAAAAATACCCATGACATATTTATTTATTTATTTATTTATTTATTATTTGGGCTTCTATGCCGCCGACTCCCTGAGGCTCGCGGCGGCTTACAGGAGCCGAAGGGCACAGTAAAATACAGGCAATAAGCAGTTAAAAACAATTAAAAACAACAGCAGTACAGTAATTAATAACACAGTTAAAACAATGAACAGCACATCATCCTCAGAAGAACGAATAGATGGCGGGGCATGGGCAGGACTTACTCACCAAAGGCCTGCTTAAACAGGTATGTTTTACAGGCCCGTCTAAACGGGAGCAAGTCCTTCATAGCCCGAGTTCCGGCCGGGAGGGCGTTCCACAGCGTAGGTGCTATGACAGAGAACGCCCTCCGGCGGGTAGCAGTCAGCCTTGCGAGTTTAGCTGAAGGTATCTCCAGGAGATTGGAGTCCTCAGACCGAAGTGATCTCGGAGGGCAATATGGGGTGAGACGGTCCCTCAAATACGCTGGCCCCAGGCCGTGTAAGGCCTTAAAGGTGAGGACCAACACTTTGAAGGTGATCCGGTGCTCAATTGGCAGCCAGTGCAGATCCTGCAAAACAGGTGTTATGTGGCGCCAGCTGGCGTGCCAGACAGGAGCCGGGCGGCAGTGTTCTGCACTAGCCTGAGCTTCCGGGTCACCGACAGAGGAAGGCCAACGTAGAGCGCGTTGCAGTAATCCAGCCTTGAGATGACTGTGGCTTGGATCACCGTGGCCAGATCGTTCCGTGAGAGATAGGGGGCCAGCCTCCTTGCCTGTCGCAGATGAAAAAAAGCGATCTTGCTGACCGCAGAGACCTGGGCCTCCATGGTCAGCTGGGAGTCCAAATGGACCCCCAGGCTCTTTACGGAAGGCGATGGGCATAACACCGCACCGTCCAGGCTCGGAAGCTGGACATTAACATCACCCGGGCGACCCAGCCACAAGATCTCCGTCTTCGCCGGATTCACCCTCAACCTACTGGCTCGCAGCCATCCAGTAACGGTTTCGAGGCAGTGTTGGAAATTATCGGGGACAGAACCCGGCCTGCCCTCCATCCTCAGAATGAGCTGGGTGTCGTCAGCGTACTGGTGACACTCCAGCCCATAACTCCGCATAGGCTTGAACCAGTCTCCCTGAGTCTTACTCCAATCATGTTTGTAGAATCAGTTCTTTTAACACAGAGTCAAAATCATACAAATCTTGTTTGACTGCAGCTCTCAGTATTCCTGTCTATTAGGGTTGCCATATGTCCCTTATTCTAAGGGACGTCCCTTATATTGGCCCTAAAATTTGTGTCCCGTTTTTTCAGGCCCTGTCCCTTATTATTAACTAACAGGACAGGACTGGGCAGGGTTGACCAGAGGAAGGCGTGCACTGCGGTTTCCATGGCAATGCCTGCCCGGGGATTCCAACTCGCAGGGCAGGCTGACAGTCGTGCGCTTGCGAGTGTGTGCCTGCCTGCATCCCCGTTGGAAGGAAGGGGCGATACAGGACTTTTTCAAAGTACAGTAGACTCAACCGTTACCCAAGGGGAATGTTAGATCATATTGGATAAAGATAGTTTCTGGTTGCTTGATAGTTACTCTTAAAATAGGCCTAGCTGTGTACCCCAATACTATACAATGCTGTGTATCCCATACTATACCATTAACTATTGACATAATAATAATGAAGATGTACTATCTTATAAATTTTATTTTATTTTAATGTTTAGACAGTGCACTTTTAAAGTCAGCAAAGTCAAGTACTAAATACAGATGGAGAAAACAAGGTAGTTCTAATAACATTTTTTCTGCATGGCAAAACATGCAGAAACATACCATGTACTGTTAAGAGGGTGTAAGACAGTTTCTTTTGTGAGTTTCAATCATTATCTTATTCTGTTAATAAAACTATTCATACCTAACGTTTGAGCTTCAAGTTTTTATGAAGTGTCCCTTATTTTTGTGAAAAATCCCGTAAATGTCCCTTATTTCTTATATCAAAAAGTGTCTATTGTCTATTTAAGTTAGAGCTGAGGGACTTGCAGATTCCCATCTTGGATTTAGGATGTGGGGATGCATTGAAAAATGGATGGAACACTCTTTTTGTCTTCTTTATTATCCTTGACCTATAACTCTTTAGTAAATCCAGCTTCTATCTGGCTCCTGCTTTAGTACTTGTTTCTGCCTTCTTCGAGAAGGAGAGGGAGGAAGTCTTTTGTGTTCAGAGAATTGTGCTTACCTTATGTAAACTGTACAAGAATCCTCCAAGGGGCATTAGTACTATCTCTTACAATTCAGAAGAAAGGACTGAAATGACAGTGTCGCCTACAGATATCAAACAACTGACTAAGACTTCCACAGTATGCGTACTTGGCCATTCATTACTCTAACACAGTGTTTCCCAACCAATGTGCCGTGGCACACTAGTGTGCCATGAGCGATCATCAGGTGTGCCGTGGGAAATTGGAACCTCCAATCCCCTTTCTTCCCCCTCCTGCCGAACACTTTTTCTTCTCCATTTGGGCTCCCTTCTTCCCAGCCTTGCTCTGCTTGCTTTGCCTCGCTATGCTCACGCTGCCGCTTCTGCGGGAGGGGGGAGGGAGGAAGACGTGACCCGTGCGGGCGCTACTGTGCAGACTCGCCCCACGTCTTCCTCCCTCCCCTCCACAGTGCTCTCTGGATATAGGTGAACTACAATTCCAAAACTCAAGGTCAATGCCCACCAAACTCTTACAGTATTTTCTCTTGGTTATGGTAGTTCTGTGTGGGAAGTTTGATTCCATTCCATCATTGGTGGAGTTCAGAATGCTCTTTGATTGCGGGTGAACTATAACTCCCAGCTGTTGAGCAAGACCTTCGTGTGTGTCTTTCTGCCATTTCTACCAGGATATCTATGTTGTGTTCATTGAAACAGGTCCAGGTTTCACACTGAGTGTATAAATACATTTAAAAACATGTTAACTATATGTATTACTGCGTTAGAGTGTCATTTTGGTTGGTGGTGTGCCCCAGGATTTCGTAAATGTAAAAAATGTGCCGTGGCTCAAAAGAGGTTGAAAACCACTGCTCTAACAGAGAACTAATTTTCCAGATGAAGTATGTAAGGATTTACAAGCAGAGTTGGATGCACAAGCTAGGCAAATTCAAGATTAGGGCCACAGATTATTTGTGGGGAGGATCAGGGGTTTAGAGGAACACACACATAACATGCAATGACAAATTTTGCAAAGCTGTGGGGCTTCTTAAATAATTAGATCAAGACGTCTTTATCTAACATGGCTTGATGTGGTGGTTTGGGTGTTGGACTACAACTATGGAGGCTGGGGTTCGAATGACTGCTTGGCTATTGAAACCCATTGGGTGACCCTAGACACTAGGCCTGGGTAGGTTCGTCGGAATGCTTGTAAAATCAGAATGAATTCGGATTAAATCCACTTTTGAAGCGGTATCGAAGCAATGTAAGCAACCTGGTAGTAAATTTGCCAATTCGAAGCCATTGCCGCCATTTTCGGAAAGGAATCGGCAAACATCCAAACTGGAGGAGGAGGAGTCATGGTAAAAGCAGTGGCTGCATTCTCCATCGCCCGTGGGTGTCAGCGCCGCTTGGTCTGGTTGTTGTCCTAACGGACCAAGCCCCGCGCGCCATCAGATAAGAGCAACATCTGGCGGCCTTTGAACTGGAACTGGCGGGCTTTGATATGGAACGCCCTTTGATGTGCCAGGCACCTTTCCTGAACTTTGATATGCGGAGAGCCGGATGGTCATCCCTGAGGAAGGAGGGACCCAGCAGGGGGGCGGGCCAGGGAGGGCTTTTGAAGAGACTCTTGCGCGGGAAAACTTTAGTCTATCTTTTCTTGCTTTGGATTAAGGACCTATTAAACCACTTATCCTTCAACCCCGTTTGGAGTGAGCTTGCTTTACTAGACCCCCCTTGCCGGAGCTGACAGTGGGCACCCTTCACCTTTTGCAGGGCACCCTCCGCCACTCGCAGGGCTCCCTCTATCACCCATGGTGCGCCCCTTTGCCACTCGCGGGGCACCCTCTGCTCACAGCCTGTCTGCCGTGCTTCCACTGCAAGCGAGCGAGCACCAGCCGCCAGAGATGCTTGTGACAGAAGCCCAGAAGTCAGGGAGGCAGCTGGGACTCTGGGGCCAGGAAAGGAAGAAAAGAAGGGAGAAGGGAAGGAAAAAGCAAAGGAGGACAAACAGAGGGAGGGAGGGACAGAAGGAAGGAAGGAAGTAGATTGGGGTTTAGAAAGAGAGGGAGAAAGAAAGAAAGGAAGAGAAGGACTGGCGGGATGGAGGGAGGGAGGGAAGGAAGGAAGCCAGATGGAAGAAAGGAAGAAAATAAAAGAAGAGAGAAGGAGTAAGGGAGGGAGGCACGAAGGAAGGGAAGGGAAGAAGAGAGAAGGGAAGGAGAAAGGCAGAAGATCTTTGGTCTAGATCAGTGGTTCCCAAATTTTTTCCAGAAAAAATTTTACTCACCGCCCCCCTATAAATTAATTCGTTTTAAAAATGTAATAGCAATTAAACAGACAAATATATGTATTAATGCAGTGGTTCCCAAACTTTCTAATGCCGTGAGCTCTAAATAAGGCTCCTCATGTTGTGGTGACCCCATCCATATTTTCATTGCTACTTCATAAATAATTTTGCTACTCTTATAAATTCTAATGCAAATATCTAAGATGCAGGATGTATATTAGAACATAATTAAAGCATAGTGATTATTAATCACAAAAACAATATGTTTGGGGGAGTATGGATAACGGATGATGGGATTTGCAGTACCTTCAACCAATTCAGCTCTGACTTCCACAGCCGAGATCCCATGAATGACAGACCTGGACCAAACTTGGCACACAGAAGCCCCATGACCAACAGAAAATACTGGAGGGGTTTGGGAGGAATTGACAGTGATTTAGGGGAGATATAGTTCACCTACATTTGGAGAGCACTCTGAACCCAAACAACCCTGGATCTGGACCAAATTTGGCACAAATACTCAATATACCCAAAGTTGTGGGGGGTTGATCTTGTCATTTGGGAGTTGTAGCTGCTGGGATTTATAGTTCACATATAATCAAAGAGCATTCTGAACTCCCAACAGCAATGGAATTGAACTAAACTTGAGCAATAGAGAATACTGGACCTTGGAAATTGGGAGCTGCTTGCATTTTCCTTCGTGCCACGGCCATCTCCCAGGAGGCGCCTGCAAACGCTGCTGCGACTCAGGGGGCATTTGCAGATGCGTAGGCTTTCCTTCTCCGCTGGATCAACTGGAAGGCACACACTCGCAAGCGCGCGACTGTCTCAGCCTGCCCGTTGGAATCCCTGGGCAGGCGTTTTCCTGGAAACCGCAGTGCGCCCCCCCTTCCTCTCCTCAACTCTGCCCACAGCACAGTCCCGTATCACCACTTCCTTCCAAGGGATCTGTTGGATTGGAAGGGGCAATACAGGACTGCGCCATGGGCAGAGTTGAGGAGAGGAAGGGGGCGCGCACTGCGGTTTCCAGGCAGTGTCTGCATGGGGTTTCTGGCAGGTGCACATTTGCGCGCTTGCGAGTTGGAATCCCACCACTGCCCCCTTACAGGGCTTCAGTGCCCCCCAAATTCTCCTCAGCCTCCCACCACCCCCTTGGATCGCCTCACTGCCCACTAGAGGGCAGTACCACCCACTTTGGGAACCACGGGTCTAGATGGTCTTCAGAGGTCCCTTCCATCACTATTATTAATATTAATATTATCAATCTTAATAATATTGTTATTATCTGTTGGGGTGAGTTGATTGTGCTTTCCCTCCATGAAGGCTGAATGGGGTTGGACTCACTAGATGGTCGAGTGGTGGAGGGCACCTCGTGAATGGTGGAGGGTGCCCCACGAGCGACGGAGGATGCAGCCACTGCTTTTACCGCGACTCCTTCTCCAGTTTGGATGCGGCTGTCACCCCAGTTCTGACGCAGAGAGAAGACATCTGCCTCCAAACTGTTTTAAACATGCATGTCCACCATTAAAGAAACCATTCTGAAATTTCGGAATTTATTCTGAAAAATTAAAAAAAAAATCGGAAGTCAGTCCCACCCCATCTTTCCCTTATTTCCAAATTAAATATATTTATTATTGTTATTATTATATTTCTGCCCCATATATTCCAAGAATTAAAGCAAGGAAGAAAGGAGCACCCCAGCCCTCATCTTCCCCCTTATTTACAAACTAAATACATTTATTATTATTATTATTATCATATTTTTATTATTATCATCTGCCCCATATATTCCCACCCCCATCTTCCCCTTATTTACAAATTAAATACATGTATTACTGTTATTAAACTGCACCATATATTCCCACCCCCACCTTCCCTGTTAAGCCCCATATATTCTGCTTCCCCTTAAGCCCTACCTTTCCAAACGCGCTGGATCCAGGCGGCGGCGGGCGAGGCGACGGGCGGGCAAGGCGCCTGCGCCATCTGTGCGGTGCCTGCGCTATCTGTGTGGCGCCTACGGCATCTCAAAGATGGAGCGCGCTCCGCCTCACAAAGACGGAGGGAGGGCGGGAGGAGGAGGAGGGAGCCTGCTCCTCCTCCCTGCCCTGCCCCGCCGTGAAAAAATAATAAAAATAATAATAATAAATAAATAAAAATATATATTTTTTACTTTAAACAGCCGATTTCTTTTTTTAAAGGGTAGGGGGCCGTAGGGAAGGGGCTGGGGCTGTATACGGCCCGCGGGCCAGCAGTTGGACAGCCCTGTTCTAGAACATTTAATGTTCTTATGTTTGGTTCAAATGTGTCAACTCTCTCCTGAAATGTAAAATGTGCAATTTGGGATTAACATATAAATGTGTGAGTCAGTGTCAAAAATAATATAATAGAAAAAAACATTGCTTTGCTTGGGATGGGGCTAGTCTAATCTGTAGGAGTACACAAACAATGAAGTGTGAAAAGTATGCTTTTTAATAATTGGAGAAAACTAAATTGAGGGAGAACGGATCAGGAAGAAATTCCATCTCAGTCTGGGAATAAAGTCGTGCAGAGAAGGCACTGAGTTATTTATCACCACAAAGCTAATAGCATCAAGAGAAATGACAGCCAAGGCTGCTAGGAGAACTCTGCTACGTTGCTGACACTCCCAAAATAACTCTGCATGTCCTGGTTTTCTTGTCACCAAACAAGAAATGTCTGGAAACAATAGAGATGCATAAAAGTATTCATAGTGAAAGCGGACAGCATAAAGCATAGATGGGTATAGTTGGGCCACAGGCAACATAGATTTCTTAGGACCTCAAAGTGTGGGCCCTGAACCTATCCCTTAACCCCCACACCCCCAATTCCACAGATATCCCCAAAATTGAAAACAGTCCACAATAGTTGTCAAGGATTGGGTTGGGGTGGGGAGAGAGAAACCAAATCAATCCCATTGAGACTCCAATGGCTGGTTAATCATCAGCAATAGATCACACCTATTGAAAGATAGGTAGTTTGAAGCCTGGGTTGGGGTGAGCACCCGACCTTCAGCTCAGCTCACTGTCCACCTAAGTGAGATCGGGACCTACTCTGCCCTGTATAGCATGTCCTACTGCATTATACGCATTTATGCCATTGGCTGTTGTGTATTTTTACTGTTTTATTGTTTTTATCTGTTATGGTTTTATGTTCGGATGTATCATGTAAGTTGCCCCGAGCCACCCGGGAGTGGCGACACATAAATTCGAACAATAAATAAATAAATAAATAAATAAGTAAATAAATAAATAAGTAATTTGAAAACAGCTGTGAGCAGAGAAATTAGGCACCTCTTAAGCGGGGAGATATTTTACGGCACCATAAAAAGGAAATACCAGAAAATGCTGGTGATCAAAGGAAAAGGAAGTCTGTAATCATGAGTTCTTTGTCATAGAGCAGGGCTGCCCAGGAAGTCGATCACGATCGACCAGTCGATCCCGGGACCGAAGGAGGTCGATTCTAGCCAGATGGGGCGCTTCTCAGAGTTGGTGGAGCCAGGCCGCACCAAGCCCCGCCCCCTCCCTGGCTTCAGCACTCCCAGCAGCTGCTCCAGGTTTGTAAAGGGCCAGGCCAAGCCAGCCTTGTGCTAGCTATGCCACCACTGGCTTGGCATTGCCATCCTCAAGCCTGGAGAAGCTGCTGGGAGCTCCAAAGCCAGAGGGGAGGGGGAGGGGCTTGGCGCAGCCTGGCTCCGCCCCCTGTGGCTTCCGCTCTAACAGCAGCTTCTCCAGGCTTGACGATGGCAGTGCCAAGCCAGCCTTGTGCTAGCTATGTCACCACTGGCTTGGCATTGCCATCCTCAAGCCTAGAGAAGCTGCTGGGAGCTCCAAAGCCAGAGGGGAGGGGGGGCAGGGCTTGGTGTGGCCTGGCTCCGCCCCCCTCTGGCCAAGCCCTGCCCCGCCCCTCCCATCTCCAGCCTTGAGGAGGTAGGTAGATCTTTCTGACTTGGTTTTAATATAAGTAGCTTGCATGCTGAAAAAGTGTAGGCACCCCTGTCATAGAGGATGGAACAACAACACCCCCCCTGTGGCTGGTATTGAGCACAACCTCCAGAATGCCGAAGTTGGGGAAAATGCCAGATACCTCTATCTGTTGTCTGTCCGGTCTGTTTAATGTTTAATGGCATTGAATGTTTGCCATGTATGTGTTCTGTGATCTGCTTTGTGATCTGTTCTGAGTAAGAAGGGTGGATTATAACTGCTGTAAATAAATAAATAAATCCCGAACCAGCTGGCTGCTTGTAGTCTGTAACATCATTTCCAGCATGTCAAAATGCAGTGGTGTGCCCCATTGATGGTAGGCGACACAGGGAAATCCCCCTCTCCCATTGTTGCCCATCTCTGGAGTAAATTAACTCTCATCTTGTAACTTCAGGACACAGAGTCACTTGGTGAAGCTGAATCGTGAGGACAAATCAAACGAAGGTCCCTTCTACACTGCCATATAAAATCCATATTATCTTTATTGAACTGGATTATATGGCGGTATAGACTCATATAATCCAATTCAGTGCAGATAATGTGGATTATCTGCTTTGATAATATGGATTTTATGGCAGTGTAGATGATGCCATAGTCAATATTCTCATGAGGCCAGATTGAAAGAACTTGCTGCCTTGTTGAAAGGGGAGGCGGGTTAAACATTTGCAACAACAACAACAAACCTTATTTGTATCCTGCCCTATCTTCCCACGGGGACTCAGCGTGGTTTCCAACAAACATGGCAAATATTCAATGCCAACATCAAAACACAGAAACCGTAAACTTTAATCATGAACATTAAATTACAGGGAGACTTTGCATTGAGTTGGCTAATCCTGCCATAAATTGTTCAACAAGTGCCATAAGTCAGCTAGGACTCACTGCACGTGTAGTCTTAGATGACACATGAAATCCATAATATAATTGATCTCCAGCAGTGATATGAAATCTCAGAGCCCTCAGAACAAAGCAAGAGGAATGCCAAGACTGCACTAGTCATTCTTAGGTTTGTTGAGACTGTAATCCCCAAATGATGAGCCACTTTGGTTTTCATCCTGGGAGAAAGATATGATATAAATAAAATAAAATTCAACATCTTCAGGGTAAAATTCAAGATAATGTAGAGTACTGGTGTCGTAGCTCAGAGACCAAGGAAGCCAAGCTCAGGAGTAAAAGGGGATAACAAAAGGTTTATTGAACAATAACTGGAAAAAGAATGAACAAAAAAATAGCCAATTCGGCTCAAAAACCCTCAAAAATCCCAGGAAAAAGTCCCAAAAAATAAAGCAGCAAACAGCCCAAAACAAACACCAGACGTCCGTCTGTGAAGTCCGAAGGGAGAATCCAGAAGAGTGGTCGTAAATCTGGTCCAGAAGTCCAGGGCAGGAGAAAAGCAGATGAAAGGAGGAGACCATTAAGGCAATCAGGAGCTGAGTATACATGAATAGCACAAATCATAGTCCCCATAAAACACAATGTCAGCCTCCCTCCATTTCATACAATACCAAACTCTGTAGCAGAAACTCACGTAAGCTCAGCGGAGACCAAGCCCCGCCTCAGGGACACACGGCAGGTAACTAAACAGAAAATCATACATTGAATTCCAAACCCTCCCACCTTTTTCCAAACATCAGCTACAGCTGCCACAGCAGCTCATCCCTTGAACAAAGTGGAGAAATAGCCCATAACTCAAGAATATCAGGAAACAGGAACAAGGCACTTGATATCAGGAACACAGGAAAGTCAGAGACAAGAACCAGACATCAACTCTTTGACCGCCGCAAATGCAGCCCCAAAAACCCATTTCTTATATAGCACTTACACATCGCTGTCTTCTGAAGACCCTCCTTGATCATGAGCACCAGCTGCTGCATCTCCTACAGCTGCTGTGCTCTGTGCAGACCTCCAATCTTGCCAACGCTGTTGAAAACTTAGAGTGTCCCAATCTGTTTCTGAACCCCCAGAAGGCCAGTCTAAGTCACTGTCAAAGCCACAGAAGGTGTCAGAATTAGACTCTTCGTTACACACATCCCTTACTTCCTGAATCAATGCTGAGTCTAAATCCGTATCAATTTCCTCTGACCCCATTTCTTCTTCCCCAGGAAAACCTTGGAAGGTTGCTCAATCAGAAGGTGCTCTAAGTGTCTGCCGGATCCTTTTTCTCTGTTCCAATCCTTCCACACTAGAATCACTAGCAGCCCTTTTCCTTCCAGCTGCAGACTCTTGAACACCCAGAGCCTCACCCCATTCCATACTATTGCTTGATGCTATTGACCCAGCATCTTCCCCAATACTACTACTAGTAGTAGCTGAGGGCTCAATCTCAACAACTGGTGGTATGCCACATGATTTTGGACTCATGAGGAAACTTTGGAGTTGTCCATTTCGTGATGAGGGCAAGGAGTATACAACCGTATAGATATTGGAACCCTACAGATATTGAATTGAAGCTTTCAACATTCTCATAGTTAGTTCTGCTGATTGGAGATCTTGGGAATTGCAATCCAAACACACACACACACACACACACACACACACACACACTAGCTTCGGTACCCAGCAATGCCCGGGTTATTTGAAAAAGTTATTTTAAATTTTCTTTTATGAATAATCCCATTGAGAGAATGCATAAGATTGTGGGTAAACTACAATTCACATCATGCCAGGTTAACCCCTTCAAACTCCATCAATACTTAAAGTTGGTCTTGTTCGGCATGTGTGCCAAGTTTGCTCCAGATGAGTCATGAGAGGAGTTGAGTGTGCTCTCTGGCTGCAAGATGAACTACAACTCCCACTATGGTGGGTCAGTCTCCTCAACCCCCCCCCCCTTCCGGGTGTGCTCAGTTGATCATGGTGGTTCTGTGTACCAAGTTTGTTCCAGATCCATCATTGTTTGGGTTCACAGTGGTTTCTGGATGTAGGTGAACTACAGCTTCTATAAACGAAAGCCAATTCCCATCAAACCTTTGTAGTATTTTCTATTGGCCATGAGGATTCTGTGAACCAAATGTGGTCCAGGTTCATTCTCAATGGGAGTCACAGTGTTTTGTCTTGATGCAGGGTGAACTACATCTTCCATCACATTGAGTCAGACAACCAAGCTCCTCCAGTATGTTCAGTTCCTGGTCAATCCTACTCTGTTTCCTGTGTGCTGTGGACAAGAGTAGGAAAGGGTTACGGGAGAGGCAGTGGGTGGGATCATGCAAATTCCTCACTAATTGAGAGAGTAAGCAACACTGAGATGTCTGTGGTGGAGGAAACACATGAAATCTAGGATGAAATTGTCCCTGTTATGAATGCATTCATTTAGGTGGTGGGCAGTATTATGTTTGTGGGAGTTGGTGGCTCTTGTACATGTTCACAATGCTTAATATACCCTGGAGTATCATTGGAGAAGGGCCTTTGGTGGCTTCTCAGTGATGGGGGCCATAGCTGTTTGTGGGAGTGGGAGCCTGTGTGTTGAAATGGGAGCCCCAGCCACACATATGCACATAAATACTTTCATTATTATTATGGAGATAGAAGATATATATCTATATCTATATATATAAAAATCTTTGTGTCGTCGTTCTTGGCTTAAAAACAACAAAACCCCTGAACGGAAACACACCAAATTTGGCAACCCAACGCCAAACAGTACGAGGTGTGACCAACACTCAGAAAACTTTTTTAAAAAACAAAGACAATCACTTATAAATCGCAAAAGTGTTGGGGGACTCCATTTTCTAGCATCCCCCGCGCCCACGGTGAACATGCATGCAAACCCCTTCTCTCTCCACATCCCCCCCCCGCATGGACACAGAACATGAGCTGCGCTGACCTCCAAGCAAGGGATACTTTGGCGCTCCAGCTAGAGGCCATAACACCGCCATGGTGGGGGTGAGCGAGTGAACGAGTGAGGCGGGGAAAGCCAGGAAGGCCGTCAGTGGGAAGCCTCACCCGCCGCACTGGCTTCTGGCCTCCTCAGGTGCCGAGCCATGGGCCGGCTTCGGACTCCTCTTCCTTTATCTCTCTCTTTCTCTCGCCCGTCTCCTCAGGCTCTGGTGGTGACATGAGGGGCTCTGGCAGCACTTCTGCAAATTAGAAAGCCAGGCTGAGCTCGCCGAGGGAAGCCGCCACCATTGGGAGGGAAGAGAGAGTGAGATGAAAATGGAGGTGGAGAAGACTCCTCAGTCCTGAGGGAAGCTCCTGGTCTCTTCCTGACCCTGTTTTCCCACACATTGAGGATCGACGCCAGGTCTGGGCAAGCTTAGGTCCTCCAGTCCTCCTTTCTGTCTGTCTGACTGTCGCTCTCTCTCTCTCTCTCTCTCTCTCTCTCTCTCTCTCTCCTCGGAGCCGAAGGTGAACTTCCTTCCTTCCCCAACAGGCCGTTGAGTTCCCTCCTCTCTCCACCATTGCCAAGCGCCATGGCCCGGGGCCTCCTCGGGCCCTCCTCCTGCTCCTAAGGAAGGAAGGGAGAAAGGAGGACAATTTGCCCTAAACAAGGACAATTCTGTGGCATGTTCCAGAGTAGGCAAACCAGACAATCTCCACAGCAACACTGGCAAAGAAACAAAAAGAAATACTGTTTACCCACAAGCAGGCATGTAGCCAGGGGGGGCGCTAAGGGGGCTTCAGCCCCCCCCCTGAAATTCTCAGGGTGGTCAGCGAAAAGGCCTTACTGGTACATTATTTAAACTGTTATGTTTATTCATAACATGATCTGATCACCATGCTCATTATATCCCACATTAATGGGGTTATTGGGATAACAATACAAAAGGTTTGCTAGGGTAGACCCTCTTCCACCCAGTCTCAGCCCCCCAGCCCCCCGAATCAAAATCCTGGCTACCGCCCTGCCCACAAGCATAAAGGAATAACATTACAAACCAACACATTCTCATTACTTCATTTTCCAAAACACCAGACTAGGCCACAGCAGAGAGAAAGAGAGAGAGAGAGAGAGAGAGAGAGAGAGAGAGAGAGAGAGAGAGAGAGAGAGAGAGAGAGAGAGAGCGAGCGCACGTAATGCAGTCCCTCTGGAGACTGCACCAGTCCATAATATAGGAAGGAGAAGGTTATAATTAAATTCCCCAGATTCTAAACAACATGTATCAGAAATTCAGCATTTCCCCCCTCTTTGTGGAAAAAATGCTCATGGGAAAAGATCTTGAGCAATAAATTAGCAGGAAGGGTTACAGAGCTCTCCTCTGCTGAGGGGGAAAAGTACTGTAGCAACCCAGCCTCTAGCCCAGCCGGGGGGGTCAGGGGATGCCCCGGGGGTCCCAATTGCTTTGGACCCGATTGCTGGAGATTCAGGTGAACTGGATGATGGGGCCGCTGGGCCTGCATCTCCTACAGAGAGCTTGCAATGGGAAGATGATTGGCCCGAGGCCTACGAGGACGAGGAAGGTCAGTCTGACCCAGATTCCGATAACTCGTATGAGAGGCCAGGTGGGAGAGGTTCCCAAGAAAGAATCTGGGAACCCGCGGGGGATGAGTCCATGGAAACAGAACAGGAGGATGTTTCCCATGAAGATAGTGAGACAGCTGTGGAACGGGAGGGAAGGAGCTTTGACCGCAGGAGGAGCATCGAGAGCAATAGACGGGACTGGCGGCGAAGCCTAGAGCGTCGCTGGTCTCACAAAGGGGGAACTTAAATATACGTTCTGTGGGAACGGATCCTCAGTTGAACGGCCACTTCTGATCTGAAGGAAGTGAAGCGTTCTGGATCCCTGAAGCCAGCGTTGACTTGCATTGCCAAGGAGCGTCCTTGGGCCTTGTACCTTGCCTTGCCTTGCCGTGCCTTCAAGAGAATTGCCTTGTTCCACGGATACCTTGTTTTGCTTTGATTCGCTTTGTTTTTATGGACATTGATTTGGAGTTATTCCCTGCTTTTACTTGGACATTTACCGCAGACCCTTTTTGGTCTAATTGCTTTTACTTGGACATTTACCTTTTTCACCTGTTCTTTATTATTCAATAAACCAGTCTTTCTCAACCGGTGTGCCGTGGCACACTAGTGTGCCGTGACAGACCTCCTGCTGTGCCGCGAGAAAAGCTCTCTGCCCCCCTTCCTCCCCCCTCCTGCCGAACTCCTGCTGCTTGGGGGAGGAGGAGGAAGGGCCGGGCGGCGACGAAGAAGAAGGGACCGGGGCGCCGCCTCCTTCGGCCATTTCCCCAGCCAGCCTCCAATCCGCCATGACTCCCACCATGACTCTCGCCCCTCGCTCCCTGAAGCCACGTGGAGGAGCCCCACCCACTGAAGCCCATCCACCGCTCATGCTCCTCCTCCGCGCGGCTTCAGTGAGTGAAGGGTGGGAGTCATGGTGGAGAGCGGCGCTGGGGAGGGGGGCCAAGACTCCCACCCCTTGCTCGCACTGCCTCCTCAAGGCTGGAGAAGCTGTGGGAGAGCTGAAGCCAGGGGGAGGGGGAGGGGCATGGCAGGGCATGGCTCGCCCCATCCTCCCGGCTTCAGCTCTCCCACAGCTTCTCCAGCCATGAGGGGACAGTGCCAAGCCAGCATTGTGCTGGCTCTGCCACTGCTGGCTTGGCACTGCCCCCTCAAGGCTGGAGAAGCTGTGGGAGAGCTGAAGCCGAGAGGAGGGGGCGGGCCATGGCATGGCCTGTAGGAGAGCTGAAGCTGGGGGGAGGGGGCGGGGCTCTGCCCCCTCCCCGGCTTCAGCACTCCCAGCAGCTGCTCCAACCTTGAGGGGACAGTGCCAAGCCAGCATTGTGCTGGCTCTGGCACCGCTGGCTTGGCACTGCCCCTCAAGGCTGGAGCAGCTGCTGGGAGAGGTGAAGCCGGGGTAGGGGCGGGCATGGCGCAGCCTGGCTCCGCCCCTCCCCCGGCTTCGCACTCCCAACAGCTGCTCCCAGCAGGCCACCATCCCCAGCCGTTCTTTACTGTGTTAGAGTGTCATTTTGTGTCATTTTGGTTGGTGGTGTGCCTCCAGATTTTTTTAATGTTAAAAGTGTGCCGTGGCTCAAAAAAGGTTGGGAAACACTGCAATAAACAGTTAATTGATCATTGTCTCTCTGTGTGTGTTTAAGGGGCCGGGCCAAGACCCAGCATCATGACAAGTACATTCTTCCATCCATTCTTGATCATGGATTTTGAGTTATTTCTAAATGAAATAAACCAACTGTCAATTTTTTTTGTCCTAATAGCAGTTTTGTCCTAATAGAAAGCTGCCATGCTGTCTAGACTGCTCTCCATGGTACTGGAAAAAAAAATCTAGGCTGTGTACAGATAACAGAGAAGGCAAGTTTTATCTTGCAGAATGAATAAAACACGCCATAGCACAAAGGTTACCTTTTAAATGCACATCTTTCAAACATGAGAGTTGCAAGCCTCAAAGTGCTTGCTTGAGAATAAGGCTATTGATTTGGACGTACGCATTCCAATGCAACTGCAACAGAATAAGCTGTTTAATGTTTGATTCTGGCTTCGGGCAGTGGCCCCTTTGCGTCTAAGCAACCTCAGCTTTGGTTCTGGGCTTAATGGCTGAAGTTTACAGATTTGAAGAGGCAAGCTTTAAACTTTTGAAAACTTTAAGGGCATATTAAGAGATGTTCTAACAGTCAATCAGAAACTCGGAAAAGTTCCTGGCTCCTTTCCATTTCCACGTACCTTAAGATTCCAACATCGCCTGGCCCAGTAGCCTGAACTTATATTGACTAGTCATTACTGGCATGTTAGTTTATGGAGATCTGATCCATGGTGGCAGCTGGTTTCTATGTCAGTGATTTTAGTCCAAAGTGCTTACTCCTAATCCCTAAACAGGCCCAACATTTTAGCTCTAGTTCAGACTAAATTCCAGAGTGAATTTACTATAGCATGATGTAAGGACTTACCCAGTTGGCATGTGCAGTCGGCCTATGTAAACAGTTTGGTATCCATGTTAAATTTCTTGTGCCTGCAAGACGGCCTTTTTCTATCTATGGCAAGCAAGATGCCTGTCTCCCTACCTATCCCGACGCGACCTAGCCACGGTGATCCAAGCCACGTTCATCTCAAGGCTCGATTACTGTAACGCACTCTACATTGGCCTTCCTTTCTCGGCGATCCGGAAGCTTAAACTGGTGCAGAACACAGCAGCTCGCCTCCTGCTGGGAGCTCCCAGAACAGCCCATGTAACACCTCTGCTGCGCGAGTTGCACTGGTTACCCATCAAATTCCGGATTTCCTTCAAAGTGCTAGTCTTGACTTTCAAGGCCTTGCATGGTTTGGGTCCAGTGTACTTGAGGGAGCGGCTTGCCCCATATATACCCAGAAGCTCGCTGCGTTCAGAGGGTCAGAATCTTCTCGTAGTCCCAGGTGCGAAATCTTACAGGTTGGCCAGCACCCGACACAGAGCATTCTCAGTGGTTGCACCGACCTTGTGGAACTCTCTGCTGGCTGAGATGTGTGCCCTGCATGACCTGATGGTCTTTCGCAGGGCCTGAAAAACTTGGCTGTTCTGGCAGGCCTTCAGTGAATGACTGGCACTTTACCAACAAACCACGCCACCAGATTATGCCACCTCGTACCGAAGATTGGTTTAACTGTTTTAGCTATTTTAACTGTTGCATCGGGATGCCCAATGATATATTGATTGTTTTTAGAATGTTTTATGATGTTTTTAGGATGTTTCTGAGTATTTGCTTGCTGTGTATTTTGTTATGTTGGAAACCGCCACGAGCCTTGTGGAGTGGCAGTCTAGCAAATTTGAACAATAAATAAATAAGAAGGGATAGTCAGGAAAGTGGGAGTGGCTTGGAACCTCCTCAGAGAGGGAGAGCTGCCTGGGAGCAGCTCTCCCTCTCTGGGAGGGGGAGGAGCCAGCTATCTTCGGAGGGAAAATGTGTAGCTTTTTGAGTGAGTTGAGAGTGAGCAGTCAGTAAAGACAGAAGTGTCTTGGAAAGCTGACAGGGAAGTTCTGTGAGAACCTGACAGGCAGTCAGTCCACAGGCTTTTTATCTCTTGGGGTTTAGAGATTGGCTCACAATCTGGGCAGCCAGCTACAGGGAACTCTAGAAGAGAGTTAGGTAGTTAGGGTGTTCCTGAAGGCCTGAGTGAATTTTCAGGGAATTAACTAGATTCAGTTAGTTGGACAACTCACTGCTAGTCTGAGAATTAGAGGGAGGAAGTTTTAGGTAGACGAGTTGTGAACAATACACCAACTAACTAGTTTTGTAACTAAGTTTTCTGAATACCATCGTAACTATTTATTTATTTATTTGTCACGCCTCTATACCGCCCCTCTCAGCCTGAAGGCGACTTGGGACGGTTTACACAAGGCAGTCTCTGCCATCAATACAACACAAGCAAACAAACCAAAAAAAATAACCATATAACAACAAATTAACAATTAAAAACATACAATTGCAATCTCAGCGTCATGTTGAAATCAGTTTCCGTCACATCGTCGTCATTCCATAGATCTAATTAAACCGTTACATTTCATCAGCAAATGTCTGCTCAAACAGCCAGGTTCTTGACTTTCTTGTGAAATGTCAGGAGGGAGGGGGCCGATCTGATGTCTCTAGGGAGGGCGTTCCAAAGCTGAGGAGCCATCACTGAAAAGACCCTGTCTCTCGTTCCCGCCAGTCGCGTCTGCGAAGAAGGCGGAACCGAGAGCAGGACCTCTCCAGGTGATCTTAAACATTTCGATGGTTCATAGGGAGAGATGCGTTTGGACAGGTAAGTAGGACCCGAACCATTTAGGGCTTTAAAGGCTAAAGCCTTTAAAACTAAGCTTTAAGGAAACAATCTTAAGAAACAAGCAAGCTGTAAATAACATCTTTTCTCACAAGTTACGCATCTGTGCCTTTCAAACTCTGCATGTTGCTTCAATAAAAGTTCTAATTGTTAACTTTCAAAGAAAAGCTTCCCGTGTGCCTCATTACATCAAACAGATTGTACCAATTCCAGCATTTCAACAGTCCCAGCCTAAGAGAAGATATTTCACCTCAGAAATCCTCACAGTTCGTGTTAGAATAGCAGCCAGCGCTGGCGTAGAGGGTTTCAACAGTGCTTGAGCCTAGCTTACCTACAACTTTAAAAATCCTAAAGACCATTTTAGGTTGGTGGCAGCGTTAAAGGGCCAAGGTCGTTACACATGGCAACCCCCGTCCCCCCCATCAATGGACTTAATTTGGAAGACATGGGAACTTCAAATCACAGTTGCTCTTTCATCCTCTAAGATGCTTTTGAAGAAGAGTAGCATTATTATTTATTTATGTCATTTTACCCCACTCTTCTCACTCCTGCAGGGGGACTCAGAGCGGTCATTGCCACAGTGATTTATACAGAGTTCAACTGTCTTTCCAGGAAGCCTGTTCAGCAGTCACATAATGTCAAATGGGTATTTCAGATGGTAGACGAAGACAAAAAAATTATTGGACTGCATTTTTGGATTGAGTTGGTTGATGTTTTTAACTTGGCAAACTGTTTTTAATGTATATTTATAATCCAAAAATGCAGTCCAATAAATGTTTTTAATGTATATTTATAATTATTTTACGATGAGATGGTTGTTTTATTATGTGATTACATTGTATGAGATTGAATTGTTGCCTGGTGGAAGTCGTTCTAAGTCCCTCCTCGGAAGTTGGGAAGGACAGGGTATAAATGTTATAAATAAATAAATGCTTGACATATACCTGGGATTCTCTTCATGTATGGCCTACAAAGGCCTATGAAAAGATCAATGCGTGTTTTTAGCCAATCGGTTTCCCATTTGCATTTGCTATACATTTTTTCTTCTTCTTGGCTTTTCTTCGTGAACGAAGATTAAGGAAGGCCTCATCCCACGCTTTCTACAAGCACATTGATGATTCGGAGGTTGGATGTGTCTTTCGAGCCTGTGCAATGGACTCTTCTGGTGGAGCGCAGCGTGCACAGAACTGGCCTCACCCTTTAAACCAAAGGTTCATCTGCCGGGGCCTAGCAAGCTTGGACGGTGGCAGCAAGGTCCTCAGGTCGTAGGTTTGATTTCAGTTACCTTCTCTAGATGGTTGACCTCACTGGGTTAGACAAACACCATCTGCCCGGGTTTGAAATTAGAGTTTTCCTTCTCTTAGGATGGTTGCCACAAGGCTAGAGAGCCCATCCTGCCCGTTGCCGTTCTTTGTCAGACCCTTCGGTTGTGACCCATCTGGCATGGGAGGCACTACCAGTGGCTATTATGCCACCGCCAGCATAGCTCACCACTTCATTAGGGTACGCAAGCCGCTCCCCCACAACAAGGGGGCGCCAACAGAGAGGTAATAAATAAATAGATGCTTGACATATACTTGGGATTCTCTTCATGTATGGCCTACAAAGGTCTATGAAAAGATCAATGCATGTTTTTAGCCAATCGGTTTCCCATTTGTATTTGCTATATACTGCTCTATTTAATCCTTTTCGGTATTGCTCCATTATCCAGGTGGAGGCCACAAGGGGGCACTAGACACTTCATTTCATGGTGGTCATGGGTGCGTTGAAGGAGTACAATCAATTTCCCCTGTTTGCCTGTTGGACCCCCCACTCATCCACCCACGTCCTTTTCAGGGAAACAACCCCACTTTATGATATGGGGAGGGGGGATAACCAGTGAAAACAAGGATATGATTTTCCTCCTTCAACTTCCCCCTCCCATAAAATGAAGTATCCTGCTCTCTCTAGTGCCCCCTTGTGGCCCCTTGTGAAAGAGGGATCCTGTTTTTAAGCTATGCAAGCCATTTAATCTATTTTCCTTCTGTTCTTCTTTTTCTCACTGGCAAATCACATTGAATGAATGAATGTTATTGTTATGCTCATAGGCCAAGAGTGAAAAACTTTGAAACATTAAAAACAGATTTTTAAAGACATGTTAACATTAAGAGTAAAAATTCACAACATTTAAAGCAAAGAGTTCACAAGGTCAGATTTACAATCACTGGAGGTCGGAGAGCATCCCATCTGTGACCGAGTGGAGGCAGAAACTTCTGGAAACTAGTTTAATGGAAAAACTAACAGAGGCAATAAGAGAGAGAGGAAACAGTGATAAGGGAAACACCAAGTGGGATTGGGTGTTACTACAAGAATGCTGCAAAGTGGAATGTAATGTGGTTCTGGGGTCTTATATTGTTACTGTGTGGGCATCGAAGTGCGCCTTACTGTAAGCCGCTCTGAGTCCCCCCTTGGGGGTTGAGAAGAGCGAGGTAAAATCCTGAAATAAATAAATAAATAAATATAGAGGTGTAAATACTATGAAATAGAAAAGCTTGGGATTCACTATTCACTTCTATATGTTTATAATGTATTTTCCTACTATAGGATTTATAAGGACACGTCGGGAAACAGAAGGAAGAGAATATCAAAAGACACTTTAATATAAAATTCTTAGTTTCAACAAGGAGTTGTATCTTTTCTGGAACACTGCTATTTTATTTCATTTTCTTTTCTATCCACAGTAGGTGGATGGATATCCTTCAGCTATCTAGCTCTTTTCTTGATCTCTTACTATTCATCTATGGCTTTTTATATCACTTTTACTATATTGTATTTTTAATCTGTGAAAATCTAATAAAGATATATTTTTTTAAAAAAGATTTACTTATTCTCTTGGGGAACTGCTGATGACGAGACTCCCACAGATGGCTCCAAGACACGCCAAGCTAGCAAAAGTATTTACAGTTTATTTTCAACAAAAAAACACAGCCACAGTCCGGCATAAAAGGAACCCACACCCAAAAAAGCCCAATAAACAAAAACAGGGAAGACGTCCGTCTTTTGAAGTCCTTGGCTTTTTTTTCCGGCTCGAAGTCTGTTGCGATGCGAAGACCCGTCCAAGAAGGAAAGGAAGAGTGCTTCTCAATTCCAGGAGCTAAGTATACAAACAAACACATCAAAGCCCCCGCATCCCACAGCAACTCCCCTCCACCCATATACGATACCAAATAAGAGACAGGCACTCACAGCAACACAGGAAAAGACCAAACGAAACGCGGTAGTCACTAAACATAAAAACACACATTAAAACCCCAAACCCCCAACATACAACATTTTCAGCTAGAGCTGCCATGGCAGCTCCCCCAGAACCCAACATGGAAAACAGCCCAATACTCACAGTTTGCTGGGAATCAGGAACTACGACACAAGAAACAAGAGCACCAAATACAAGAACCAGCAACCCACCAGCAACACCTTGGCCAACCGCAGAGTCCCAAATCCCCAGGCCTTACTTTAATACCCTTACAAATCAGAGTCATCAGACTCCCCACCCAACTCTGCCCCATTCCCTCAGATGCAGCACTGGGTGTGTTCCTCCAATCTTCCCACCTTTGCTGAGCAGTTAAAGGACCCCAGTCCGATTCAACATCCCCACTAGGCCAAGCAGGGTCACTCGAAAAGCCAAAAAAGGAGCTTTCGCTGGACTCAGCATTTATCACATCCCTGACATCTTGCACCAGTGCTGAGTCCAGCTCGGTATCACTCTCTTCTGAGGGTAACTCTCGTCAAACCCTCAAAAGTATCATCACTGGTAGGCTCCCTAAGTATTTGTCGGACCTTTCTCCTGTGCTCTGCCTCTTCCAAACTCTCAGCACTTGCCGCCCTTTTCCTCCCAGCTGCAGTCATTCTGCCCAAACCTCCCTCTTCCAGTGACATGTCCAACACAGAATCCTCCTCCGAGTTACTACCTGTAGCAACTACAGGCTCAGTTTGCTCAACTACAACAGCTGATACAGTCTACTAGGGATATTATCAAATAGTTTTCCTTACTGGAGCAAACTATAGGGAGCATACAACACCCCTATTAAGACAGCTTCATTGGATAAGTTGCCGAGCCAAATTCAAGGTGCAGGTAGGGTTGCCATTTTTTGATATAAGAAATAAGGGACATTTACGGGATTTTCCACAAAAAATAAGGGACACTTCATTAAAAACTTGAAACTCAAACATTAGGTAGAAATAGTTTTATTAACAGAATAAGATAATGATTGAAACTCACAAAAGAAATTGACTTACACCCTCTTTAACAGTACATGGTGTGTTTCTGCATGTTTTGTCATGCAGAAAAAACATTGTTAGAACTACCTAATTTTCTCCATCTGTATTTAGTACTTGACTTTGCTGACTTTAAAAGTGTGCTGTCTAAACATTAAAATAAAATAAATTTTATAAGACACTACATCATGATTATTATGTCAATAGTTAATGGTATAGTATAGTATGGGATACACCGCATTGTATAGTATTGGGATGCACAGCTAGGCCTATTTTAAGAGTAACTCTCAAGCAACCAGAAACTATCTTTATCCAACATGATCCAACATTCCCCTTGGGTAACGGTTAATTAGTCTACTGTACTTTGAAAAAGTCCTGTATCGCCTCTTCCGTCCAACGGGGACGCAGGCTGTCCTGCGAGTTGGAATCCCCGGGCAGGCATTGCCGTGGAAACCACAGCGCGGACCTTCCTCTGGTCAACCCCACCCAGTCCTGTCCTTCTAGTCAAAAATAAGGGACAGGGCCTGAAAATAAGGGACACAAATTTTAGGGCCAAAGTAAGGGACATATGGGAACCCTAGGTGCAGGTTATGACCTATAAAGCATTAAATTATTCGCGCCCCACCTATCTTCGCGATTGCATCTCCTTCTCTAACTCTAAGATATTCCGGAGAGGTACGGTTGGTGGGGACGAGAGAAAGGGCCTTCTTGGTGGTACCACCCCCCCCCCCCGCATCTGGAACACCCTTCCAAGGGAAATAAGACAGGCGCCATCCCTCCCCTCTTTTCGTAAGAGCTTGAAGACCTGGTGATTTCAACAAGCCTTTGAGAATGACCAGTTCTAGCCCAGCCCCAAACATTGTTGAATATGGCTTTGTGCTTATTTATTTATTTATTTATTTACGGCATTTTACCTCGCTCTTCTCAACCCCCGTGGGGGGACTCAGAGCGGCTTACAAAGGCACAATTTGATGCCTACATCACAATCGCAGTATAAAAACACAATATAAAACCCTCCAGCATTCGACACTAAAATACATTAAAATTCAATTATATTCACACATCCTATGCATTCACCTATGTTAAAAACAGTGTTCCCTCCATAAAAGCATTAAACCCTATTCACCAACTTTCCATTAAACTACTAAAGTGCTGTCCTGTGCTACTATGCGAACGCCTGGTCCCACATCCAGGCTTTCACTTTTTTCCTAAATGTCAGGAGGGATGGAATTGATCGTAAGTCGCTAGGGAGCGCATTCCACAGACGGGGGAGCCACCACCGAGAAGGCCCTCTCCGTCGTCCCCACCAGCCGCACCTGGGAAGCCGGCGGGAGCGAGAGCAGGGCCTCCCTGGATGATCTTAAAGTACGAGGTGGGACGTAGCGGCAGATGCGTTCGGATAAGTAAACTGGGCCAGAACCGTATAGAGCTTTAAAGGTCAAAACCAGCACTTTGAATTGAGCTCGGAATTGGACCAGTAGCCAGTGGAGCCTACCTATTACTTCCTACCTATTACCCCGGTCATCCCTCTAATAGGCCCTGGAAATGAGCAGCCACAGACCCGTACTTGCTATTGCTGTTAGCCTGTTATAGCACTGTACTTAATTCCCAGTCCCCTCATATTTTGAGTTTGCACTAGCCTATTATTATTATTATTGCTGTATTTGCTCTTTTCCGTAGTGCTCTTTCTCAATTTCCTTCCCCCGCCTCATGCCCTCATTTCTGAACCTGGTTGTGAAAGAACTAAGTCCCCATTACAATTCATTTAATAGACATTTCTGCTCGTGAGGAGGTTCGTGCCATACCTCGGCCTTCTCATATCTCATGCTGTAGTTTCTTTTTTACAATTATCCCCATACACGCAGAATGCAAATGCCCCTGGGTATCCTAATAAGC
The DNA here is from genome assembly GCA_030556195.1 of Anolis apletophallus. NCBI lineage: Eukaryota > Metazoa > Chordata > Lepidosauria > Squamata > Anolidae > Anolis > Anolis apletophallus. The sequence continues at coordinate 129,525,858 of JARBWK010000010.1, forward strand.
ATATTAGGGACAATATGCTTATTGTTGTCGCCTTCAGGGACAACATGCCAAGGTTGCTATTCAGTTTGTCCCCAAAGGACAGCAAGTGCAAATTGCTGAAGGATGAGTGGGTGAACACTATTGTCCCGGGAGCTCTAATTAGACGAGGGGTGTTGCTATACGCCAACCCAGGAATCTTAATTTGGTAGCACTGCGTTCTGCCCTTTCACAACTCCACTTCCCTGCGAGTTCTCCACTTCCCTGAGAGTTCATGTTCCTTCCGCTCGAAAGGGATGGTTCCTTGTGATCATAGTTGTATTTGGAGACATTCAAGTCTGCTTGAATGTAAGAACTCTCCTTATTTATTTATTTGATTGATTGATTGATTGATTCGATTTGGTATACCGCTTTCTCTGGAGCCCAGAGCGGTTCACAAGATAAAACCAGATAAGAACATAAGAACATAAGAAGAGCCATGCTGAATAGGACCTCAGCCCATCTAGTCCAGCATTCTGTATCACACAGTGGCCCCCAGTTGTACACGGGGATCTCGAGCAGAAGGGAGGGCAAAACCCTGACCTGCTCCCGACCCCCCACAACCAGTACCCAGGGAAATCCTGCCTACCTCAACCAACTCCGAGGTGGCACTTGAATGTCCTTTTCAGTAACTACCGATACACTTGGTATCCATGAATCTGTCTAATCCTGCCTTGAAGTTGTTCAGGCTGACAGCTGTCACAACCTCTTCTGGAAGTGAGTTCCATAACCCAATGACCCTCTGGGTGAAGAAATATTTCCCTTTATTAGTCCTAATTTTCCTACCTTGGAGCTTCAGGGAGTGCCCTCTAGTCCTAGTGTTTTGTGACAAAGAAAATAATTGTCTTTATTCACCTTTTCTATCCCATGCATGATTTTATACACTTCGATCAAGTCACCTCTTAAACGCCGTCTTTCAAGGCGGAAAAAGACCAAGGCGTTGCAACCTGGTTTCATAAGGGAGCCGCTCCATCCCTTGGATCATTCTTGTTGCCCTTTTCTGTACCTTTTCCAGTTCCGTTATATCCTTCTTAAGGTGCGGAGACCAGAATTGTACACAGTACTCCAAATGTGGCCTTACCATCGATTTGTAGAGAGGTAATACAACATTTGCTGACCTATTTTCGATTCCCTTTCTGATCATGCCTAGCATAGAATTTGCTTTTTTTACTGCTGCTGCGCACTGGGTTGACATCTTCATTGAGCTGTCCACCAAGACCCCAAGATCCCTTTCCTGGTTTGTCTCGGAAAGCTTTGACCCCATCAATTGGTAGGTGTAGTTGGGGTTCTTTGCCCCGATGTGCATGACTTTACACTTGTTTAGGTTAAAAATGCATTTGCCACCGTTTGCCCACTCACTCAATTTCGAGAGATCTTTCTGGAGCTCTTTACAATCAGTTTCATTTTTAACTACCCTGAACAATTTAGTGTCGTCTGCAAACTTTGCTAAAAGCACATAAAACACATAACAGCATTATAAAACCAAGTACAAACCCCGTTCCCCCCATTAGAATCCCAGCAGACAACAATAGTACAGATGGCAGGGCGGCAGGTTATGGCAGGCATCAGTCAGAGCCAAATGCCTGCCTAAACAGCCAGGTCTTCATCGACTTACGAAACGCCATCAAGCCCCGTAGAGCTCGCGTCTCCGCAGGCAACAAATTCCAGAGGCATGGTACGGCCACTGTGAATGCCCTCTGCCGTGTACTCGACAACCAGTAGGTCTTTATATTAGGTACCTCCAGTAGATTAAGCCCCTCTGAGCACAGTGATCTACTGGGTATGTATGGGGTGAGCCGCTCCTTCAGGTACACTGGCCCCAAACCATATAAGGCCTTAAAAGTCAGAACTAACACCTTGAAGGAGACCCGGAATTCAATAGGCAGCCAGTGCAGTTCGCGCAGGAGTGGGGTGACATGAGCAGATCTTGGGGCTCCTGTGAGCAGACGTGCTGCTGCGTTCTGCACCAACTTGAGTTTCCGGATCGCCGACAAGGGAAGGCCAATGTACAGTGCATTACAGTAGTCAAGCCTCGAGATGATCGTGGCTTGGATCACCGTGGCCAGGGCACAGCGGGAGAGGTAAGGAGCCAGGGGATAAAGGGGTGAAAACAAGTATCTCAACAGAAATAGCCCCTATAGCACTGGTTCTCAACCTTCCTAATGCCTCGACTGCTTAATACAGTTCTTCATGGTGTGATGCCCCCCAACCATAACATTATTTTCGTTGCTACTGTAACTTTGCTACTGTTATGAATCATAATGTAAATATCTGACATGCAAGATATATTTTCCTATACTTGATCAAATTTGGCACAAATACCCAATACGCCCAAATTTGAATACTGGTGGGGTTCTTGGGGGGTGGGGTGGGGTGGGATTGATTTCATCATTTCGGAGTTGTAGTTGCTGGGATTTATAGTTCACCTACAATCAAAGAGCATTCTGAACGCCACCAACTATGGAATTGAGCCAAACTTGGTATGCAGAACTCTCACGACCAACAGTGAATACTGGAAAGGTTTGGTGGGCATTGACCTTGAGTTTGGGAGTTGTAGTTCACCTACTTCTAGTGAGCACTGTGGACTCAAACAATGATGGACCTGGCCCTGGACCAAACTTGGCATGATTACTCAATATGCCCAAATGTGAACACTGGTGGGGTTTGGGGAAAATAGACCTTGACGTTTGGGAGTTAGAACATAAGAACATAAGAACATAAGAAGAGCCATGCTGAATCGGACCTCAGCCCATCTAGTCCAGCATTCTGTATCACACAGTGGCCCCCAGTTGTACATGGGGATCTTGAGCAGAAGGGAGGGCAAAACCCTGACCTGCTCCCGACCCCCCACAACCAGTTCCCAGGGAAATCCTGCCTACCTCAACCAACTCCGAGGTGGCAGTTGAATGTCCTTTTCAGTAACTAGCACTTGAATGTCCTTTTCAGTAGCTCCTGGGGTTTATAGTTAACCTACATTCAAAGAGCACTCTGAACCCAGCCCACAATCGATCTGCACCAAACTTGTCACACTACCTCCATGGCGAACATTGAATACTCATGGGATTGGGGGCTGTTTTTGAATTCTGGGAGTTGTAGTTCACCAATACCAAAAGGGAAGAGAAGGATAGGCGGAGAGATCTTTAGCTGTCTCTACCAAAAGGTTCCTAAGACCATCAAAATATGTGTTTTCTGATGGTCTTTGGCGACCCCTCTGAAACCCTCTTTGCAACCCCCCTAGGGGGTTGCGACCCCCAAGTTGAGAAACACTGCCCTATAGTGTAGTACTTCAAGTGTTGGACTAGGAGCCAAGCAACCAGGGATTACTAAGTCATGCAAACCCACCAGGTGAACATGGAAAAGTCACCTACTCTCCCGTCCTCAGAGGAAGGTCACAACAGTCCTCCTCTGAACAAATAATGACAGGAAAATCCTATGATAGATTCACCATAAGGCTGTGATGTCAGAAACACCAATCAGTGGAAAACAAGTATTTTGTTTCCTTTACAATGTTGTGTGCACCAAATAGATTTTTTTTGATGCTGATCACATGAATAACTTCAAAGTTGTCACATTAGGTAAGGTTTTGAGAAATGGCCAATTTTGCTTTATTGTGAAATTTCGAAACTTTGTTTTTGTTTGACAGCAACTTGCATGATTTTTGAGATTGCTCATATCTTTGACAGCCATTACCAACTTTATGTAACATGTAGCAAAGCCTCAGTCTGTTAAAATACCATAAGAATACATTTCTGATCATGTAGAAACTTCCTCGGGCATGCCAGGGGCATGGACACTTGAGAATGAGGGGGTTGGCAATTATGGCGATCAGGTGCAGATGGAAGCCGGTTCTGATCCTGACTTTGTGCTGTCAACATCCAGTGATTCTCATTTAATATCTCAAGCAGAACTGAATGATCTGGTCATAGATTTGGGTTTGTTGTAGAGTCAGGCAGAGCTGCTTGAATCAAGCCTGCAAGGAGGGAATCTTTTATCATCCGGTATGAAA
>JARBWK010000010.1:129529978-129619978 GCA_030556195.1 Anolis apletophallus
ATCTCTCTTCACCCTACAGATGCTCCTGACAAAAATTCACTTCAGCTTTTTTCTCTAACACTGAGGTAAACAGCGACTTCTGCTGCAATTTCTAGTGTTATTCAAAAACTGTTTCTATGAATTATGGGTTCTGTAGTATCTCTGTGCCTCTGCAATTCTGGATTCTGTGTTCTGGGATCTTGGCCCATAACCTCTTGACAGTATTTATGCCACAGCGGAATAGGCAACAGAAATATATAATGTTAATTCCTCATCGGCCCAAAAAACCTCCAGTCTCTGTTCGTGTGAATAATGACACTCTCATTCAATTCACAAGGTAAAAATATAACTTTGTATTGAATTGAACTTAACAATAACAAGCTAAGCATGGAAAAACAACAGCAGTCACAGCTACCTTTCTAAAACATCCTTTCCTCACAAATATTTAATCCTAACTGTCCTCTTCAACGGACAATTCCCAACTGACAAATCTTAACTGACAAATCCTCAACATTCCATTCATCAGTCCCGAGACAGCGCCATCTGGTGTCAAACATGTCACACTGCAGAAAATACATCTTGTGCTGACTCATGAACTGCCATTTAAAAATGCAATAATCTGACACCTCCTTCCTCCGGAACCGGCTACAACGAGTGAGGAGGGGCAAGGATGTCTCCGGGGGTTACCCGCTTCTTTGCGGGGTTCCTCAGGGGGCTATTCTCTCCCCCTCTTATTTAACATCTATATGCGACCACTTGCCCAGCTGGTGCGTAGTTTTGAGCTGGTGTGTATTGCCATCAGCACGCTAATGACCCAGCTTATCTTGAAGATGGAGGGCAGCCTCGAATCCGTACCCGATAATTTTCCATCGGTGCCTAGAGGCCGTCACTGGATGGCTGCGAGCCAGTAGGTTGAAGGTGAATCCGGCAAAGACGGAGATCCTGTGGCTGGGTCCTCGTGGCTGTAGGGATGTTCAGCTTCCAACCCTGGACGGCGTGACATTATGTCCGTCGCCCTCTGTTAAACTTAGGAGTAACCTTGGAGCCCCTGTTGTCGATGGAAGCCCCACGTCTCCAGCGTCAGCAGGGGGTAGCATTTTTTCCATCTTAAGCCAGGCGAGGAAGCTGGCCCCCTATTTGTCCCAGCGCGACTTAGCCACAGTGATCCAAGCCACGGTCATCTCGAGGCTGGACTACTGTAACGCTCTTTACATTGGCCTTCCTCTGCCGGTAATCCGGAGACTCAAGCTGGTGCAGAACGCCGCAGCGCTCCTGGCGGGGTCCCGATTGGCCACCACATCACGCCAATCCCGCGCCGAACTGCACTGGCTCCCAATTGAATGCCGGATTGCCTTCAAAGTGTTAGTCCTGACTTTTAAGCCCCCATGGTCTGGGGCCAGTGTACCTGCGGGACCGCCTTGTCCCATATCATCCCACCAGATCATTGCGCTCTGAAGAGCTAAACCTCCTGGTCATCCCAAATGTGAGGACCTACCATCTGTCCACAACTCGGCGCCGGGCTTTCTCTGTTGCAGCCCCTACCATGGAACACTGCCCGCCGGCATCCATGCCACCCAGGGCCTCCTCCCATTCAGGAGAGCAGTTAAGACATTGCTGTTCAACAAGCCTTGAGTTAGCTAAACTGTAGCTCGCACCGCCTAGCTGTCAGCCCACTCGACTCCCTTTGTTGCTTCAACTGTTCTAATTGTAATTCCATCTTTTATGGTATTACTGTGGCTTATGAGTTATCTGACAATTGTATTTTATGAACTGTTGTAAGTCGCCCCGAGCCGTTGGGGGGGGGGGGGGCGACAGACAAATGCGAAATAATAAATAAATAAATAAATAAATAATAATTATTACTACCGTATTTGCTCTTTTCCATAGTGCTCTTTCTCAATTTCCTTCCCCCTCCTCATACCCTCATTCCTGAACCTGGTTGTGAAAGAACTAAGTCCACATTACAATTCATTTAATAGAAATTTCTGCTCGTGAGGAGGTTCGTGCCATACCTCGGCCTTCCGAGTTCTCCACTTCCCTGAGAGTTCATGTTCCTTCCGCTCGAAAGGGATGGTTCCTTGTGATCATAGTTGTATTTGGAGACATTCAAGTCTGCTTGAATGTAAGAACTCTCCTTCTAGATAAAGGGGTGAAAACAAGTATCTCAACAGAAATAGCCCCTATTGCACTGGTTCTCAACCTTCCTAATGCCTCGACTGCTTAATACAGTTCTTCATGTTGTGATGCCCCCCAACCATAACATTATTTTCGTTGCTACTGTAACTTTGCTACTGTTATGAATCGTAATAGGGGGACAGCCCTTAATTGGGTGACCTCCTTCCTCCGGAACCGGCTACAACGAGTGAGGAGGGGGCAAGGATGTCTCCGGGGTTCCAGCTTCTTTGCGGGGTTCCTCAGGGGCCATTCTCTCCCCCTCTTATTTAACATCTATGCGACCACTTGCCCAGCTGGTGCGTTTTTGGGCTGGTGTGCCATCAGTACGCTGATGACACCCAGCTTATCTTGAAGATGGAGGGCAGCCTCGAATCCGTACCTGATAATTTCCATCGTTGCCTTGAGGCCGTCATTGGATGGCTGCGAGCCAGTAGGTTGAAGGTGAATCTGGCAAAGACGGAGATCCTGTGGCTGGGTCCTCCGGACTGTAGGGATGTTCAGCTTCCAACCCTGGACGGCGTGACACTATGTCCGTCGCCCTCTGTTAAGAGCTTAGGAGTAACCTCTGGACCCCCCTGTTGTCGATGGAGGCTCACATCTCCAGCGTCAGCAGGGTAGCATTTTTCCATCTTCGCCAGGCGAGGAAGCTGGCCCCCTATTTGTCCCGGCACGACTTAGCCACAGTGATCCAAGCCATGGTCATCTCGAGGCTGGACTACTGTAACACTCTTTACATTGGCCTTCCTCTGTCGGTAATCCGGAGACTCAAGCTGGTGCAGAACGTTGCAGCGCGACTCCTGGCAGGGGTCCCAATTGGCCACCACATCACGCCAATCCTGCGCGAACTGCACTAGCTCCCAATTGAATGCCGGATTCCCTTCAAAGTGTTAGTCCTGACTTTTAAGGCCTTACATGGTCTGGGGCCAGTGTACCTGCGGGACCGCCTTGTCCCATATCATCCCACCAGATCACTGCGCTCCGAAGAGCTAAACCTCCTGGTCATCCCCAAATGTGAGGACCTTCCATCTGTCCCGCAACCCGCCGCCGGCTTTCTCTGTTGCAGCCCCTACCATGTGGAACGCACTGCCCGCCGGCATCCGTGCCACCCAGGGCCCCCCCTCCCGTTCAGGGAGAGCAGTTAAGACATTGCTGTTCCAACAAGCCTTCGGAGTTAGCTAAACTGTAGCTCGCACCGCCTAGCTCTCAGCCCACTGCGACCCTTGTTGCTTCAACTGTTCTAATTGTAATTCCATCTTAATGGTATTACTGTGAGTTATTATGAGTTATCTGACAATTGTATTTTACGAACTGTTGTAAGTCGCCCCGAGCCGTGGGGGGGGGGGGTTGATTTTGTCATTTGGGAATTATAGTTGCTGAGATTTATAGTTCACCTACAATCAAAGAGCATTCTGAATGCCATCAGGGTAAAAGCCCTTCAGTGTTTGGGCACCTCCAGGTCTGTTAGGTATGCCATGGGGGCAGTGAGGTATCTAGTGGCTTCACTAACAATGAAGGCTGGGGAACAGGCTAGGTCGGATTGGCGCTCTATGTCCAGGATCCATTGCTTAATGAGATCCTTGGCTTGGTCCCATCTCATGCTTAGCAATTGTCCTTGGGAGAAACCTAGCGTTGTGATCTTTGCTGCTACTGTTTTAATCCATGTGGACTGGAAGTCGTCTCTCATGATGAGGGGGGCAAGACCACATGGGGAGAAGCATAGGTGTAGCCAGTAATTGAGAATAGCTGTCCACAGGGCCGTAGCCAGGATTTTGATTCGGGGGACTGAGTTTGGTTGGGAGGGGGCTGAGACTTGATTGAAGAGAGTCTACCCTAGCAAACCTTTTGTATTGTTATCCCAATAACCTCATTAATGTGGGATATAATGAGCATGGTGATCAGATCATGATATGAATAAACATAACAGTTTAAATAATGTACCAGTAAGGCCTTTTCGCGGACCACCTGAGAATTTCGGGGCTGAAGCCCCTTAGCCCCCTGGCTACATGCCTGGCTGTCCATATTCTCGCTTCCACTTTCACAAAGCCTGTCTCCAATCGCAGGGTAGCGTTAGGGACACATCTGGGAGCCTGTAGAGCCGCTCTTAGGAATTTCGATTGGACACGCTCTAGTGGGGCATAATTTGAGAAGGGTCCAAGCTGGGCTCCATACAGCATTTGTGCGACTGATTTTGCTTCAAAAAGTTTAAGTGCCACCGGTATAAAGTGACCTCCTCCGTCCTGAGATATCTTAGGATAGCGGATGAACTCTTTTGTGCTGTCTCTGCTGCACACTCTGCATGGGCTTCCCTGCTGTTGCTGCTATGGAGGGTAACACCAAGATATTTAAAGCTTGAGACCTGCTCTAGTTTGTTTCCATCTATTCTCCAGTTGTGCCTCTTGGGTCGTTTAGCAAGCACCATAATTTTAGTTTTCTGAAAGTCGAGGTGCAACTGTTCTTCCTGGCAGTAATTTGTTACCCCCTACAAGCAGAGACTATGCCCCTGTGGGTCTGGTCATGTGGAAACAACTGAGCACGTGCTTCTTCAATGCATGTTCTAGAGATCTTAGATCCAATCTCATTGGACCATGGCTTTTAAAGTACCCGGGGCGCAGTGAAAGATGTTATTCCACCCTGCTGCTTTCGGACTCTAGCACTGCAATGACTTACAGTGTTGCTAAGTTCTGTGCTGCTGCCCTTAATATCAGACGGGTGATGATTGACACCGTAAGGCAACAATATCCTGTCTTTTAATATATATTTTTATATCCTATTTTCTAGTCTGATTTTAAATAACTGTTTCCTAGGGAGTTGTCCTTCTCCTCTTAGGGCGCTTGTGCCCGCTTTGTGCTGGTCTGTGACCGTAATAAAGTTTTGATTGATTGATTGAATGCCACCAACAATGGAATTGAACCAATCTTGGTATGCAGAACTCTCATGACCAACAGAAAATGCTGGAAAGGTTTGGTGGGCATTGACCTTGAGTTTGGGAGTTGTAGTTCACCTACTTCTAGTGAGCACTGTGGACTCAAACAATGATGGAGCTGGACCTGGACCAAACTTGGCATGAATACTCAATATGCCCAAATGTGAACACTGGTGGGGTTTGGGGAAAATAGACCTTGACGTTTGGGAGTTGTAGCTCCTGGGGTTTATAATTAACGTACATTCAAAGAGCACTCTGAAACCAGCCCACAATGGATCTGCACCAAACTTGTCACACTACCTCCATGGCCAACATTGAATACTCGTGGGATTGGGGGCTGTTTTTGAATTCTGGGAGTTGTAGTTCACCAACACCAAATAGGAAAAGAAGGACAGGCAGAGAGATCTTTAGCTGTCTCTACCAAAAGGTTCCTAAGACCATCAAAATATGTGCTTTCTGATGGTCTTTGGCGACCCCTCTGAAACCCTCTTTGCAACCCCCCTAGGGGGTTGCGACCCCCAAGTTGAGAAACACTGCCCTATAGTGTAGTACTTCAAGTGTTGGACTAGGAGCCAAGCAACCAGGGATTACTAAGTCGTGGAAACCCACCAGGTGACCATGGACAGACAAGTCACCTACTCTCCCGTCCTCAGAGGAAGGTCACAACAGTCCTCCTCTGAACAAATAATGACAGGAAAATCCTATGATAGATTCACCATAAGGCGGTGATGTCAGAAACAACTGGGAAGCACACACCAATCAGTGGAAAACAAGTATTTTGTTTCCTTTACAATGTTGTGTGCACCAAATAGATTTTTTTTGATGCTGATCACATGAATAACTTCAAAGTTGTCACATTAGGTAAGGTTTTGAGAAATGGCCAATTTTGCTTTATTGTGAAATTTTGAAACTTTTTTTTTGTTTGACAGCAACTTGCATGATTTTTGAGATTGCTCATATCTTTGACAGCCATTACCAACTTTATGTAACATGTAGCAAAGCCTCAGTCTGTTAAAATACCATAAGAATACATTTCTGGTCATGTAGAAACTTCCTCGGGCATGCCAGGGGCATGGACACTTGAGAATGAGGGGGTTGGCAATTATGGCGATCAGATGCAGATGGAAGCTGATTCTGATCCTGACTTTGTGCTGTCAACATCCAGTGATTCTCATTTAATATCTCAAGCAGAACTGAATGATCTGCTCATAGATTTGGGTTTGTTGTAGAGTCAGGCAGAGCTGCTTGAATCAAGCCTGCAAGGAGGGAATCTTTTATCATCCGGTATGAAAATCTCAAAATTTCTCTACCATGATGAAGATTTGACAAAATATCATAGCCAAGCTGACAGTCTAACCCTTTGATGTGACATCAATGGATTGTTTTGTTCTCTCAGATGCAACCACAACACCACATAATTGTGATTGTTTATCGGCTCATATTTCATAGGATCACAGAATAGAGTTGGAAAAGACCACATGGACCATCTATTGATTGATTGATTGATTGATTGATTATTCAATCTTATATTCCGCTCCTCCCTGCACGCTCGGGGCGGATCACAACAAGAATGAAATGCACAGTAAAAACATACCACAAAATTCAATAAAAACAGCAATACATAGCCAGTAGTCAACTGATCAACAGATCTTAGGTCTTAGTTCGGACACTAATAAGCCTCTTCATTCAGGTCAGCCAAACGCTGTTCTGAAGAGGGCAGTCTTACAGGCTCTTCGAAAAGGGCCGAGTTCATGAATTGCCCGGGCATGGCTAGGCAATGAATTCCAGGTCATGGGAGCCACACATGAGAAGGCCCGTTGTCTTCTACTGGACAGGTAGCAGGAGCGGGGTGATGGAACAACCAACAAGTTCTGCTCTTCCGAGCGCAGTGATCTCGGGGGAACATACGGGGTAAGGCGGTCCCTTAGGTACTCAGGCCCTAGACCGTGCAGGGCCTTAAAGGTTAACACCAACACCTTGAAGGCAATCCGGTACTCAATGGGCAGCCAGTGCAGTTGCCGAGGATGGGCGTAATATGCTCTCTCACTGGTGCTCCCACCAGCAAGCGGGCAGCAGCATTCTGCACCAGCTTGAGTTTCCGGACTGTCGACAAGGGAAGGCCCACGTAGAGGGCGTTACAGTAGTCCAGCCTCGAGATGACCGTTGCCTGGATCACCGTAGCCAGATCGGCCCTGGATAGGTAGGGTGCCAGTTGCCTAGCCTGGCAAAGATGGTAAAACGCCGTTTTGCTGACCGTGGAGACCTGGGTCTCCATGGTCAGCAAAGGGTCCAATTGGACCCCTAAGCTCTTTACGAGGGATGACGGGCTAAGCTGCTCGCCATCCAGGGTAGGCAACCGGCACTCATCCAGCCCAGGGCTTACCAGGCCACAAGATCTCCGTCTTCGACGGATTCACCTTCAGCCGGCTGGCACGCAGCCAACCAGTCACGGCTTCAAGGCATAGATGGAAACAATTGGGTACGGTATCCCGCCTGCCGTCCATTCTCAGCAGAAGCTGGGTGTCATCCGCGTACTGATAACACTCCAGACCAAAGTCGCGAACCAGCTGTGCCAGGGGCGCATGTAAATGTTAAATAATAAGGGGCGAGAGGATGGCCCCTGGGGACCCCACAACTTAGTGGGAGTCTCCCGGAGACCTCCCTCTCCTCTCCACACGTTGCCCCGGTCCCGGAGGAAGGAGGCTACCCACTTAGGGCAGTCCCCTCACCCCGGTCACGGCTAAACGGTGGGCCAACAATGCATGGTCTACGGTATCAAACGCTGCTGTTAGGTCTAACAAAACAAGCAGGGCTGACCCACCCTGGTCCAGCTGGCGGCGAAGTTGGTCTGTAATGGCGACAAGCACGGTCTCCGTCCCATGCCCAAAACGGAAGCCGGACTGGAAGGGATCAAGTCCAGCTGTGTCTTCTAAGAACTGCTGCAGCTGATCCGCTGCTGCCCTCTCAATTACTTTGCCTAAGAAAGGCAAGTTGGAAACCGGCCTGTAATTGGAGGGAGCCGAAAGATCTTGATTGATTCGATTTAATAGACCGCTCTCTCCGGAGCCCAGAGCGGTTTACAAGATAAAACCAGATAAAAGCGCATAAAACACTTAAAACAGCATTATAAAACCAGCTCAAACCCCGCTCCCAACAACAAAATCCCAGCAGACAGCAGTGATACAGGTGGCAAGGCCAGGGGCGGTCTAAGGTAATTTGAAATGGTAGGCGAACATTATTTTGGTGCACCCCCCAAAAAAACATTATTTTGCCCCCCCCCATGTAAAACAAATATACAATTATAATATCACAATACCATTAGTAGTATTATATTGTATCAATGTATATACAATATATTATACCATACTCATACTATATTATATCATAATTATATTATACTCCATTACAATATAATTATATTATAATATATTGACATTATAATACAATATAACATTCTATTAGATTATTATTATAAAATAATAAATAAAATTATTTATTTAAATAAATTATCCTCTACTAAATATTTTCATGACTCCCATAAAACTCAAATAACCAAAAATAAAGTAAAATAAAATATTATATATTACTATTTTGTACAATACCACTATACTGCAATATTGTTTGTAATATTACATGTAATATAAAATATATCATCATTCTATTGTTATATTGTATTTGTATTATATTGTATGACAATATTAAGCAGAACTGTATAATAATCAACAAGAAATGCAATGTAAATGCATCAAAATCAGAATATATTACCTATCACCCGTCTCCTAATTCATAGGAGTCTCCCATAAGTCCAAAATTAGGATCCCAATGTAAATGTAAATAGAAAAACAGCCAAAATGTTCAAATGAGGTCGAATACAGGCAGCGCGGCCTGGGCAAACTTGGGCCCTCCCTCCCTCTAGGTGTTTTGGACTCCAACTCCCACAACTCCTCATAGCCTCCGTCCCCTCAGGTCTAGTCTGACATAGTGCCGAAGAAAGGAAGGAGGGAGAGAAGAGGTCACAGAGGAGGAGGAAAGCCCTTCATTCATTCCTTCACTTACACTTCCTTCACTGATTCTTTTCTCCTTCCCTGCAAACGCGCGTGCGCGGCGGAGACAAAGGGAGAGGGGAAGCACTCCCTGCCTGCCCGATAGGGAGTGCTTTGCTTACAGGCTTCTGCACAAGGGAGCTACTGGGCATGCGCGGAGGTTTTCGCGGATGTGCAGTTGCTCCTGCGCTCAATTTCAGCTCTGGAGCAACTGCCCCTGGACGAGAGACTGACGATGGAAGCCCAGACCCAGGCCGCAGCCAAGGGTGCCTTTTTCCATCTTCGTAGGGCCCGACGGTTGGCCCCTACCTACCACCAGAGGCGCTGAAAACCGTGATACATGCCACCGTCGTCTCGCGTCTTGATTATTGCAATGCCCTATATGCGGGCCTACCTCTGTCCACAACCCGGAGGCTGAGACTCATTCAGAACGCAGCGGCCAGACTCATCTCTGGGGCATCAGTCAGGAACCATATCTCTCCAATTCTAAAAGATCTTCACTGGCTGCCCACAGAGTTTAGAGTGATCTACAAACTTATGGCGCTAACCTTTAAAGCACGGCATAAAATTGGGCCAGCTTATTTGGGCGATCGGCTGACAGACCAACGCCGCGAAGGCCAGCGCGCCATAAATGGTGATCGTATAGCCATCCCGGGGTGAGAGAGGCCCGGCTGACGGAGACCCGTCGGAGAGCCTTCTCCGTGGCGGCTCCCATGATCTGGAACACCCTTCCGCCTGCTCTCAGGGCCACATCGGCCCCAATCAGATTCCTGTCTGACCTGAAAACCTGGCTCTTTTGCCAGGCATTTTGGGGTTTGATCGGACGTTTGGAGACTGAGCCTTTCTGGCGCTTTGTACCTATGTTTTTAAATTGATGCATTTAGGGTTTTTAAATGATGTAAGTCGCCCGGAGCACCAGGGGTGGAGGGCGACTCATAAATAATAAAGTTATTATTATTATTATTATAAAAACCTCCACACATGCCCAGAAGCGGCGTCGGAGCGCACAAGGCCGGGGCCCAAAAGCAGGCAGCTGCGGCGCTGTCTGAGGAATATCAGCAGGGCCAGGATGGTGCCCCATGCGACCAGGATGGCGCCCCCTTCCCAGATGGCGCCCTAGGCGGCCGCCTACTTGGCCTACCTTGTAGGACCGCCCCTGGGCAAGGCGCAGCAGGGTGGCAGATTGTGGCAGGCATCAGTCGAAGCCAAATGCCTGCCTGAACAGCCAAGTCTTTACGGACTTGCGGAATGCCATCAAGCCCCGCAGAGCTCGCGTCTCCTCAGGCAGGGAGTTCCAGAGGTTCAGCGCAGCCACTGTGAACGCCCTCTGCCACCTACTCGAAAGCCAGTAGGTTTTGATACTAGGCACCTCCAGTAAGTTGAGCCCCTCTGAACGCAGTGATCTACTGGGCGCGTATGGGGTAAGCCGCTCCTTCAGGTACACTGGCCCCAAACCATATAAGGCCTTAAAAGTTAAAACTAACACCTTGAAGGAAACCCGGAATTCAATAGGAAGCCAGTGCAGTTCGCGCAGGAGTGTGGTAGCATGGGCAGATCTTGGAGCTCCTGAAACAGATGTGCCGCTGCGTTCTGCGCCAGCTTAAGTTTCTGGATCGCCGTCAAGGGAAGGCCAATGTACAGCGCATTACAGTAGTCGAGTCTCGAGATGACCGTGGCTTGGATCACCGTGGCCAGGTCACAGCGGGAGAGGTAAGGAGCCTGTCGCAGATGATAAAACGCTGTCTTGCAGGCGCAGGCGATCTGCGCCTCCATAGACAGCTGGGGATCCAGCTCTTAACTAGAGGCTGCGGGCGAAGAGCCACGCCATCAAACGTCGGCAACTGGGTCTCTACCCCCCCCTCCCCCGGTGGCCCAACCACAAGATCTCCGTCTTCGCCTTGTTCACCTTCAACTTACTGGCTCGCAGCCATCCAGTTACAGCTTCTAGGCAAAGATGGAAATTATCGGGTACAGATTCCACTCCGGCGTCCATCCTCAGAATGAGCTGGGTGTCATCAGCGTACTGATGGCACCCCAGCCCAAAACTCCGCACCAATTGGGCGATCTAGTCCAGGGGTGGGCAATTATTTTTTTCCAAGGGGCCACACGAGAGCCAAAAAATATTATGGAGGGCCGCACCTAAAGGCTGAACTACGTTCTACATAATATCAACTGAATTTCTTTAATAATAATAATAATAATAAAGGCACTACATTGCGTTTTTGATATATTAACAAGACTGATAAGAGTATATGTTATGAGCAATGAAAAGAGAGGGTTGTCATAGGAAAAATGACATTTATTCACTAAAAATTTACAAAACAATGGTTAACAAAATGTGAACATTTGTATCATTTGTGATTCATTATATCAGGGGTCAGGAACCTTTTTGACTCAGAGAGCCATAAAAGCAAAATATTTGGAAATTTCAGTGAGAGCATTATAATAATAATGATAATGATGATATTCATTCAGCCTCTGCTAATAATAACAACAACAACAGGTTCCTAGAGTAGGAGGAGACCTCCAAGGGCCATCCAGTCCAACCTCCTTCTGCCATAAGGAAAAACACAATCAAGGCACTCCTCACAGATGGCCATTCAGCCAATAATAATAATAACAACAACAGGTTCCTAGAGTAGGAGGAGACCTCCAAGGGCCATCCAGTCCAACCTCCTTCTGCCATAAGGGAAAAACACAATCAAGGCATTCTCACAGATGGCCATTCAGCCAATAATAATAATAACAACAACAGGTTCCTAGAGTAGGAGGAGACCTCCAAGGGCCATCCAGTCCAACCTCCTTCTGCCATAAGGGAAAAACACAATCAAGGCACTCCTCACAGATGGCCATTCAGCCAATAATAATAATAATAACAACAACAGGTTCCTAGAGTAGGAGGAGACCTCCAAGGGCCATCCAGTCCAACCTCCTTCTGCCATAAGGAAAAACACAATCCAGGCATTTCCTCACAGATGGCCATTCAGCCAATAATAATAATAACAACAACAGGTTCCTAGAGTAGGAGGAGACCTCCAAGGGCCATCCAGTCCAACCTCCTTCTGCCATAAGGGAAAAACACAATCCAGGCACTCCTCACAGATGGCCATTCAGCCAATAATAATAATAACAACAACAGGTTCCTAGAGTAGGAGGAGACCTCCAAGGGCCATCCAGTCCAACCTCCTTCTGCCATAAGGGAAAAACACAATCAAGGCATTCCTCACAGATGGCCATTCAGCCAATAATAATAATAACAACAACAGGTTCCTAGAGTAGGAGGAGACCTCCAAGGGCCATCCAGTCCAACCTCCTTCTGCCATAAGGGAAAAACACAATCAAGGCACTCCTCACAGATGGCCATTCAGCCAATAATAATAACAACAACAGGTTCCTAGAGTAGGAGGAGACCTCCAAGGGCCATCCAGTCCAACCTCCTTCTGCCATAAGGGAAAAACACAATCAAGGCACTCCTCACAGATGGCCATTCAGCCAATAATAATAATAACAACAACAGGTTCCTAGAGTAGGAGGAGACCTCCAAGGGCCATCCAGTCCAACCTCCTTCTGCCATAAGGGAAAAACACAATCAAGGCACTCCTCACAGATGGCCATTCAGCCAATAATAATAACAACAACAACAGGTTCCTAGAGTATGAGGAGACCTCCAAGGGCCATCCAGTCCAACCTCCTTCTGCCATAAGGGAAAAACACAATCAAGGCACTCCTCACAGATGGCCATTCAGCCAATAATAATAACAACAACAGGTTCCTAGAGTAGGAGGAGACCTCCAAGGGCCATCCAGTCCAACCTCCTTCTGCCATAAGGAAAAACACAATCAAGGCACTCCTCACAGATGGCCATTCAGCCAATAATAATAATAACAACAACAGGTTCCTAGAGTAGGAGGAGACCTCCAAGGGCCATCCAGTCCAACCTCCTTCTGCCATAAGGGAAAAACACAATCAAGGCATTCCTCACAGATGGCCATTCAGCCAATAATAATAATAACAACAACAGGTTCCTAGAGTAGGAGGAGACCTCCAAGGGCCATCCAGTCCAACCTCCTTCTGCCATAAGGGAAAACACAATCAAGGCACTCCTCACAGATGGCCATTCAGCCAATAATAATAATAACAACAACAGGTTCCTAGAGTAGGAGGAGACCTCCAAGGGCCATCCAGTCCAACCTCCTTCTGCCATAAGGGAAAAACACAATCAAGGCACTCCTCACAGATGGCCATTCAACCAATAATAATAATAACAACAACAGGTTCCTAGAGTAGGAGGAGACCTCCAAGGGCCATCCAGTCCAACCTCCTTCTGCCATAAGGGAAAAACACAATCAAGGCATCACAGATGGCCATTCAGCCAATAATAATAATAACAACAACAGGTTCCTAGAGTAGGAGGAGACCTCCAAGGGCCATCCAGTCCAACCTCCTTCTGCCATAAGGGAAAAACATCATAAGTAGAGGAGATCTCCAAGGGTCATCCAGTCCAACCTCCTTCTGCCATAAGGGAAAAACACAATCAAGGCACTCCTCACAGATGGCCATTCAGCCAATAATAATAATAACAACAACAGGTTCCTAGAGTAGGAGGAGACCTCCAAGGGCCATCCAGTCCAACCTCCTTCTGCCATAAGGGAAAAACACAATCAAGGCACTCCTCACAGATGGCCATTCAGCCAATAATAATAATAACAACAACAGGTTCCTAGAGTAGGAGGAGACCTCCAAGGGCCATCCAGTCCAACCTCCTTCTGCCATAAGGGAAAAACACAATCAAGGCACTCCTCACAGATGGCCATTCAGCCAATAATAATAACAACAACAACAGGTTCCTAGAGTAGGAGGAGACCTCCAAGGGCCATCCAGTCCAACCTCCTTCTGCCATAAGGGAAAAACACAATCAAGGCACTCCTCACAGATGGCCATTCAGCCAATAATAATAATAACAACAACAGGTTCCTAGTGTAGGAGGAGACCTCCAAGGGCCATCCAGTCCAATCTCCTTCTGCCATAAGGGAAAAACACAATCAAGGCACTCCTCACAGATGGCCATTCAGCCATCTTGAACCAAACTTGGCACACTGAACTCTCACGAGACCAACAGAAAGTACTGAAAGGGTTTGCTGGGCATTTACCTTGAGTTTGAGAGTTGTAGTTCACCTACTTCCAGAGAGCACTGTGGACTCAAATAATGATGGATCAGGACCAAACTTGGCACAAATCCTCAATTTGCCCAAAGAGGCAGAAGAGGAGGAAGACGAGGAGGGAAACGGAAGCGGCCCCCACCCCGGCGTGCTCCGGCCACGGCTCTGCCCCTTTCTCGCTCTGGCCCTGTCCCCTCTCCATCGCTGCATTCCCGCTCCTTCCCTCTTCTGTTCAGGTGGTGGAAGGGGGAAGGAATGAAAGGGGGAAAGAGGGAGGGAGGGAGGGAAGGAAACAGGAAGACAGGAAACAGAGGAAGGGAAAGAGCACCGAGGCAAGAGGGAGGGGGGAGCGCAAGAGGAGGAAGTGAAGGGAGGAGGAGGAGGGCGAAGGCATGCTCTTGCTCCTGGCCGCCTCCCCTTCTTCCCCCTCCCCTCCCTTCCCCTCCGCTTGCCTGCCTGCCTGCTTCTTCACGTTTGTAGCTGCCCCAATGGGAGTTTACCTCCCTCTCTTCAGGACAAAGTCTTGAGGGAGTCAAAGGCCGGACAGCATTGGCTGCCGGGCCGAATCCGGCCCGTGGGCCGTGGGTTGCCCACCCCTGATCTAGTCCAATCCTCTGCCATGCAGGGAAAGCACAATCAAAGTACCCCCTGAAAGATTGTTCAGCAGTTTGAAGGCTGTTTTGCTGCACAATGACAATATCTACCTTTCTATACCTGTCAGACATGCCGCTCATATGAAAGAATCATATGAGAACATGCAACTTCTGTTGAACCACCTTTAATACATGAAGCACAACTGGAATTTGTGTGGTGATCTTAAAGTAGTTGCAATTCTATTGGGCCCGCAGCTTGTTTACACAAAGTATTGCTGTTTCTTTTGTGAGTGCAACCTTCAAGCAAGAAATCTGCATTAGATCAGTAAAGACCTCCCCGCAAAAGAATTGATTTCATGGCAGAAAAATGTTGCACATGACCCATTGGTTGACCCAAAGAAGATATTTCTTCCACTTTTACACATCAAACTCAGGCTAACTCATATTAGCACCTCCATCATAACCCTGTCCACACAAATATTGCAAGTTCAGCCTTAACAACAGTTTGGAACTAAGACATGGAAGTCAAAATGAGATAACAATTAAGCTGAAAGGGGTGAGCGAGAAAATAATCCCATATAGATCTACCGTGTTTCCCCGAAAGTAAGACAGCGTCTTACTTTCTTTTGACCCCCCAACTCCCCCCTACGGCTTACTTTGGGCACGTCTTATATTGGGCGACGGTACCTCGAAAGTAAGACTAAAAAAAAAAGACTTACTGCGGGCGGCATGGCGTGGCTTCCTGGCTGGGCGACGAGACTCCCAGAGGGGGCTCAAAAGGGGCCCGAATCCTCCTCAGCTCTTCCTCCTCCTTCTTTCCCAGCGGCTTCCCTTCCATCCTCCTCCTCTTCCTCCCAGCGGTGCCTTCTTCCCTCTCGCTGGCGGCGGCTCCGCCCCTCCTCCCTTCAGTGAAGGGAGGGGGCGGAGCCGGCGAGAGGGAGAAGGCGCTGGTGGAAGTCCCGCCCCAGGGTGACTCAGGCGCGCCGCCTGCCCCGCTCGTGTTTGGAGCGTGGGCGAGCGGGGCGGTGGCGGGGACAGACGCCTGAGTTGCCGCGCGGGCGGGACTTCCGCCGGCGCTTTCTTCCCTCTCGCGGCGGGCTCGCGCCTCCCTTCACTGAAGGGAGGGGGCGGAACCGGCGAGAGGGAAAGGCGCCACTGGGAGGAAGAGGAGGAGGATGGAAGGCGCCGCTGGAAGGAAGAGGAGGAGGATTCCGGCCCTTTGAGCCCCTCTGGAGCCTCTCGTCGCCCAGCCAGGAAGCCACGCCATGCCGCCCGCAGTATGTCTTACTTTCGGGGTACAGCTTATATAAGCCGACCCCTCTGACACCCCCGATACGTCTTACAATCGGGAGTGTCATACTTTCGGGGAAACATGGTAGCCCTCTTGCCCAACTTCCTCACCAGAAGGGGCCTGTTTGGAATGAGTCAGTCTAAGTTTGAAGAAGCCCAAGCATGGGACAATGGAAGCATGTCAATCCAAACACTTCTTTAACTGCCACACCAGGATACTTCACAATCTATTCTAAAGCCTGTTTCCAAGGTTTCCTTTTCTACAGTACTTAATATGACTTCTCAAGCAGAGCCAGAAGAATGAAGAGCTGAATACTCACTGCATGAGGACGTACAAACATTTATGCAGCTCCCCAACATCCGAGGTTGATGAAAAATACAAACTTAAGACCATCTCCTTGTTTTCTTCATAGTGTGAATGTACTTTCATCAATGTCGAGTTAGAATTACTGGGTATTTATCAGCTATTTGAACACATTGGGAAGTACTGGAGAAAAGGCACGACACAAAAACACATGCAATGAACTGATAAAATAATAGAACTAAAAGTAGATAATGAATCAAATCAACCACAGAGATAAGGTAAGTAAATCCCAGAATGGGAAAAATAATGCTCAAGCAGAGCTCAGGGGAATAAAATCTATAACAACCCTAAAGTTAGCTGGAGCTAAAAAGGTACCGTTATACTATAACTATAAAGGCTTCAATATGTATACGTAATTTGCCGTGATTGTTCAAATGTAGGTGGCCAAGGAGCAGGGGCGGTCCTACAAGGTAGGCCAAGTAGGCGGCCGCCTAGGGCGCCATCTGGGAAGGGGGCGCCATCCTGGCCGCATGGGGCACCATCCTGGCCCTGCTGATATTCCTCAGACAGCGCCGCAGCTGCCTGCTTTTGGGCCCCGGCCTTGTGCGCTCCGACGCCGCTTCTGGGCATGTGTGGAGGTTTTTGTGCAGGCGCAGTTGCTCCAGAGCTGAAATTGAGCGCAGGAGCAACTGCACATCCGCCAAAACCTCTGTGCATGCCCAGTAGCTCCCTTGCACAGAAGCCTGTAAGCAAAGCACTCCCTATCGGGCAGGCAGGGAGTGCTTGCCCTCTCCTTTTGTCTCCGCCGCGCTTGCAGGGAAGGAGAAAAGAATCAGTGAAGGAAGTGTAAGTGAAGGAATGAATGAAGGGCTTTCCTCCTCCTCTGTGACCTCTTCTCTCCCTCCTTCCTTTCTTCGGCTCTATTTCTGTCTAGACCTGAGGGGCCTGAGGCTACGAGGAGTTGTGGGAGTTGGAGGCCAAAAGACCTAGAGGGAGGGAGGGCCCAAGTTTGCCCAGGCCGCGCTGCCTGTATTCGACCTCATTTGAACATTTTGGCTGTTTTTCTATTTACATTTACATTGGGATCCTAATTTTGGACTTATGGGAGACTCCTATGAATTATGAGATGGGTGGTAGGTAATATATTCTGATTTTGATGCATTTACATTGCATTTCTTGTTAATTATTATACAGTTCTGTGTAATATTGTCATACAATATAATAAAAATACAATATAACAATAGAATAATTATATATTTTATATTACATGTGATATTACAAACAATATTGCAGTATAGTGGTATTGTACAAAATAGTAATATATAATATTTTATTTTACTTTATTTTGGGTTATTTGAGTTTTATAGGAGTAATGAAAATATTTAGTAGAGGATAATTTTATTTAAATAAATAATTTTATTTATTATTTTATAATAATAATAGAATAGAATGTTATATTGTATTATAATGTCAATATATTATAATATAATTTTATTGTAATGTAGTATAATATAATTATGATATAATATAGTATGAGTATGGTATAATATATTGTATATACATTGATACAATATAATACTACTAATGGTATTGTGATATTATAATTGTATATTTGTTTTACATGGGGGCAAAATAATGTTTTTTGGGTGGGGGCACCAAAATAATGTTCGCCTACCATTTCAAATTACCTTAGACCGCCCCTGCCAAGGAGTAAAATCTAAAGGACCCAAGTCCGTGTTGGCAGGCAGGCAGGCACAGTGCAGCATCCAATAGGTACCATGTACAGGGATTGTCGTGATCCAGGCCACCTTAAGAAGCCAGGCACAGCTAAGTTAACAGTTAGAGTTTATTAACAAGCCTCTCAAACTTCTTCACTGTGGCTCAAACAAGCCCAGAGGCACAGCAAGATGATAAGGAGACCCAACACAAAGTAAATGCCCAGTTCAGGCTTCTTTGCAACAGAAACTGGGCTGAGAGAGTGAGCACAAAAGGTCCCAACCAGCCAAACAGAATGTAAACAGAGTAGAAACGTCCTTTAACCAAGCCAGGAGGGATGCAGACAGAGAAGAAGTGTCAAATGATCCTTCTGTCAAACCAGGGGAATGCAGACAAAGTAGAAGAGTCAAAACGGTCCTTTAGTCCAGCCAGGAGAAATGCGAACGAAGCAGCAAAGTCAAGCCAATCCGGAATCCAAAACCAAGGAGCAGTTGAATCTAGCACAGAGGGGATTAAAGGTGGTGCAGCCTAAGATAGGACACAAGATGCGGAAACCCATGAAATACAATACCACAGCCCAGAATTCCACGTCCACAGCCAGTCAAACGATCAATCCAGCAGCGATCCAAAGCAAGAGGCAATGGCCTGGATGGCAAGAGCAATGTCTTGCCAGCTGCAACAAACAGTTAATTGCAAGCCCCCTTTATTCAGTCCTCCTCAGAGCTTAATTGCACCAATGCCCCTTCCCCATCTCTTTCAGCTGCTAACATCTCCGCCCGTGCTGCCTTTTGTCTTTCTCGCCAGGCAATACGTCTCCTGTGGTGACTTAACTCTCCCCAACACTCCCCATTTCCAGTACCCCATTACCCATCTCTGCTGGTGGGTTCCAAGCAGAGGTCCCATATCTGCTGCACATCAGTCCAATTCATCTCACTAGGATCACCTTCACTTCTCTGTGACCCCTCATCCCCACTTTCCATTGCCTGTTCTTCATCCCCACTCCCATCATCCTCCAAAAAACCTGGAAATGTTTCATCCCCAGAAGAATAGCTAATTATTTGCCTTAATCTCTTCCTTTCTTGCTTCTCATTCAACTCTTGCTCACAAGTAGATTGTTTAGCATTTCTAACTACAGACTCCTCTCTCAGAGTCTCAACTACAACAGGGATGGTGTGGTAAGTCAGCAAACACGCTCCAGGTAATGGGGTGGGGTGTAGTGATATTTATTGCCAGTGCAGATAGGCGAATAGGGTGGAGTTCACAAGGAGGCTGATGGGATAAACGACCCTAGGCCTAGGCACCTGCTTCACTACTAGGTGGCTTTCTCAAGGTGCAGCATACATGTAGTAATGTACAAAGAACATCATCCAACAGCGTGGTAACAATCTGTTAAATGTACAAAGGAGTGTTTGACACAACCAGTACATAGGAAGAACGATACACCATGTAATGGAAAGGTATAACATAAAGAATTACAATCAATTATATATGAGGGGAGAAACAGCAATAATAGTAAGAGCAGAACCCTAAAAATGTATATATGTACATATCAGGCAATTGTATCAGAAAAAAACAATATGACTCACCAAACAAACACAGACAATAAGTAGATACCAAACTAGGTAAATAGCCAAATAAACAAGTTAAGTGCCTTAGGAGCTATAGACCATGCAATAGAAAAGGTACAGCGTGGAGAAGTACAAACGTATTATAAACAGGGGAAGAGACAGCAATAATAGTAAAAGCAGAACAAAACATATATACAGGCATATATCAGGCAATTATACTAGACAATGAACAATTATACTAGACAATTAGACAGATTCATGGATACCAAGGGAATCAGTAGTTACTGAAATGGACATCCAAGTGCCACCTCTGTGTTGATGGAGGCAGGCAGGATTTTCCCCGGGTACTGGTTGTGGGGGGTCGGGAGCAGGTGAGGGTTTTGCCCTCCTTTCTGCTAGAGATCCCTGTGTACAACTAGTGGGCCACTGTGTGACACAGAATGCTGGACTAGATGGGCTGAGGCCCGATTCAGCATGGCTCTTCTTATGTTCTTATGTTCTTATGTTCTTATGTACAGTATAACTCACCAAGTAAACTCAGACAATGAATAGATACCAGACAGAATAAGTTGCCAGGTGGACAAGGTAAGTACCAGTGGAGTATGGGAGAAAAGGAAAGGTTTAAGTAAGCAATTCTGGGATGCTGAGTGCATCGTTAAGACCATGTGGAGCCTCAGTAGATAATTTAATGATCCATCTGTTCTCTGTCCTAGTAAGGTATGTCTTAAAGTCAGAGTGTTTAATTTTGGTGATAACTTCCAAACCACAGAACCGTGAAAAATTACAGCTGTGTCCCAATTCCTTGAAATGTCTATATAAAATGGAGTTATCAGTTCCTGTACGTATCCGGGATCGATGTCCGTTAATTCTTAAATTCTAGGGTCGTTCATTGCATGGGTCTCCTTTTGAACTTCACCCTATCTGCCTATCTGCACTGGCAATAAATATCACTACACCCCACCCTGTTACCTTGAGCCTGTTTGCTGACTTACTGCACCATGCCTGTACACGGTACCTATTGGATGCTGCACCACGCCTGCCTGCCAATACGGATTTGGATCCTTTAGAATTTACTCCTTGGCCACCTGCATTTGAACAATCACGGCAAATTACGTATATATATATATTGAAGCCTTTATAGTTATGGTATAACGGTGTCACGATGCAGGGTCTCGGCCCAGCCCCTTAATCACACACACAGAGACGGTAATCAGCTAACTATTTATTGAATAATAAAAAACAGGTGAAAAGGTAAATTGTCCATAAAAAGTATCAAAACTTCAATCAAAAAGGTAAAGAGTCCATAAGTAAAATCCAAAGGCAAACATAGCAAAGACTCCGCAAAAACAATGCGGATCAAGGACTTGGTCCGTGGCAAGGAACAAGGCAAAGTTCATAAACAAGCCCAAGAAACTTCTTGGCAAGGCACGAGCCGGCAACCTGGCTCCGTGGAACTTCGCTCGCTTCACTCCCCTTTGAACAGAAGTGGCCGAGCTACTGAGGATCCTTTCCCACGGATCCTATACTTAATCCCCTTGGCGAGGCCCCCGACGCTCTAGGCTTCTGCGCCAATCTGTGCTACGGGATCTAGCGCTTCTCTGGCGCTCTAGGCTACAGTGCCAATCTCTCCTGCTGGACTCAATGCTCCGTCTCCTATCAAAGCTCCGTCCTTGCCTCCCAGCACCTGGGTCGCTATCTTCATGAGAGCCGAACTCCCTTTCAGCTTCCATGGGCTCATCCTCCACTGTTTCCCTGATCCTTTCCTGCGACCCGAAACCACCTGGTTTCTCATACTGATCGGAATCATCACTCTCAGGGTCAGCCTGAACTTCCCAGCTAGCATAGCCGTCAGGCCATTCATCATCCCAGGCCAAGCTCTCTGTGGGAGAGGAAGGCCCAGCTAACTCATCAGCCCCTTCCTCCATGTCCTCATCAACTGCAGCTGGCCCTAATGCAAGTGGGACCCCCGGTGCTGCCCCCTGCCCCCCAGGCACGAAAGGGAACTGGGTTGCTACAAACGGTACATTTTTATCTCCAGCTAACTTTAGGGTTGTTATAGATTTTATTCCCCTGAGCTCTGCTTGAGCATATTTTTTTCCCATTCTGGGATTTACTTACCTTATCTCTGTGGTTGATTTGATTCATTATCTACTTTTGGTTCTATTATTTTATCAGTTCATTGCATGTGTTTTTCTGTCGTGGCTATTTATCAGCTTTGACAGATACAGCAGATATTCAACAGAGGTGTTTATAAGGTATGCATTAAAGATGCTCTGGCTACCTTATCACACAGGGGAACCCCCACTGCCATATTGCCAGAAAGTGTGGCAAAATGGCAGACACAAGGATCAACTTGTCACCCCATGTACAGCTCCCGAGCGGTGACGCTTTCCCAATGACATGGGGGAAACATCTCCCAAACATAGCCGAAGTGGCTCCTGTGTTTGGGGGGAAGTGTCCAAGGATGCTTCCACCCCGGTTGGGGGCAGAGCCTCAGCTGGAAGTCACACAATGTCATGTGATGGCTGGCGTGGGGTTCCCTCCCCATAGAAGGCTCCAAACATCCTAGGACACTTACTTTAGTCAATGTGATGAGGTTTTGGGACAGCTTTGTATTTCTCAGCTAATGACTGAATTCCAGCAATTTCATTCAGCTTTATCCTGTAAACAATTATTTGCCAAAGGAGTGGATTGACTATTCACTGGCACCGGGAATGTGGCACAGCTGGCTAAGAGTCAGCTGCATAAGATCTCTCTGACCAATAGGTCATGAGTTCGAGGCCTGCCCGGGTCGAGGTGGGTGCTCGACCTTTAAGTGTAGACCTTTGCAGCCCGAAAGACAGTTGCATCTGTCAAGTAGGAGATAAAGGTACCACATTAAGTGGGGAGGCAAATTTGGACTGAATTATGAGGCCATTAAAAGAACTCCAGGAACGCTGAGGAATGCGGAAGGAACAACAAGGGACGCTGGGAACGTTGAGAGATGAGGAGTGCGTCAGCAAACCCTGGTGGCCAGAGTTTGCCTCTGTTCATCTATGTGTGCATGTGGAAATGGCAGGGATTGTCTGCTAAGCATGTGTACCTGTAATCCGCTCTGAGTCCTCTTCGGGGTGAGAAGAGCGGAATATAAATAAAGTGTATTATTATTATTATTATCCTACAGCTCTTTGCCCTTTTATCACCCATCTTCTAGTTCACTTGCTGACTGTAGCAGAGGATATCTATACCTTTCCATTAATTCCAGCCATGATTTCCTTCCACTGTTCAGAAGAAATGAAAGAAAGAAAACCTGAAGAAAAAAATAGGTAAAAGTCCTTCAAATTCATAACACATCCAAAAAAACCCAAACAGACGGTCCTTTCTTGTCCGAAACTCAAAAGCAAGTGAGAAAACAAATGTCATTCTCTGAGCAAGACCTGCCTCAAAGTATTAGCTGTAGAGCTTATCTCTGCACTTTGACCATTTGTATTTGGGTACTGTGAAGGGGAACATTTCACAAAGAAGTTTTTCATCTTCCTGACTATATGACTTATTACTATTTCATACATATACCGAGGAACCATGTTATTCAACACACCTCTTGCTTGGTGTCTGGAAAAACAGCAGCAGATAAAGAAGTTAATTAACATTTCCATGTTTGTTTGTTTGTTTGTTTGCTCGCTTGTTTGTTTATGACATTTATGTTTACTACTCAACCCCCATTTTAATAAGCAAACACATTCATGCCATGCACTAAAATACATCGAGACCAAAATCCTGTGAGATCAATTATCAGCCTCCTGTTCATCACACAATGAAACTCTGATGGGAATACCAGGAAAAAAAGTTTTAATGGGAGACCACTGTTAACCATATCATTACCTGGTAAGTGTCATCAAACTGTGTTGAACTTGGGGAAAAGGATATGTGAAATCCTGGTTTAAGGGGTGGTTGTGTGAACAAATGTTCAAAATTAACATATTAGTATGTACACATTTGATTGCATTCCCCAGTTAAGTAAAGCGTTCTTTAATAGAAATAACTGAATTTTTTGAGGTATCTGGATGCTATAAGCCAGGGCTGCTCAAGAGGTCGATCGCAATCGACCAGTCGATCTTCAGGCCTTGTCCAGGTGATCTTCGGGCCTAGGCAGATTGATTGCTGGATGGAGCGCCAGCCGCGCAGCGCGCCATCCATGCCCACTCCCTCCTTTCCTCTGCTGCATTCCTCCTCCCTCCCTCCTTCTGCTGAGTTCCAGAGGCAGCGGAAGGTATGCTGTGTGGATGGGCCAAAGAGGAAGAGGGCATAATCATAGTATCAACAACATCACCCCGGAGGGTTCCTACCCTGTAGTACCGTAAGTCCAAGTAAGGGTATATAAGTCCAGGATGATTCCAATATTAAGACAGGGTAATAGGGAGGAAGTCCAGGGGAGTGTGGTCGAAAACGCCCAATAAGACAGGGATGGTAGGAAACGGAGTTTAGGAGACGAGTCGGTTGAGTCGCTGGCAAAGTTGCAAAGGTATTGTATCCAGGTGGACTCCAAACCGCATGACTTTACCTCCATGGCACTGAAAACGTACCCTTTCCACCTACATGTTTGGAGTTAATGTGTGATTACTGGCCTTGAAAAAGACCCTTCCTTCTACGGGTCGAAACGGGAGTTGGTACCATTGTACAGAGTTATCCTCGTCGGCCTGCATACTGTGAGCGGTTTGGAGTCCACCTGGATACAATACCTTTGCAACTTTGCCAGCGACTCAACCGACTCGTCTCCTAAACTCCGTTTCCTACCATCCCTGTCTTATTGGGCGTTTTCGACCACACTCCCCTGGACTTCCTCCCTATTACCCTGTCTTAATATTGGAATCATCCTGGACTTATATACCCTTACTTGGACTTACGGTACTACAGGGTAGGAACCCTCCGGGGTGATGTTGTTGATACTATGATTATGCACTACTAAATTGTACTTGATTATATGCTACTGTATTGATTATATATATATATTGGTTAAATCATACGTTTGTTGTTCCTTGTATACATTGTTGCTTGCAACACCCCCCCTCCCCCATTGTGTCCAAAGAGGAAGAGGGCCAATGCAGGGAGAGCACATTGGCCCTCTTCCTTCGTGTTCTAACTCTCCCTGGCGTTTAGCCAGGGTGCGGGGAAAGAGGGCTCCTTCCCCCGTGTCCTGGCTAAACGCAGGGAGAGTTGGGGTGAAGAGGGCCAATGCAGGAGTGCGCTCTCCCTGCTTTGCCCTCTTCTTCTGTTCCAACTCTCCCCCTGCGTTTAGCCAGGGCACGGAGAAAGAGGGCTCCCTTTCCCGTGCCCTGGCTAAATGCGGAGAGAGTTGGAACAGGAAGGAAGAGGGCCAAAGCAGGGGAGAGAGCGCTTCCCTGCATTGGCCCCAGATGTGTGCCCTTGCTTGACTGGCACCGTGGCGCCCAGGGGCATGGAGAGGGAGTGTGCAGCATGCACCAGCCTCCCCCGGCTCTTTCCAACCCAGGGTCCTGCTTGCCTGGAGGAGCAGCCTTGTGGCTCGGATGCCCTGGCTGCACCAGGGGATGGATGCTGCACTTCTCCCGAGGGCTGTGCCTGCACTCATCTAGGACCCAGGAAGGAGGCCTCTCCCAGAGCTGAAGTGATTGAAGGTATTGCAAATCCCATCATTTATTTATTTATTTATTTATTTATTTGTTCCATCTTGTATTCCGCCCCTCCCTGCAGGCTCGGGGCGGATAACATCATAAAATTCGGCAGGCATGTACATCCATGTCGCCATACAATAAAATGCAACATAAAACATACAATAAAACAAAATACAATAGGTCCCGAGATTAAAATTATGTGCATGCCATGGCATTCCCTGAACCAGGGTGCTGATTAGGAAGATGAGTACATTCGGCTTACTCGCCTAGCCGAAGGCCAGTCTGAACAGGGCAGTCTTACAAGCCCTGCAGAACGGGATGAGCTCCGTGGCAGCTCGGACGTCGTCCGGGAGAGAGTTCCAGAGTACCCGAGCCGCCACAGAGAAAGCCCTTTGCCTGGTAGCAGACAGGTGACAGGCGCGGACCGATGGAATCAGGAGCAAATTCGACTCCTCAGAACGTAGTGATCTCGGGGGAATGTATGGGGCAAGGCGGTCCCTCAGGTACGCAGGCCCTAGGCCGTGTAGAGCCTTAAAGGTTAACACCAACACCTTGAAGGCAATTCGGTACTCAATAGGCAGCCAGTGCAGCTGCCGGAGGATGGGCGTGATGTGCTCCTTACCGACGTTCCCGCCAGCAAGCGAGCAGCGGCATTCTGCACTAGCTTGAGTTTCCGAACTGTCGCCAAGGGAAGGCCAACGAGAGGGCGTTACAGTAGTCTAATCTCGAGATGACCGTCGCTTGATCACCGCGGGCCAGGTCGTCCCTGAAAGGTAGGGTGCCAGTCGCCAGCCTGTCGTAGGTGGAAAAATGGCGCCTGCTGGCCGCGGAGACCTGGGTCTCCATGGTCAGCAGGGGGTCCAGGTGGACACCTAGGCTCTTAACAACAGGCGACGGGCTGCCGTTCGCCGTCCAGGGTAGGCAACCGGCACTCATCCCGCCCAGGTCGACCAGGCCACAAGATCTCCGTCTTCGACGGGTTCACCTTCAGCCGGCTAGCCCGCAGCCAACCAGTCACGGCCTCAAGGCACTGATGGAAACACTCGGGTACGGTGTCCGGCCTGCCGTCCATTCTCAGCAGAAGCTGGGTGTCATCAGCGTACTGATAACACTCCAGACCAAAGTCGCGGGCCAGCTGGGCCAGGGGGCATGTACACGTTAAATAATAAGGGGAGAGGATGGCCCCTGGGGACCCCACAGTCAAGTGGGAATCTCCCAGAGACCTCCCCGCCCCCCCTCCACACGTTGTCCCCGGTCCCGGAGGAAGGAGACCACCCATTTACGGGCGGTCCCCCCGACCCCGGAGCCGGCTAAACGGTGGGTTAACAGTGCGTGATCTACAGTGTCGAAAGCTGCCGTCAGATCTAACAAGACAAGCAGTGCCGATCCACCCTGGTCCAGCTGGCGGCGGTTGGTCTGTAATGGCGACAAGCACGGTCTCCGTCCCGTGCCCAATACGGAAGCCGGACTGGAAGGGATCAAGTCCAGCTGTGTCTTCCAAGAACTGCTGCAGCTGATCCGCTGCTGCCCTCTCAATCACCTTGCCTAAGAAAGGCAGGTTTGAAACTGGCCGGTAATTGAGGGAGCCGAAGGATCTAAATTCGGCTTCTTCAGCAGCGGTCTCACCATTGCCTCTTTCAGTCCCCGGAAGACTCCTTGCTCAAGGGAGCTATTTATGATCGTGCCCAGGGGGCCTCGTAGCCCCTCCCGACACGCCTAACAAGCCAGGAGGGGCACGGGTCGAGGGAGCATGTAGTTGGTCTAGCTGCAGCTAGTAACTTGTCGACAGCTGCTGCGTCCAGCAATTGGAAACGGTGAAGGTGGGCCCGCCGAGTGGCGGCGGAGTCTCGAGTTCACTAACTGTATCAAACGTGGCCGGAATGTCCCGGCGGAGAGTTGAAATCTTGTCAGCGAAATAGCTCTGGAAAACCTCAGCTGTTGGTGCCAAACCCCTATCATTTGGGACAGTTGGGATTGCTGTCAAAGACCGAATTATCCTAAACAATTGCGCTGGGCGTGAGCTAGCCGACTCTATCAAGGAAGAGTAGTAGACCTTTTCGCTGCCTTGATAGCTTGCTCATTAACCTCTGTGAGCTGGTGCTCCGCCGCTTTCGACGCTTCGTCACGGTGATTGCGCCACACGCCTCTAACTGTCTCCTCCTCCGCTTCATCGCCCGCAACTCCTCGGTAAAACCAAGGCGAACGATTTCTGCGGGGAGGAGAGAGCGCCTGGGGGCGATCTCGTCCAGGGCCGCAGAGAGACTGGTATTCCAGTGTTCCACCTGCCCATCGACTGAGTCGCTGGGAAGTTCCCATTCCCTTAGAGCATTCAGGAACCTAGTGGGTTCCATAAGTCTCTTCGGGCGAACCAGAATAGGTTCGGCACCCTTACCGAGAGGGGATGCCACCCCCAGCCGAACTTCCAGGACTCTGTGATCCGACCATGGAACCTCCATTATGGAGGCTAGGGTCACGCTAATTCCGGCAGCGAAGATCAAATCCAGGGTGTGCCCGGCCATCATTTATAAATCCTCCAATCCCCTCTAGTATTTTCTGTTGGCCTGTATGCCAAGTTTGGTTCAGTTCAATAGTTGGTGGAGCTCGGAATTAAGCAACTGAGAGGGATGGCCACAATGATCAGCATTGAATAGCCTTGCAGCTTCAAGGTCTGTCTGCTTTCATTCTGCCTGTTTATATCTGTGGAATGATGTCAGGGTGGGAGAAGGAACTCTTGTCTGGATGCATTTTTGAATGTTCCATTGGCCACATTGATCAGCATTGAATGGCCTTGCAGCTTCAAGGTCTGCCTGCTTTCATTCTGCCTGTTTATATCTGTGGAATGATGTCAGGGTGGGAGAAGGAACTCTGAGAAACTAATGGCTTTGCAGCTACCAGGTCTCTCTGTTTACTTTCTGCCTGATAATATCTGTGTAAATATGCCAGGGAGGGAGGGAGAAATGGGTGTTTGGATGTATTTTTGCATGTCCCATTGTTTACATTTCTGGGAAAGAAATAAGCCCTATGCGGATGGAAGGTGGCAGCAGGAGTGGGTGCGCGCGCATGCACGTGCGCACCAGGTGATCTTTTAAACTTGGTTCTTCATATGGTAGCTCCCATGCTAAAAAAGTGTGAGCACCCCTGCTATAAGCCACTGGTTTGTGGATCCAATCACACTATCCTCCAATCTACTTCTATATTACCCATAATACAACAGCAAGTAGCAGTATGCCAGCACGTAGACCATGTGGCAATAACAACAACAACAACAACAACCATTTTATTCTTTCTCCACCCTTTAAAATGCAGTTGTAAGACTGAAACCTAGAGCAATACAAATCCTCAGATATCTTCATATATCACAGGAATATGTGTTCAATCTATAGTATTACATTTAATGTTAGCTTTGTGAAAAATAGGTGGCATGTTTAAGTAATTGGAAAGTTTGCAACAAAACCAATAACTATCAATTTTCCCCTGCTCGTTGGAGCTTCTTCAGAAAGGAATCTGGAGTTAGCCAATGCTGGCAACTCTGGAAACGAAGCAAGACCAAGGGAGCTATATGCGAACCAAGGAGATTTAATGTTCTTGAGATGTGAGGAGCATTGTTCTGGAACTAGGAAAGAAGGAAGCTGAGACACCTTTGTAGACAAAGAGTGCATGGGTTGCCTAAATGCACAAGCAAGGGGTATGACCATGGAAAATAACTTGATCTTGCCAAGGATTATAGCTCATGTTTCAAAGATTCACTGTGAGTAATCTTCAAAGGCATGTCTTCACACTGGGTGCATGCCAGGATATGCAGCTGAGCATTGGCTTGGACCAGTGATGGGCAACCTTTTGAACATGGTGTGTCAAAATTCACCAAAAAACCAAGCATAATTCGGTTGGTGTGTCACTTCAAGAAAAAAAACCTGTTTCAAGTGTAACAAAATATTTCTCGCAGACCGAACTGGAAGGTTCTCTATGTAGCTTTATTTCTAACTTTACTATACACTAGGCATGAGAAAAAATGAAACGGAAATTTCTCTATGTATGGGACTTTTTACAGATCGCTGCCGCGAACCCGGAAATAGATTTCTAACTTTAATATTTTCCACCTCCGGCGACTTACATCATTTAAAAACCTAAAAACACAATGTACAGCAGTTTAAAAATAGATACATGTCTGAAAATGAAATCAGGCCCCAAATAGGCGGAAGAGCCAGGTCTTTAGGTCTGACCGAATCTAGTTAGGGTCAGAGTGGCTCTGAGGGCAGGTGGCAATGAGTTCCAGATCCTGGGGGACTGGGTTTTGAGCCTCTCGCACCCCAGGGACAGCCATTTATGGCACGTGCTGGCCTCACGCTGCGTTGGACCGTCACCGGTCACTCAAGTAGGCTGGCCCAATAAGAGCTTTAAAGGTGAGCACCAGAAGTTAGTAGAGCACTCTGAACTCTAAGGGCAGCAAGTGGAGATCTTTTTTAAAATAGGAGAAATGTGGCACTGATGACAGAGATGAGTCTGGCCGCGTTATGAGACGGTCCTTGAGGTAATAAATTCTTAATTATTGTACTACGTACTCACTTCTCCCTGTCTTCTCCCCCTCATTTCCTTCCCGCCTTCATTCAGCTTCTTCTTTTCCCGCATTTCTATGGGGAACTGGAAGTGACGCTGCTGCTAGGTAGGCAATGCATTCTGGAAAGTGTAGTCCTCCACGCTTCCTCCTTCTTCTCTTCCCCGTTGCTCTGCTGCCATGCCCCATCGCAGGGGACAGCCACCACACACACACTCACACACACACACTTCTCCCCTCTCTCTCTCCCTGCGCTCTCTCAGATGCTTCTCTTCCCCGTTGCTCTGCCTTGCCCCATCGCACGGGCCAGCTTCAGCCCTCCAGGTACGTGTTTTGGACTTCAACTCCCACCATTCCTCACAGCCTCAGGCCTCTTCCTTTTCCTCTCAGCCTGGGCAAACTTGGGCCCTCGCTCCCTCAGGATCGGGGTGAGAGAGAGGCAGCGAGGAGCGAGGGGGGGCCTCCTCCTCCTTTTTTTTTGCTGCTTCCAAGAATAGAATACCCCCTCCCTCCCTCCTTCCCTCCCTCCTTCCTATTTGGAGAGTCCCATCTAGAATCCAGTGTGGTTTATTCAAGTTTTGGCCTACAACTCCCAGAAATCCCAGCCAATTTACCAGCTGTTAGGATTTCTGGGAGTTGTAGGCCAAAACCATCTGGAATGCGCATGCTCTGGCATACGAATTACT
Source organism: Anolis apletophallus (assembly GCA_030556195.1). NCBI lineage: Eukaryota > Metazoa > Chordata > Lepidosauria > Squamata > Anolidae > Anolis > Anolis apletophallus. The sequence goes on from JARBWK010000010.1 coordinate 129,560,597, forward strand.
AACGAATTTTGTTAGTACTTAAGTTACATTTTAGAAATTTTTGGAAATTTTTTGTAAGTCTTTTCTTTTACTAATCAAAAAATCCCCCCCAAATTTGATTTTAGAATCGCCATTTTTGGATTCGAAACCATGCCTACTATACACCCTTCTTTCTTTCTTTTACCTCTACACCGTCACTCTTCCCAATCCCCCCTATCTCTACCCATATCCCCTTCATTCCACCCCAACCTGTACCCTGGACCTTTTTTTTTTCTCCCGAAACTGTATTTTATTCTTGTTTAAAACTTCAATAAAAATAATTTTTTTAAAAAAAACAAACCATAATTTTGCAATATTTAGTTTAAATAACAAAATATATGTAATTGTAATATATAACTATATTTAATAAACCAAAAACTAATTATATAACTTACCTGCTTAGTGACTTCTTTGTTCATCCGTCAGTCGGTTTCTTTTGTTGGCCTTGATATTATTTAACTTATGTCTCTCTTTAATTGATGCTGTACGTTTGTGTTCAGTCTCATTATTTGGTTTTTGATGATATTTCTACCGGGTGGTAACTCTGATGTTCTCTTATTGCATCTTTACTCTGCATATCGTGAAATAGAACTGGTGCACTTCTTAGGAGAGAGTCTTTAATACATTCTCCCTCACTGAGTGCTTTTCCGTGCTGAGCTATGGAGTGAGCAATGCTCAAACTTGTAGATCCCTTTACAAATTTAAGGATGGAATTAGATTGGCTCTTATAAAGGTGTAGCTGCCTGGAAATGTTTTCCTTCCTTTCATCTTCACTTTCTTCCAAGAGCTGGGAATGATTAGTTTCAAAATGTCTATTTATATTACATGTTCTGCTTACTACCGTTTCAGTACATAGAACGCAAAATGATCTGCCATTTTTTTCTGTAATGCCATACATCTCCGTCCATGTCTCTTGAAAGGGTTGGCTACTGCTACTACCACTTCCTTTACTTAACCTTGGTTTTTTTTTTTGGGTTCTCCATCAGGGGGGCAGTGACAGAAGATAGAATTATAGATAACCGGTTAGCTCTGCAGACAATTAGTGGTTAACTAGCCTAACTGACAACAATATGGCACATGAACAGGGGCGGTCCTACAGGTAGGCCAAGGAAGCGGCCGCATGGGGCGCCATCTGGGTAAGGGCGCATTCCCCCGCCCGCCAGACAGCATCCGGCCTTCCTCCCTCTCCCTTTCTCCCTGAGCATGCGCACAACCAGTGCCCCCCTTGCTGCCCCTGGGCTGTGCGGCCAGCCAGCCGTCTCCACCAGAGCAGCCCCTCAGGAGGGAAGCCACCAGTCGGGTGAAGGCGCGAAGCCACCCGCTCAGACTGCGGGGCCCACGGCATGAGGGCCCACGCACAGGAGCTTCTCGGCATGCGTGGAGGGGGGCGTGCTGAATAGGGAGTGCTGTGTTTACAGGCTTCTGCGCCTGCGCACAGGAGCTTCTGGGCATGCGTGGGGGAGGGGGGCGCATGCCGAATAGGGAGTGCTGTGTTTACAGGCTTCTGCGCCTGCGCACAGGAGCTTCTGGGCATGCGCGGGGGGCGTGCCAAATAGGGAGTGTTGTGTTTACAGGCTTCTGCGCCTGCGTACAGGAGCTTCTGGGCATGTGCGGGGGCGTGCCGAATAGGGAGTGTTGTGTTTACAGGCTTCTGCGCCTGCGCACAGGAGCTTCTGGGCATGCGCGGAGGGGGACGTGCCGAATAGGGAGTGCTGTGTTTACAGGCTTCTGCGCCTGCGCACAGGAGCTTGTGGGCATGAGTGGAGGGGGGGCGCGTGCCGAATAGGGAGTGCTGTGTTTACAGGTTTCTGCGCCTGCACACCGGAGCTTCTGGGCATGCACGGAGGGGGGAGGGCTGCCAAAATAATGTTTTGGGGCGGGGTGCCAAAATAATATTTGCTTACCATTTAAAATTACCTTAGACCGCCCCTGCACATGAAACTGACTTTTAGGAAAGGGCAGGATTAATAAGCAGAAATAGGGGTCAATAAGGATGCACAACAGTAATAGTGGTGAAATGGAGTCTGCACTATGCTGCAAGAGGGTGTGTCTTACGAAAATTAAGATGGCTGCCGCTATATCTAATGGTGGGAAATGGCACCCATTGTGGTGTTTCAGCCTGGTGTTCATGTGCATGATGGGAATGATGGGATTGATGTCCCTGTGCCTAATGGGGATACTGATGTGCAAAGTGCAGTTTCAGATGAGGCCCCTGTTCCTGAGAACAGTTTAGCTCCCAGGGCACTGTTGCATAAACATTCCTCCGTTAAGGACTCAGAAGACCTTGACAGAGATAGTGCTGCATCTGAGAATGTTAATGACCAAGAGATGATGTTTGATCGTAGAGCAAACATACGGGAGTATAAACAGGCCTCCCATGACCTTCGCCGTAGCTGCAGGCTCCGTTCAGGGGATACAAAGTGAAACTGGGTTTGCTGTACTTAAGATTGTAAGAAAGACCCAAGCTTCAGTTTCCAGGCTTCGTTTAGAATAGACCACATCAAGACTTCCTTGTCTCCAAGTTCATGTTTTTGCCTAGGCCTTTTTCATGGATTGTTTCTATTGAACTGTTTTAGAATCTGTTTTAGAATCTAGTATTGAGCTTTTAACTTTTGCCTTTTGGATCCTGGTCTTTTTGGACTGTGTGCTCACCTTGGATATATCTTATGTGTTATCTTCTTTAACCCTTTTGTTGGACAATATATTTTGTTTCAATAAAAGCCTATTATTCAGAGACTGTCTGATGTGTGTGTGAACTAGGCGGATTCTGTCGGTCTGAAGTGCAACACCCATAGCACAGATCCTCGCCTCTCTCAGTCTCTCCCTCACTTATCTGAGTAATGATGGTCAATTACTGACTGACTGACTGACTGACTGACTGACTTTATTATTTCTGAGTCGCCCTCCACGTTAGTGCTCCGGGCGACTTACACACAACAAATTCCACAATTAAAATAGAGTATTTAAAACTAGATTAAAATATTCAGTGGTTAAATGCAGGGGCCAGGCTCGGTATTTGAGTTCCTGGTTCTGCATTAACCATGGGCTTTCCTAAATAGCCAGGTCTTCAGAGCGGTCAGGAACTGGGGCAGGTCGAGAGGGAGGCTCTCTGGTCCGGTGGCATCGAGTTCCAAAGAACGGGGGCCACAACGGAGAACGATCTCCGTCTCGTGGTCTCCAGGTGGGCCTCTTTCAAGCCTGGTACGTGAAGAAGGTTCTTGTTTGCTGGCCGCGGGGTCCTTGAGTAAGCAGGCATCAACAAGCGGTCTTTTAGGTATGTTGGGCCCGGCCCCGTAGGGGCTTTGAAAGCCAAGGTCAAGGTCTTGTGTAAGGCTCTATACTCAACGGGCAGCCAGTGCAGGCGCTGCAGAGATGGTGTAATGTGGCATCTCATCAATGTTCCTGTGAGAAGCCTGGCGGCCGCGTTCTGCACAATCTGGAGCCTGCGGGTTAGTGACCGGGTAGACCTACATACAAAGCGTTACAGTAATCCAGCCTTGATGTAACCGTGGCATGGATTACTGTAGCTACCGTAGCGCTTCCGTCGGAAGATAGGGCGCCAATTGTCTCGCTTGGCGCAGGTGGAAGAAGGCCCTTTTGCTCGTGGAGGCAACCTGGGCCTCCATCGACAATTACAAATCCATGGCACCCCAGAACAGTAGATTTGATGATGGTTGGTTATGTGATTGCTGGTAATGGCACAGGGTCCCCAAAGGTGCCTCTTGCTGCTCCCTGCTTTGCCGAATCCTCCTCCTCCCGATTCTTGCCCCGGTATCCTCCTCCTCATCCGGCCAAAGCAGCGGTGGACCAGTGGCCCGTGTCAGTACTGACACGCTTGTTGTTGCACCTTAGACCTGAAGGATCCCTCAGTAAACCACTTTAGACCAGCCGTGATTAAATGCTTTATTTAGAATAAGTGAAAAGAAGTAAAGAGATAAAAATATAGTCCTTTGATGCTCTCAGCATCTAGTATTGCAATGCAATAGTCCAAAGAGAAAAAGAAGGTTCAATGAATAAAGAATAGTCCTGATGCCCCAATGGGCTAAATCCTGGATAAATCTCTGGCAACAAAGGCTTGGCAAATACTTGAGTACGAGGACTCAGCCCAGGCTGAGTTCGTGGTACTTGGCAAGGAAGCTGAACGTTGGCGCGAGATCCCAAGTGCCTCCGGGAAGCAGCTTAAATAGGTTTTCCCTGGTTTCTCTCTTGAAGAGGCTCACTGCGTCGTAACTCTTTCCCATGGATAGTCTGTGGGACTAGCCCTCCCTTGCCCTCTGAGGAGGGAAAGAATGTCCACTCATTAACGCATGCACCTGGGAGCCGGGAGGACAACACAGCCTTGCCGTACCAGCTCTTCTTATCAGCCTGGGAAGGGGAAAGTCTGCGCTTGCCCTTGACCGTTAGTTGACACAGAGGCTTTTGCAGAGATGTGCTCTCAGGCCTAGCTGATGTCTTGGAACCTACATGGCTTCAGTCTAGCTTGGCCAAGGAACCAGGCTGGGGTCTGACACTTGTCATAGGTTCGCCATCAAGGGCTTGGACTCAAATGCCATTGTTGGCCCAGGGATTGAAGGAGCTGTAGCCTGTCAATGCAAGGAGTTTCCATGAGTGCAGTGATTACCTTGGAAAGCTCAAACTGCTCGTGTGGGGCTCTCTTTTCCAAGCTGTTTGATCACCTGGCCATGGTGATCCAAGCCACGGTCATCTCGAGGCTCGACTACTGTAATGCGCTGTACATTGGCCTACCCTTGTCGGCGATCCGGAAACTCAAGCTGGTGCAGAACGCTGCAGCACGTTTGCCTTCAGGAGCCTTAAGATCTGCCCACGTGACTCCACTCTTGCGCGAACTGCACTGGCTTCCAATTGAATTCCGGGTCACCTTCAAGGTGTTCGTTCTAATTTTCAAGGCCTTATATGGTTTGGGGCCAGTGTACCTGAGGGAGCGGCTTACCCCTTATGTGCCCAGGAGATCGCTGCGCTCAGAGGGGCTCAACCTACTGGATGTGCCTGGTATTAAGGTCTACAGACTCACTAGTACGTGGCAGAGGGTGTTTGCCGTTGCCGCACCAACTCTGTGGAACACCCTCCCCAAAGAGGTACGAGCCATCCGGGACCTAATGTCGTTCCGCAGAGCCGTTAAGACCTGGCTATTTAGACAGGCATTTGACCCATAACCAATGCCGCTCCATCAGCATCCTGTTGTGCCGCTGCCAGCATTGTTCCTCTGCCATCGCAGTTTTGCTCGGAATATGTTTTTAATTGGGGGTTTAAATTGGGTTTTATTGCATTTTATGTGTTTTACCTGTTATTAACTCTGTAAACCACTATGGGCTCCAGAGAGAGCGGTATATTAAGTCAAACTTAATAAAAAATAAAAAGAAATTTAAAAAATCAAAATTTACATTTAGTCAGGCTTTCTTCCAGACCTTGATGCTAATCAGTAGGCATGAGAAAAAAGTTATGAAAATGATTCGTTTCGTAAGAAATTCGTAAGAAATGCTACTTTCGAGTATATCTGCACCTGGGCAAGGCAAGCCCTAAACTCGCTCCTTCTTTCGGCTGGAAGCCGGAAAAAATGTAAACAGAGAGGATTACTCAGAAGTAAATCTGCAAAGGAGGGCACTTTGGATGAAGGGCCCTCCTTGTGGATTTACTTCTGAGTAAACCTCTCTGATTACATTTTTCCAGGCTTCCCTGCCTCTCCTGCCTGCCAGGATCTAAAGCATCAAAGAGTATTGGGGTGAGAAACCAACCTAATGTATAATAGAATGAATGCTACTGTAAGTGCCTAATATTATAGGTAATCCAACTGGTCATACCTACATTCCATGCACATGCAATAATACAGCAGTAATAACAATAACAAGAGGTAAAATTCAAACCGAAGTATTCTGACTGGTCTCTCCTCATGCGGTGCAAACGGGCTCTTCTCTTATTAGCCCGGGAAATTAGCCGGGAAAAGCCAGCGTTTGCTGCTTGGGAGCACACACATACATATTCTTGGGGGGATTTGCTGCAGAATCCCGGCTCATAGAGAAGATTCTGCAGCAAATCCCCCAAAGAATATGTATGTGTGTGCACCCAGGAAGCAAACGCTGTGCCCGGGTTTTGCCTTTCCCGGGCTCAGAGAAGAGCCTTTGCAGTTTGAGGAGGGAGCACAGTCAGAATACTTCGGTTTGAATTTTACCTCTTCTTATACCCATTGTTATTACTGCTGTATTATTGCATGTGCATGGAATGTAGGTATATGACCAGCCTGGGCAAACTTGGGCCCTCGCTCCCTCGGGATCGGGGTGAGAGAGAGGCAGCGAGGAGCGAGGGGGGGGGTCCTCCTCCTTTTCTTTTGCTGCTTCCAAGAATAGAATACCCCCCTCCCTCCCTCCCCTCCTTCCCTCCCTCCTTCCTATTTGGAGAGTCCCATCTAGAATTCAGTGTGATTTATTCAAGTTTTGGCCTACAACTCCCAGAAATCCCAGCCAATTTACCAGCTGTTAGGATTTCTGGGAGTTGTAGGCCAAAACCATCTGGAATGCGCATGCGCTGGCATACGAACTACTAACGAATTTCGTTAGTAATTAAGTTACATTTTAGAACTTTTGGAAATTTTTTGTAAGTCTTCCTATTACTAATAAAAAATCCCCCATTTGATTTTAGAATCGCCATTTATGGGTTCTAAAACATGTCTACTAATCAGCTATTCATCAGGCTTAAATAATACAAAGAGTTATTGCAGAGCTCCCCACGGTCTTATTTCACTGATAGAACTCCCCCTTCTTTCGTTTTGCTTTCTTTCTCCTCTGTGCCCTCCACTATTGTCTCCTAACTTCATCATCTCTTCTCCTTGCTCCTCATTGGCTCTCGATAGCTCTCATGTCATTAGGTCAGTACTACTCAAACTCTGCTCCTCCATGTGTTTTGGACTTCAGCTCTCAGAAATCCTGGCCAGTTTACCAGCTGAAGTCCAAAACATCTGGAGGAGCACAGTTTGAGAAACTGCATTGGGCAATGAATCCATTCTAAGTGTTCATTAACTTTAAAGGAACTGTCCAAGGTCCTGGATTTAGTTCAGAATAGGCTTAAACACCTTGGAGAACTCATTCATACCCAGCATTAGAACTTGGGCTGATTTCACCATCACTGCTCTTTAACTTTATTCGTCCTAGCTTTCCTTGGTGGGGTGTCTTATGGTGGCAGTGAAGGTGGTAAAGCCAAGCAGATACTTTCTCGGTTTGGAGCTGGAGAAGCAATAGTGGTTGATACAGCAAACCTATGCAAGTTTTCATTCCCCATGAATTCATCAGAGATCTTTTGTGGTGTATTTTTTGGTGTCCAAGAAAGGAATCTGAACACAAAGTTTCTCAGAATATCAATGTATTGTGTTATAACTGCGACGTAAAATCAGGCAAAATCAACATATAAACCCAAGTTGGGTGCCCGACCCCCACAGCTGGGCAAACGTAAATACAAGTGTCCTGAAGTTGAATTATTGGCACAACAGCAAGTGGGGTAACAACAAAATAGTCAAAGTGCCGCCGCTGTAAGGTAAAGTAATCCACCCCAATGGGTATTTGTATTCCTACCCGGATGGGTATTTGTAATCCAATGGTAAGGTGTTGGAAGCAAACGAACCCAGAGCCCAAATCAAAGGCTAAGTAGCTCCTCCTATGCGGGAAGATGAGGGTGCAGGTGTCGTCTGCGAGAAGTCTTCTGGCCGACGAGGACGCAATTGTTCAAGGGTCCCCTCGTTTCGACTCCCCCGGGTCTTTTTAAAGCCAATGAGCAACGATCCTCCCAATGCGCATCACAGGGCGTTAGGCGGCGAGAATCTAGTATAAATACAAACGCGCTAGTCATATATTTCAATGCATAATGCAAGCGTTCAAACAAAGTAACCACTATAATTTTACAACATAATGATAATGGAAGCACATAAGAAGCACAAGGTACTACAAGTCACAACTTTACCTTGGAGAAAGAGTCTCCGGTGTATTCCACCACAGTGTGTGGGGCAAATGCTCAACACAGGTAAGTAAAGGAAGGTTTTGTAGGTAAGGCAAATCGACAGGTGGGATGATTTAAAGGAGAAGGTTACTGATGGGTATCTTTTCATTCAAGCCCCATGGTTGCTCGGTTTTTAGGAAAACGGTCCATTTACTTTCAGCTCGCAGTAATGCTTTCTGGGCGTCACCATGGGGTGAGAACTTGACGATTTCCAAGCCCAGGAATCGAAGATCACCCGGGCCGTGTTTGTATGATTTAAAGTGTACATAGAGGGGAGAATCCTCTGAGTGTTGGCGGATCCTCGACCGGTGCACCGAGATCCTCGTTCGGAGGCTCCTCCCCGTTTGGCCCACGTAAAGAAGGCCGCAAGTGCAGATCAGGAAATAGACGAGGGACTCATTTTGACAAGTACAGAAGGTAGATAAGGTGCACTCTCTTCTTCCCGCATAGGAGGAGCTACTTAGCCTTTGATTTGGGCTCTGGGTTCGTTTGCTTCCAACACCTTACCATTGGATTACAAATACCCATCCGGGTAGGAATACAAATACCCATCGGGGTGGATTACTTTACCTTACTGCTGCATGCTGGGAAACCGAGGCCCAGGCTGCTCTGGAGAGCCAGATGAAATCATGAAAAGAGCCACATCTGGCTCCCGAGCCGTAGGTTCCCTACCCCTGGTATAAACCAAAAGAATCAACGTCAAGATTTTAAGCATAGCCCAAAGTATGGTATTTCTCTTCCAAGTGGTGTTCCTGCATTTACAGTTTGTTCTTGGGAGAAAAAATATGCCCGTCATGGGCATCAGACGAATGAGTTCAACATATAATTAAGCTGGTCAAGCTTACAAATGCCCCTTTGGAATAGAGAGTGACCCCAGGTAGCGGGAAAGAGAAAGACAATGCCTTTAGCTAGAACATGAACAACTTAAAAAAAATAAGGTCACAACATACATTCAATTACTAGCAAGCATGGGCTGCTTTTATCGCTTTCCAACACATTTTTCTCTTTAAGTAAGTAACTCATGAGATCAAAATCTGGTTTCAAGGGAAACCTATGTTCACGCCTAGAATTATTGGTGTCCCACTTGCCCTATAAACACACATTTTAGTTTTTTCCCCTTGTTTATTTAGAAATGGCTATTTGAATTATGGGGCACAGAAGGTTGCCTCTAATCGGAGCATTGACACGTTCTCACCCAATAGACAGTTCCCCTGCAACCTTATTAAAGACTGAGCTGCAGGTGGAATTTTACAGCAAAAGGAAAAAAAATAAGGACTGCAACAGGATCAGGAGACGTGTTGTGAAATCTGGAAACGTATCTCATCTCCACAGCAATTTGTGAACTGTTAATCCACATAACATTTTAAACAAGAGTTGCCAAGGTGACAGGTTAGCTTCTTGTCACTAATTAAAGCCATCAACATACCCCATACGTTTCCTTCTCTAACAGTATTAACGATGTTGACAAACAAGGTTTGGTAAGCCAAGTTAATGAACACCCAATTATAGATATCCATGGTCTGAGGAAGTCAACACAAGGCTTCACAGTTGCTTTGATGAATGTTTAGATATGGGTATTCTGATTATACAAGATAGAGATCAATTCTTATATGCCTCTGTTTATTTATTTATTTGTTTATTTATTTACAGTATATTTCTACTCTGCCCTTCTCAACCACAAAGCTAGAACATGAACAACTTGGGGAAGGGGGGACTCAGGGCAGCTAACAGAGGCAGCAATTCGATGCCTAATACATAAATCGCCATAAAAACATACAAAATTGAGATAAAAACATTAATTAAACAAAATCCAACAATCAATTAAAATAACAATTAAAACAATGTTTAATCCACACATCCAACTGCTAAAACAGTAAAACCGTGTCCTCATCTCTGTCACCAAGCCAGTCCATTCCAGTTAAAGTGCTGCTATGTCATTGTGCAAAGGCCTGGTCCCAAAACCAAGATTTTACCTTTTTCCTAAATGCTAGGAGGGATGGAGTCGACCGTATCTCTCTTGGCAGCGGATTCCACAGTTGCGGAGCCACAACCGAGGAGGCCCTGTCTCTTGTCCCCAACAGCCCATTTGAGATGCTGGCAGGAGCGAGAGCAGGGCCTCCCTGGATGATCTTAAGGAACGAGGTGGGACGTAGAGGCAGATGCATTCGGACAAGTAAGCTGGGCTTTATAGGTCAAAACCAGCACTTTGAATTGAGCTCGGAAGTGGACTGGCAGCCAGTGGAGCTGACACAACAAGGGGATGGTATGCTCCCTGCATGTAGCTCCTGTTAGAAATCTGGCTGCCGCCCATTGGACTAGCTGTAATTTCTGAACTGTCTTCAAAGGCAGCCCCACGAAGAGTGCATTGCAGTAATCTATTTGGGATGTGACAAGAGCATGGACGACCGTAGCCAGATCAGACTTCCCAAGGTATGGACGCAGCTAGCGCATGAGCTTTAACTGGGCAAAAGCTCTCCCGGCCACCGCCAAGACCTGGGGTTCCAGGCTCCAGGATCACTCCCAAGCTGCGAACCTGCATCTTCAGAGGGAGTGTAACCCCATCCAACACAGGCTGTGACCCTATGCCCTGTTCGGCCTTTCGACTGACCAGGAAGACCTCTGTCTTGTCTGGATTAAGTTTCAATTTGCTAGCCCTCATCCAGTCCGACACAGCAGCCAAGCAACTCTGGATGATCTCCCTTCATGGCTTCATGTAGATGTTAAATAACATCGGGGACAGTACTGAACCCTGAGGGACTCCACAAGGCAACGGTAGTGGGGTCGAACAGGTGTCACCCAGTAACACCTTTTGGGACCGACCCTCCAGGAAGGACTGGAGCCACTGCAAAGCAGTACCCCCAAGCCTCATTCCTGCGAGGCGTCCCAGAAGGATACCGTGGTCAACGGTATCAAAAGCCGCTGAGAGGTTCAGCAGAACCAACAGGGACACACTCCCGCTGCCTACTTCCCGGCGCAGATCATCTACCAAGGCTGTCTCAGTTCCATGTCCCGCCTAAAGCCAGACTGTGCCAGATCAAGATAATCGGTGTCTACCAAGAACCCCTGGAGTTGCGAGGCCACCACATGCTCCATGACTTTGCCCAAATAGGAGAGATTGGAAACTGTGGCTCTTCCTTTGTTACAAATGACTGAGGTTCTCATTGGACAACACACATTCTCCAGCTGTCATAGAGCAGCAGCCAGACTTGTCAAAAAAAAAATTGGTCCTTTCCTCTAGTCTGTGCCATGTAAATTGAAAGGCGGTTGCAAAACAATGCATGTGTTGGATCCTTTAAAAAAATAAATAAATAAAAGTGATATTTGTTATTAGCAAAATTTGGTCTCTGAATAATTGTAAAATTTACAAGTTAAATGGATCATGTTGCTGGAATATAAGAAGTTAAATGGTCACTATTCCGCCACTGAAAAAAGGGTCACATCATATAGAACAGGGCTGTCCAACTGGCAGCCCTGGGGCCGGATCCGGCCCCCCAGCCTGTTGGGTACGGCCCCAGCTATGCCCCCGGCCGCCATTTTAATTTTTTTAAAAAATCTAAATTTATTTTAAAAAAAATGGTGGCGGGGGGAGGGGGGGCGGGGCAGGGAGGAGGAAGAGAGCTAGCTCCTCCTCCCTGCACCTTCCTCCTTCCCCCTGCTCTCCGCGCCTCACTGCAGGCGGCGCAGGGAGGAGGAGGGGCCAGGGAGGAGCCCTTGTCAGCTGGCCTTCTCTTCCTCCTCCTCCTCCTTTCCCGGGCCCTGTCCCCTTTGCCAGTGCTCGGGATCGGGGCAGAGGGCGGTGCCCACGGGGAAAGAGGAGAGGAAGGAGAAGGAGAGTCAGCTGAACCGGGCAAGAGGCATGGCTTCTCCTTTCTCTCCCTTTCCCGCTGCAGAAGGAAGGATCTGAGAGCCCCTCTCTGCGCTCCTTCCTTCTCCACAGCGCGCGGGGAAAGAGGGGAGAAAGGAGAAGCCAGCCAGGGGAAGGACGAGGAAGAATGACAGCTTTGGAGGGGCTCCTACGGGGCTGGGGATTGGCCTGCGCCTGGATTGGCCGGGCCCCACTCCGGCCCGCCAGGTGGTCAGCCACCAGACATCCAGCTCTTGGACCTATAGAAGTTGGACAGCACTGATATAGAACAATGGTTCTTAACCTGTGGGCCGCAGACCACCAGTGAGCTGCGAGGATGAAAATCTGGTCCACAAGCCTCCTTCCTCTTTATTTATTTATTTTTATTTATTTTACTTCTGCTCTTTTCATGCCACCTGCCACTCCTTCCCTGTCGCTGACCATGGCATGTGTTCTGTATCAGAAGCTACAGCTGATGTGGCCTATCCAATGCAATTTTCTGAATCAGCACCCCAAACCGAATCTAAAGTTGACCAAAAACTGATTCGTAACCCTCTTGGTACTAATGTTGGAGAGTGGTCCCTGGTCAAAGTGTTCCCTGGTCAAAAAAAAGGTTGCAAACCACTGATATAGAACCAAGATGGATCTGGTGGATCCAAGGCAGTGGTTCTCAACCTGTGGGTCCCTAGGTGTTTTGGCCTACAACTCTCAGAAATCCCAGCTAAGTTTACTGCTCACAGCTGTTAGGATTTCTGGGAGTTGAAGGCCAAAACATCTGAGGACCGGCACACTGAGAACCACTTCTCGAAGGTCTTCTTCGCATTCTCCGTTTCCGTCTCCGTCCCCTTCCATCTGTCCATCTGTCTGTCTATCCATCCATGCTGTTTTCTGTTCTTCCTGGCCAAGACATAATGGATCAAGCCAAGCCAATGAATTCTTGGCTTTTCTTCACGAACGAAGATTCATGAAGGACTCGTCCGGAGAGATAGCATAGCGGATAGCATAGAGAGGGGCCGGAGAGATAGCATAGCGGTAACAGCAGCTGAGCTAGCAATCTGAAGATCTGAAGATTGCAAGTTCGAATCCCGGGCTGGTTTGGACACCAGCTGTGAGCCCTGTCCACTGTTCACCCAACAGTTCAAAAACAGCTCAGCTGTGATTAGATAAAACTGGGAACCGCCTAGCGGGGAAGGATTTTTCAAAGAAGGACTTACAATGCCTAAATAAAAAGTAAGATCAGCGGTGGCTCTCCATCACGAGGATGAAACAACACCAGCCCCTTGTGACGTGATGACAGAATGACATAATGACGCAATGGAACAACCACACCCTGTGATGCACCCCTGTGACGCAGCCTGAAGAAAAATCCTTCTAAAATTGTACTTGTCACATGTTTGTATGTTGTATGTTATTGTATGTGGATCCGGCAGGGACCGTCTGCCGTATGTGTGATGTAATCCGCTCTGAGTCCCCTTCGGGGTGAGAAGAGAGGAATATAAATAAAGTGTATTATTATTTTTTTTATTATTATCCTACGCTTTCTACAAGCACGTTGATGATTTCATTTTCGGAGATTGGATGTGTCCTTCGAGCCTGTGCAATGGATTTTTCTGGTGGAGAGCAGCGTGCACAGAACTGGCCTCACCCTTTCAACCAAAGGTTCGTCTGCCGAGGCCTAGCCAGCTTGGATGATGGCAGTGAGGTCCTCAGGTCGTAGGCTTGGTTTGAGTTTCCTTCTCTTAGATGGTTGACCAACTGGGGTTGGGGCCATATAGCCCCCCACCATCTGCCCGAGATTGAATATTTTTAAAAATAGATTTTTTAAAATTTCTCCTGAGGATGGTGGCCAAAAGGCTAGAGAGCCCATCCTGCCCATTGACGCTCTTTGTCAGACCCTTCGGTTGTGACCTGTCTGGCATGGGAGGCCCTACCAGTGGCTATTATGCCACCGCCAGCATAGCTCACAACTTCATTAGGGTACGCAAGCCTCTCCCTCACGACAAGGGAGCACCAATGGAGAGAAATACAAGCCAATGAATACAGCTTCATAAAAAATCCAATCAGGCAGCTTGCTTTCATAATAATGGGAGGTAACATTTTTGCAGTCACAGTCTCTACTTCTCCTTCGCGTTGTGCTTGTATGTTCATCTCGTGGACTAGATGACCAATATCGTCTTCCAGTCGTTTGATTCTACTTGGGAAAGCTTTTCAAAGGATCAATTCCAGCTGGGACTATGGGAGGGGAGGACAAAAGGAGAGTATTGTGCCCCCAAATAAAAATTCTCTACCCCAATAAAAAATTTAGTTCAGTCCCCAAAAGCAGAGTATGGGACCAGAAAATGGTATGCACTGAGAACTTTAGCTGTGCTCACATGCCCTTCTTTGGATACCGAAATTGTTTTTCTCCGTATGCAGCTGGAGCTTTAAGATAGCAAAATGCTAGACACTTGAGGACTATTTCCGTTAGAGGATAGAGTTCTTATTTGGGAGGATCACTGCCCTCATTTGACCCCCCCCCCTTCCCAACTACTTCTCTGAAAAATCCTCTGGTGTGCAAAAGGGATATTTTTGCTTCGCTTCACAGCTTGATCTGATCCTTGGACCATGCAGTAGCACAGTGGAAAATTGGGCAGCGGAAAAGGTCACCGTGAGAATCCCCATAGCCATAGAGGAGTCCAAAAAGTAGTCAGGTAGTTGCATTGATCAATGGTTGTGTTCACCTGCACACAACCTTACATAACCACTGGGACTGCTCACGGCAATATATTGTCAGAGACAATCACCAGAAGAGATATACATTGCTTCAGAAAGAACAGACTGTATGTATTGATCATCCCAAGGTTTGACTTGCAAGTCCCATTAAAACACTCGTAACATCAGTTTAATTATATAGTGCAGTGACATTTAGCTTTCAGGTTCAATCCTCAAATTCAGTGAACTCTTTCTAACTCTTTCTATCCAGCTATTCCGTTCTCTATAGAAGCAAATTTGCACTAGAGGACTATACATTTATTGTTCCACTTCTAAGAACATAAGAAGAGCCATGCTGAATCGGACCTCAGCCCATCTAGTCCAGCATTCTGTATCACACAGTGGCCCACCAGTTGTACACAGGGATCTTGAGCAGAAGGGAGGGCAAAACCCTGACCTGCTCCCGACCCCCACAACCAGTACCCAGGGAAATCCTGCCTACCTCAACCAACTCCGAGGTGGCACTTGAATGTCCTTTTCAGTAACTACCGATACACTTGGTATCCATGAATCTGTCTAATCCTGCCTTGAAGCTGTCCAGGCTGACAGCTGTCACAACCTCCTCTGGAAGTGAGTTCCATAACCCAATGACCCTCTGGGTGAAGAAATATTTCCCTTTATTAGTCCTAACTTTCCTACCTTGGAGCTTCAGGGAGTGCCCCTAGTCCTAGTGTTTTGTGACAAAGAAAATAGTTTTCTCTATTCACCTTTTCTATCCCATGCATGATTTTATACACTTCGATCAAGTCACCTCTTAAACGCCGTATTTCAAGGCTGAAACCAGGCGTTGCAACCTGGTTTCATAAGGGAGCCGCTCCATCCCATGGATCATTCTTGTTGCCCTTTTCTGTACCTTTTCCAGTTCCGTTATATCCTTCTTAAGGTGCGGAGACCATAATTGTACACAGTACTCCAAATGTGGCCTTACCATCGATTTGTAGAGAGGTAATACAACATTTGCTGACCTATTTTCGATTCCCTTTCTGATCATGCCTAGCATAGAAGTTGCTTTTTTCACTGCTGCAGTGCACTGGGTTGACATCTTCATTGAGCTGTCCACCAAGACCCCAAGATCCCTTTCCTGGTTTGTCTCTCGAAAGCTTTGACCCCATCAATTTGTAGGTGTAGTTGGGGTTCTGTGCCCCGATGTGCATGACTTTACACTTGTTTAGGTTAAAATGCATTTGCCACTTTGTTGCCCATTCACTCAATTTCGAGAGATCTTTCTGGAGCTCTTTCTAATTGCCATGATTCTATATTATGGAACCCTGGGGCTGGTATTTTTGAGAGGTGTATTTATAAACCACGCTGATGGCATGTTAGTGCTTCAGTAAATAGTAGACACTAGGGATCTGGTCATATTAGGAAATACTCTGTTTCTAAGACTGTTTGAGGGTGATTTTGAACAGGTCCCATCACATGACGTTTGCCCCGTCCTGTCAGAATTCTGTCGGAATCCATCTACAGAAACTGATTATTTGTAGTCAGAAAGCTAATTGTGTGTGTGTTTTTTTAAATACTACAGATTCTTCTGTTGCTGAAGTGCTGACTATTATGAGTCTTATGATTTGAAAATACTGCACCTTGACTCATCACACCATGGAAGGCTGGTTCCTCCCAATCCATTCAACACCCCCCGCCGCCCCACATCACTCTATGACCTTGTTGCTGATGGGATGTATGCAGATTTTCCTATCACATGCAAAAACAGCATCTATATATGCTATTGTACTGATGGTAGCTTGTTCAACTTATCTGTCTGAGGGCTCACTCTTCCGTCCTCCAGGGTCCAAAAAGGGGCTTTAGAACTAGGACAAAGCGATCTCTGACTCTGGGGGAACGGAATGAAGGATTTCCCACATACAAGAAACCTTAGATGCTTGACTCAAGATAAGGGGCCAAACAAGTTTATTTAGTACAATCAGAGATAAGAATCTGATGGCTTAAAAAGGGCTTGAGTTGGTTGCAAGAGTCCTTAAGAAAAAAGGAGTCTGCCACGATGCTATAAATCAGGGCTGTCCAACTGGCGGCCCTGGGGCCGGATCCGGCCCCAGCCTGTTGGGCACGGCCCCAGCTATGCCCCCAGCCGCCATTTTTAATTTTTAAAAAATCTAAATTTTTTTTAAAATGGCGCCCAGGGGGTGGAGGAGGCAGGGAGGAGGAAGAGAGCTAGCTCCTCCTCCCTGCACCGCCCTCCGTCCCTCTCTCCGCCGAAAAGGAGGAGTAGGCGGCACCAAGGGCAGCGCGTCACAGGCCTGGCGTGATGCGCTGCCCTGGCGCCTACTCCTTTGCCGGCAGCTCCCTCCCTAAGAAGGGGGGAGCCGGGAAAAGGAGAGGCGGCGCCAAGGGCAGCGCATCACGCCAGGCCTGTGACGCGCTGCCCTTGGCGCCGCCTTCTGCTCTCCCTCCTCCTCCTCCTCTTTCCCGGGCGCCGTGCCTTTCCCTGGCGCCGCGGCGCTCGGGAGCCCTCCCTCCTACAGCGTCACTCCGGGGATCGGCCCCGCCCCCTGCGATTGGCCCCGCCCCCGCGATTGGCCCTGCCCCCTGCTCCGGCCCGCCAGGTGGTCAGCCACCAGACGTCCGGCCCTTGGGCCTATAGAAGTTGGACAGCACTGCTATAAATAGCACAGTGGCGGTACCTCTAGTAAAGTCCAAAGCGTCCTGTTGTTCTCTGGCTCTGCAGATCCGGAGTTCTGTAGCAAAGCCCCCAACATCCAGCCTCTGGTGAAGATGAATTCTTCCTGTATGCTGAAAGTTCTGGGTGAAAACGTAGGAAAGCCAGTAGGTAAAGAACGGTTGCCCTCTGCAACCTTCTGGCCTTTGGATTAGCTCTGTCCTGGTGTAATTGACGAAAGAGGCAGAGGCGTGGCCGGGCGACCCCTTAAGTAGGCTCAGGGAAAGGGGGTGGGGTAAAGGCTGGTCACCAGGTAAAGGCTATAGGGCAGGTGACCCCAAGTGACCACATGATGAGGTCAAAAGTCACATGATCAGGACCGCATGGTCAGAGAACAAAGAACTAATACAGGTAAATGGAAAATTCCCAAACACAGATAACACAGCCCCCCTGTGGGGGGGTGTCACACTCACACGAAGACTCTGAACTATCTCTAGTCCGTGAGCTGCTTTTTGCCAACGATGCTGCCCTTGTTGCCCATACAGAAGCAGCTCTGCAGCACCTGACATCCTGCTTTGCAACAGCTGCAGAGTTGTTTGGGCTGGATGTCAGCCTGAAGAAAATGGAAGTTCTCTACCAGCCCGCACCACAGGAAGAACACCACCCTCCCCACATCAACATAGGCAAATCTGTGCTTAAGTCCATTCAGCAGTTCACCTACCTGGGAAGCATCATCTCTTCAGACGCCAAGATTGATAAAGAGATAGATCACAGATTAGCAAAGGTATATAGTGCATTTGGAAGGCTTCACAAAAAGAGTCTAGAGTAACAAACACCTGAGGCAAAGCACCAAAATCAGTGTGTACAGAGCTATCATACTGTCTATTCTCCTATATGGGTCTGAAACATGGGTCACCTATCGCCAACACCTACGACTCCTCGAACGCTTTCATTGGTGCTGTCTTTGCACAATCCTAAATATAATCTGGACTGACTATGTGACAAATGTTGCTGTCCTTGAGCAAGCAGGGATCACCAGCATTGAGGCCATGCTATTGAGAACACAGCTGCGCTGGGCAGGGCACGTCTCTAGGATGGAGGACCACCGCCTCCCAAAGATACTACTCTATGGTGAACTCGCCACGGGTCAGCACAAGAGAGACGCCCCCAGAAAGAGATATAAGGACTCCCTGAAACAACATCTCAGGCTTGGCCAGATTGATCACCAACAATGGTCCACCCTGGCCTCACATCGGGAGGCATGGAGACACACTATCCACAATGCTGCGGCCTCTTTCGAGAAGTCACACCGAACAAGTCTCAAAGAGAAATGACAACGCAGAAAGAACCACAACTTGGAAACAACATCACCCAAGGAGATTTTCTGCTGTCCTTTCTGCAACCGGACTTGCCTATCTCGGATTGGCCTTTATAGTCATCAATGCGCTTGTAGAAAGCGTGGGATGAGTCCTTCCTGAATCTTCATTCGCAAAGAAAAGAAGAAGAGTATGGGAGTCTTGTAGAAGGTTGCTATTTATTTATTTATTTGTCACGTTTCTACCGCCCTCTCAGCCCGAAGGCGACTTGGGACAGTTTACACAGGCAGTCTCTGCCCTCAATACAACACAACAACAAGTCAACCCCCCCCCCAGAAAAAAACATATAATAACAATTTAACAATTAAAAACATACAATTCCAGCCTCAGCGTCATGTTGAAATCAGTTTCCATCACGTCGTCGTCATTCCTTATATCCACTTAAGCCTTATATTTCATCAACAAATGCCTGCTCAAATAACCAGGTCTTGGCTTTCTTGCGAAACGACAGGAGGGAGGGGCCGATCTGATGTCTTTAGGAGGGCGTTCCAAAGCCGAGCCACCACTGAAAAGGCCCTGTCTCTCGCCCCGCCAGCCCGTGCCTGCGAAGAAGGCGAGACCGAGCAGGGCCTCTCCAGATGATCTTAAACATCTCGATGGTTCATAGGGAGAGATGCGTTCGGACAGGTAAGTTGGACCCGAACCGTTTAGGGCTTTAAAGGCTAAAGCCAGCACTTTGAATTGTGCCCGGTAGCAAACTGGCAACCAGTGGAGGTGGCACAACAGGGGAGTAGTGCGCTCTCTGAATGGCACTCCTGTAATCAACCTGGCTGCTGTCCATTGGACTAGTTGCAGCTTCCGAACAGTCTTCAAAGGCAACCCCACGTAGAGAGCATTGCAGTAATCTATACCCGATGTAACCAGAACATGGACCACCGTGGCCAAGTCAGACCTCTCAAGGTACTATTTCCAACAATTACAGTGTAACAATAGCTGTAAAGTGTGCTTCTTTAGCTTAGTCAGAGATCCAAAGCAAGAGTATTGGGGCTACAGTTTCAAGAATCCGCCACACTGGCTAGAGGAATTTTGGGCACTTTAGTCCGAAAAACTGACATCAATTTAACTGCTATGGCTCAATCCTGCAATCCTAAATTGTCATTTGGCAACAGAGAAAGTTGAAGACCTTCTAAAATGACAACTTCCATGTTTCCATAGCATTGAACCATGCAGTGAACCAAACTGCATTAATTCTGCAGCATAGGAACCTCTGATCTCGCCTTCCCCATTTCAACAAGCTCAAACTACTCCCTTTTGGCTCTGAAACATCCCCTTCCATGAATTTTCAAGACAGTATAATTCTGTTTTCCACTTCCAGGGCTGCAGGGTTGTGACGTGCTCAACGGGGCATCCAATTTTGAACTTCACTTGTGTGATATGTTCTTGCTCATTCCATTATATTTTTGCGCAAGCAGCCCAGATGTAATGTGTGGACATGAAGCATACGCCTAACCCAATATATTTTGTAATCCAAAAGGTTCAGCCAGAACGCCTGCATATCTCCCCAAGGACTGAGGATTGCCTACAGTCCAAGCCATTGGAGCAATTATCTATTCTTTGCAGGGTTCTTCCTTTAGTCCCTTAGGTCAGTGTTTTTCAACCTTTTTTTTTTGAGCCGCTGCACATTTTTTACATTTACATTTACAAAATCCTGGGGCACACCACCAACCAAAATGACACAAAATGACACTCTAACACAGTAATACATATAGTTAATATGTTTTTAAATGTATTTATACACTCAGTATGAAACCTGGGCCTGTTTCGATGAACACAACATAGATATCCTGGCAGGAATGGCAGAAAGACACAAACTTCCCACACAGAACTCCCATAACCAAGAGAAAATACTATAAGAGTTTGGTGGGCATTGACCTTGGGTTTTGGAGTTGTAGTTCACCTACATCCAGAGAGCACTGTGGGCTCAAACAATGTTGGTGTAATGACTCCTCAAAGGTCGGTAGGGATCACACTCAGACGTCGTTCTGGTCCAACACGATTTTATTGAAGGTACACCACCTGTAAAGCTAAAGCGCCAGCCCGCCACCCAAACACACCTTTATATACCCCAGTAGCCCCTCCCTACACCATGCAATGTCCAAGCAGGGTGTCATCATGTCCGATGAATCAGCAATCCCAGTAGTCCATAGGGGCATGACCCCAGGGTCACATGAGTGACGTCACGAGTCCAAATGTCCAATGTCCATGCCAGGAGGAGTTACCTCACTTCCCTCTCTGGCACCTGGAAGTTACTCCACTCCCAGGCTGATTCAGCAGTTCCAGGCACACATGGCCAAGGTCACTCCAGGAACTGGGCCAAAGGTCGCTGCAGCCTCATGACAGGTTGGGAACATGATCTCCCTCAAAGCTCAAGTTCCCCATACCTGACAGTTGGATCAGGACCAAACTTGGCATGAATACTCAATATGCCCAAATGTGAACACAGATGGAGTTTGGGGAAAATAGACCTTGACATTTGGGAGTTACAGTTTCTGGGATTTCTAGTTAACACACAATCAAAGAGCATTCTGAACTCTTGCAACAATGGAATTGAACCAAACTTGGCATATTGAACTCTCATTACTAACAGAAAATACTGAAAGGGTTTGCTT
This sequence comes from Anolis apletophallus, assembly GCA_030556195.1. Taxonomy (NCBI): domain Eukaryota; kingdom Metazoa; phylum Chordata; class Lepidosauria; order Squamata; family Anolidae; genus Anolis; species Anolis apletophallus. The sequence goes on from JARBWK010000010.1 coordinate 129,581,810, forward strand.
GGGAAAAAGTGTTCGGCAGGAGGGGGAAGAAAGGGTATTGGAGGTTCCAATTTCCCACGGCACACCTGATGATCGCTCACGGCACACTAGTGTGCCACGGCACACTGGTTGGGAAACACTGCATTAGGTTTTCCCGCCTTTTCAACAGCATTTCTCTTCTCATTTTCTTTATCCTTATGGGCTCGTGGTGAATCCTGCTAGTATGTGTCAACATTTAGTTCTGCTGTAGCCACACGCCAGAGTGACTCACCGAGATTTGTTCCTTGATTTGGGATACATACGAGAAACCTCAAGAAGCAAAGGGCAGCATGAGACAAAGCAGAGCAAGGACATTCTGTTCATCTCCAAGTTGTGGAAGCCCCTTAGAGAATTTTAAATATCTGTTGTATCCTGTTAGATACTGTGTCTGGCTTCTTAGCACTCCCTTGTCATCACAAAAAAAATTCTTTGCAAAATGCACCATTTCCAGTATTGCTTTTTGTCTTATATTATGCTATTAACTATGCCGAAAAAGGAAGCCAACATGTTTGGCAAGAATAAAATACACATTTTTACACAAGTTCCATCTTGTCTCCTGCATATGTCATCAGTTGGGGACAGCCCCCACGGAATCAACTGCTGCTCTGGGTCAGAGTGAAGAGAGAGGGGGCCAGAAGACATTTCCACCTTGTCTCCTCTGCTATGCTAATAATGTCGTTGTCAGCGCCGCTTGGCCCGGTTGTTGTCCTAACGGGCCAAGCCTCGCGCGCCATCAGATAAGAACAGCATCTGGCGGGCTTTGAACTGGAACCGCCCTTTGAAGTGCCAGGACCCTTTTCCTGAACTTTGATATGCGGAGAGACGGATGGTCATCCCTGAGGAAGGAGGGGCACAGCAGGGGGGCGGGCCAGGGAGGGCTTTTGAAGAGAACCTCACGCGGGAACCCTTTAGTCTATCTTTGCCTACTTTGGATTAAGGACCTATTAAACCATTTTTCCTTCAACCACGCTTGGAGTGAGTTTGCTTTACTAGACCCCCCTTGCCGGAGCTTACATAAAGATAGACTCACCAACTTCTACGGCCGTGAAAACCTTCCGACCGTAACCACCTTCATAGGATGTCTCAAGCGGAGATGGACCCCCTCACTGACCTGCTCCCCGAAGACGTGGGTGAGGAAGAGGATATGGAGGAGGATGGAGACAGAGACGAGGCCGGAGCCCCCGCGGCAACAGCCCAGGCGGGAGGTGCGGAGATGGGTGCAGAGCCGCCGCCGCTCCTCGTCCCCCCTGGCGAAGGACGAGACCCGGCGCAAGGTGCCGGCGCGCTCCGGAGGCCGGAACCCAGCCAGAGGCGGCGGCCTCCCCAGCACAGCCGAACTGTGGCTGGAGGTGCAGGTATTCCAGCTGACGGAGGCGGTGCAGAAGCTCCAATCCCAGATGGAGCTGCTACTGGCCAGACCGGAGGAATTACCGTGGGCCACGCCGGACGCGCGGCACCGAGAAAGGCCGTCGAGCCAGGCCACGGAGCAGCCCACCAGGTCGCCAGGGAGAGTGACTTTCCGGAACAGCGGAGACAACTTCATCCCGTCCAGAGGGGCTTCCACCTTCAACCTGGGCCAGGCCGACCAGAGCCAAGAGGCGGCGGGGAGCCGAAGGGACCTGAAGGTAAAGTTTGACGGGACCCCGCCAACTCTCCTACTTTGTCACCAATGTGCAGAACTATATGCTGGACTATGGGGATTCGTTCCCTTCGAAGGGGCCAAGGTGCGGGCTGTGGGGCCAACTTGAAAGAGGCTGCAGCCGATTGGCTAGTACAGATGACGGACACCAGAGCGCCGCAGTTGGGCGGCTGGATACTTTCTGGATGCCCTACAACCCGCTTCGGGACCCCCTAGCCGGAGAGAAGGCCAAGGCCCAGTTGAGGAAGATTTATCAAGGCCAGAGGTCCGTGTCGGAGTACGCCTTAAGCTTCCGGGCCCTAGCGGAAAATCCGGGCTGGTGAGGAGACCACTATATTGGAGTGCTTCAAGGCAGGCCTGAGGCAGGACATTCTGAATGGGCCATGCACGGGGAACCGAGACCCTAGAGGACTGGATAGTCTCAGCGGGGGAGAGTAGAGTGCGACACGGAGCAGCTGCCCAGACGCGACCGTGATGGCGGGAGAGCCCGCGGAGTGGGAGCGGGCCCGTCAGGGAGGACCGGCCCAGCCCGGAGAGCGTCACCGAGAGCCCGGTCGGCCAGCCGGGAGAGCCAGAGAGGAAGAAAGGAGCCTGCTTCTCGTGCGCCGAGAGGGGCCACCGGGCGCCGCCATTGCCGCAAGAAGGCCCCCTCGAAGCGGAGAAGGTGCCAGAGGCCAAGCCAGCCACCCGGCCAAGACTCCAGTCCGGGAAGGCCGCAACTGCGGTGAGACGGCGCGAGCACCCGGACCCTCCCGGTAGACTGAGGAGCTGAGCCGGAGACGGAGGAGAGCGACCCGAATGGATGGCGGGAAACGACAACGATCTGCTGTAGACGCCCGCGGCAGATCCAAACCCCTCCGGGCGGTGAGTCTGACCTCTTGGGTGCGACACGTACAAGCTTGATGTTAAAAAGTGGGGTCCGGGGTGGCCCAACTCATAGAGACAGTAGCCATGCTAGACAGTGGGTGCACCCGATGCCTGATGTCCCCCAAGCTAGCGAAGCAGTTGGGGATAAAGCTAGCGCTGATCGAGCAGATCCTCTTCTCCCAGCTAGATGGGTCCCCGGCCAATGGGAAGCCAGCCACCCACAGGACAGGGAGATGAGAGTCCAGATCGGGTCCCACCAGGAAGACCTGAAGTTCGTAATTTCAGCGATGGCACACCAGCCCATCATCTTGGGGGCCCCTTGGTTGCGCGCCCAGAACCCGCAAGTCAACTGGAAGATGGGGGCCATTAAGTTCCGGGGACGGAGAGGCCCGGGAGGGTAGATGACCCTGAACAAGCTGGAGCCCGGGCCCACGAGGAGCCGGCGTGGGGGCAGCAGAGAGCCCACCTGGTGGGATCCCGCAAGAGTATGGAGACTTGGAGGAGGTCTTTAGCGAGCGGGAAAGTGACCAGCTACCCCCCACCGGAGTGCGATTGCGCAATTGAAATTGAAAGGGGCGCCAAACTGCCCAGCCCAAAGCTATACGCCCTGTCCGAGCCGGAAAGAAAGGCACTGAGGGACTTCATTGAGAAAAACATGGACAGAGGATTTATTGAGAAATCTACAAGCCGCTGGCAGCCCCGTCCTGTTTTCGTCCAAAGGCGGACGGCTCACTGCGGTTTGTGTGTGGACTACCGAGGCCTCAACGCCATCAGCACATCGAGCCCCTACCCGCTGCCCTGATGTCAGAGATATTGGCCCAGCTGGGAGCGCGGTTCTTCACCAAGCTGGACATCTGAGAGGCGTTCTATCGGATCAGGGTGAGGGACGAAGACTGCTGGAAGACGGCGTTCAACTGCCACCTGGGCCAGTACCAGTTCCGGGTCACACCGTTCGGACTTAAAGGCGCTCCCAAAATATTCCAGCAGTTCATCAACGAAATCTTCAGGGACTTGCTATATAAGGGAGTTCTAGTTTACCTAGATGACGTGCTGATCTACTCGGTGTCGGAGGCGAGCACATCGAGCTGACCGGGTGGTGTTGCAGCAACTCTTGGGACAACCAGCTCTTCCTCAAGCTATCCAAATGTGAATTTCACCGACAAGAACTGGATTATCTGGGGTACCGAATCTCCACGCGAGGCCTGGCCATGGACCCTGGTAAGGTGAGAGACGTGCTCACGTGGGAGGCACCCCGAACCCGGCGGCAACTGCAGGGCTTCCTGGGATTTGCTAACTTTTATAGACAATTTATCCAGAACTTTGCTAAGATAGCGCTCCCCTTGACTGAACTGTTAAAAACCAAGGGTTTGGGGGAGACAAAGAAAGCCAGGTCCCCTAGCGCCAAGCTCAACTGGACCCCACAGTGTCAGGAGGCCTTCGACAGCCTCAAGCGGAGCTTCACCAGTCAGCCACTGCACTCGGGCAGCGGACAAGACCCCCCAGCTGGCAGTCCCTGGAACCCCTGAACTGCTGGCGGACTTGGCGGCGGCCTACGTGTCAGACCCCTGGCTCACGGAGCACCGAGAGGACCTGACCGAGGCCGGGGGAATTTGGTACTACAAAGACAAGCTGTACGTTCCCCAAAGCCAGAGAGCGGTCCTGGCTCAAGCTCACGACTCCCGTTGTCCGGCCACCGGCCTCACCAAAACCCTAAAGCTACTGGCCCGGCAGTTCTGGTGGCCAGCCATGCGGAAAGACACTAATGACTATGTCGCAGAATGCGAGGTGTGCGCAAAGAACAAGCCAAAGACGGGCCGCCCGACGGGACTGCTGCAGCCAGTAGCCGACCCGGCGGAACCCTGGAGCGAAATCGCCATGGACTTCGTCGTTGACCTGCCGCCCAGTGGCGGGTACACCACCATTTGGACAGTGGTGGACTTATTCTCTAAACAGGCCCACTTCATCCCGCTGCGCAGACTCCCCACGGCTCCGGAGCTGGCTCGCCTGTTCACCCACCACGTTTTCCGGCTCCACGGCTGCCCACGGCGGGTCGTGAGTGACAGGGGCCCTCAATTCACGTCCAGGTTCCCCCCTTGCCGGAGCTTACAGTCGTAGCACAGAGACCAAGTAAGCCAAGCCCAGATGTAAAAGGGGGTAACAAAAAGTTTATTGAACTATCAAATGGAAAGGGGACGAACAAAAAAGCAGCCAACTCGGCTAAAAACCCTCAAAAATCCCAGGAAACCTAACAAAAACCCTGAAGCACAATGCAAAACAAACTCAGGACGTCCGTCTGCGACGTCCAATGTCAGATGATCCAGAAGAGTCATCGAAAACCAGTCCAAAGGTCAAGGGCAGGAGAATGACGGATGAAAGGAGGAGACAGTCCAAGGTAATCTGGAGCTGAGTGTCAGAGTCAAAGGCCAGCGCAATTGGGGAAAGGTGGCCTTGGAGACTCTACCATGTGTATCACAGTACAAGCCGATGCCTGCAGCCTTGGACGAGGCCGGCGGGATCCGGATTCAGGCCCAGACTAAACAAAGCACAGCTGACAGCAGGGGACATTACTGACCCAAGGCTCTCTAGGATGGTGCAAGGGGCCCACATGGTGGCATCAGCTGGCTGGGTGATGTAAGGGGCCCACGATGTGACATCAGCCAGGGGGTATAAATATAGGGTGTAGGGTGGTGGAGAGCACTCTTGGCTTCAAATGTTCTGTGACCTCCAATAAAAGTGGTGTTTACCGGCAGCTGTCTGAGTGATGCTTCTTTGAACCTGGAGCGGCCTGACAGCTGAGTATACAAGAAAAACATAAATCATAGTCCCCATAAAACACAGTGTCAGCCTCCCTCCATGTCATACAGTACCAAACTCTGTAGCAGAAACTCACAGCAGGTTCAGCAGAGATCAAGCCCCACCACAGGAATACGCGACGGCAACTAAACAGAAAAACAAACATTGAATCCCAAACCCCCACCTTTCCCCAAACAGTAGCAAGAGCAGCCGTAGCAACTCATCCCAAAAAGGTGGAGAAGTAGCCCATAACTCACGAGTAACTGGAACCAGGAACAAGACACACGATACCAGGATGCCAGACACAAGAATCAGATAGCAACTCTTTGACCACCGCGAAGGCATCCTCAAAAACTCATTCATTATATAGCCCCTTAGGTGTCGGACTTGCCGACGACTCCCCTTGATCAGGAGCAGCAGCTGTTTCATTTCCTACAGCTGCTGTGCCTTGTGCTGTCCTCCAATTTTGCCAACATTCTTGGAAACTTAAAGTATCCCAATCTGTCCCTGAAGCCTCAGAAGGCCAGTCTGAATCACTGTCGAAGCCGAGGAAGGTATCAGAGTTAGATTCTTCATTACACACATCCCTTACTTCCTGAACAAACGTTAATTCTAGATCAGTATCACTTTCCTCTGACCCCATTTCTTCTTCCCCAGAAAAACCCTCAAAGGTTTCAGAATCTGAAGGAGCCCTAAGTATTTGCCGGGTCTTCTTTCTCTGCTCCAATCCCTCAAGGCTAGAATCACTTGCAGCCCTCTTTCTCCTAGCTCCAGCGTCTTGATTACTCAGAGCCGCACCCCATTCCATACTACTGCTAGATGCTACTGACTCAGCATCATCCTTATCACTACTAGTAGGAGACGCTGAGGGCTCAATTACAACATCATATGTCATCAGTTGGGAACAGCCCCCACGGAATCAACTGCTGCTCTGGGTCAGAGTGAAGAGAGAGGGGGCATGAAGACATTTCCACCTTGTCTCCTCTCCTCTCCTCTGCTATGCTAATAATATAATATATAATATAATATAATATATACATATAATATTTATAATATTATAATGTAATTCAATATAATACTACTATTACTAATAATATGATATTATAATTATATATTTATATTACATGTAATATTACTAGTAATATTACAATATAATGGTATAGTACAATATAATCTATATATATAAAAAGATAACTGTCGTAATTAGGCTGAAGTAAACAAAAGAACCACTGAATGGAAACACATCAAATTTGGCAACAAAACTCCTCACAATCCAAGGTGTGACCATAACTGAAAAAACTCCACAAAAACAACAAAGGAAATAGAACACACACCTCTACTACACCACCACACCCCCCGGCGCATGAGCACACAGTCAGCGAGGCCACTTTACTTCCCCTTCCCCTTTGCCTTCGCAGTCCTTGGAAGGTGAGGCGGAAGGAGAAGGGACCTAATGGGCGAGGGTGAGCGGCGTCAAAAGGAAGAGGAGGAGGGCTCCGAGGCAGCAGCACCGGCGATGGCTGCTGCTCCCTGCATGTCTCTCCGCCCCTAATGAATATAATATAATATATACATATACATATAATATTATAATGTAATACAGTATAATACTACTACTAATAATACGATATTATAATTATATATTTATATTACATGTAATATTACTAGTAATATTACAATATAATGTTATAGTATAATATAGTAATATATAATACTACATGATAGAAATATGGAAAAGAAAAAGTGGATCATTAATTTATTGGTCTAGATCAGTGTTTTTCAACCTTTTTTGAGCCGTGGCACATTTTTTATATTTACAAAATCCTGGGGCACGCCACCAACCAAAATGACAACAAATGACACTCTAACACAGTAATACATATAGTTAATATGTTTTTTAATGTATTTATACACTCAGTGTGAAACCTGGGCCTGTTTCGAGGGAAAGGAGGGGGAAGAAAGGGTATTGGAGGTTGCAATTTCCCACGGCACACCTGATGATCGCTCACGGCACACTAATTTGCCACAGCACACTGGTTGGGAAACACTGGTCTAGATGTACATTGTTGCTGGTTTGTCTGGATTTTTTTCGTGTTAGGAGCAACTTGAGAAATTAAAAGTTGCTTTTGTTGTGAGAGAATTGACCGTCTGCAAGGACGTTGCCCAGGGGACGCCCAGATGTTTTACCATCCTGTGGGAAGCTTCTCTCATGTCCCTGCATGAGAAGCTGGAGCTGACAGATGGCAGCTCACCCTGCTCCCCGGATTTGAACTGACTACCTTTTGGGCAGCAGTCCTGTCGACACAAGGGTTTAACCCATTGCGCCACTGGGGGCTCCAGGGGATTGTCTGGATAATATACTTTCATATATTGGGAATTATCGGCAAGTGTGTATGTGTGTATGTTTTGTATGACTTGATATGGTAAAAATTGACTAATCAATAATATATATTGGAGCAATGAGCAAAGCAAATTCAATGCTATCTTAGTAATAATAATAACTTTATTTTAATGCCCCGCCACCAACTCTCCAAAGGGACTCGGGGCGGCTTACAAGGGACAAGCCCGAAAATACAGATTGAAACACACATAAGATACAATAAAAACAACTAAAATCAACAACAAGCATCAGAAAAAGATTACAACCACAGTACACATTTTAAGACAATATCATGACTGAATGATTAAGTGTGATGGTACCTTAAGACAAGGTACTTTAAGACCAGGAACATTTAAACTGAAAAATTTCAACCCAACCAGAGTAGAATCTATTGTAGAAAATTTCTTGGAGAAGAGAGTGATGTCTTTGCATCTTAAACACAAATTGTATAAAAGGAATTGCAGTCGTGATGATTCTCCTACGTACCCAAAAATTGCCTATACACAAGGAATCGTGCTGCCTTTCAAATGTCATTCTATCCGTTCAAGCCAGCATGATGAGGAATGTGAGGGACTGTATTTCAGCAACATTGGGAAGGCTGCATGATTCGTAACCCAGTCATGCATTAATACATGTCCCATCTACACTGCCATATAATGCCGTTTCAGGATGCAGTTTAATAGAGCTATGCTATATGGCAGTATAGACTTACAAAACTCAGTTCAATGCAGTTCCTGTCAGTAAACTATTAGATAGCTGTGGAAGAAGTTGTACTTAGTAACAAAGAATTGTACTGATTAAAGTAACCATTCATGCCAAGATTTTGAAACTACTAAGCTTGTTAACTATTTTTGAAAGTTCTCTCAAATAAACTCTATTGCCTCACATGTGCCTCAGTCAAAAATGACTTAAATCAATTCCTGCAACAATCAAGAGTCCAAAGGTGGCAGCATACCTTATTTGAAGAAGAAATCACTTTAGTTTTACCTCCAGTGAGTCAAAGGGCTTAACCTTGTTAATAACTGTGGTGGTGGCCAGTGGGTTTTCAAAAGTTGTTTTCGACCAGGAGAGTGTTCCAGCTCAGTGCAGTATTAAATCCTTAAATAAAATAAACTCTATTATTTTAATTGGCGGCAGGTCCGGATTAAGGGCTTCTGCCGCCCTAGGCCACACTCTCTAAATCCTGCCCCCCCCCCCCGGGGGGCGGGGCTGCGGCCGCTTGAGGGGGCGGGGCCTCTTGGGGGGGCGGAGCCGGCATGATGGAAAAGGAGCCGGGAGAAGCCTCGCCGCGCGCTGCGCCACCCCTAGGGCGACGGACGTGCCTTCCCCCACTGCCTCCCGTGCAAGCGGCGGCAGCGAGGCTTCTCCCGGCTCCTTTTCCGTCATGCCGGCTGGGCTCTGCCCCTCCTACCTTCAGTGAAGGGAGGAGGGGTGGACTAGCCCGGCGCGAGAGAAAGGAGCCGGGGAGGCTGCGCCACTAGGGCGACGGATGTGCCTTCCCCCGCTGCCTCCCGTGCAGCGAGGAGGCAGCGGGGAAGGCACGCTCCCTAGGGCCTGGCCAGCAGCGCGAGGCTCCCCAGCTCCTTTTCTCTTGCGCCGGGCTAGTCCACCCCTCCTCCCTTCACTGAAGGGAGGAGGGGGAGCCCGGCATGATGGAAAAGGAGCCGGGGCGCCGCCGCCGCCGCGCCGCATCTAGGGCGGCAGACGTGCTTTCCCCGCTGCCTCTTCGCTGCACGGGAGGCAGCGGGGGGAAGGCCCGTCCGTCGCCCTAGAGGCGGTGCGGCGGCGGCAAGGCTTCTCCCGGCTCCTTTTCCGTCATGCCGGGCTAGTCCGCCCCTCCTCCCTTCTCTGAAAGGAGCCGGGGGAAGTCCCGCCCCTAGGGCGACTCACACGGTTTCGCCGCTGCCGCCCCGCTCGGCCATGCCCCAAACACGAGCGGGGCGGCGGCGGGGGAAGCCGCGAGAGTCTCCCTAGGGGCGGGACTTCCGGCGGCGCCTTCTCCCTCTCGCCGGTTCCACCCCTTCCCTTCACTGAAGGGCGGAGGGGCGGAGCCGCTGCCGGCATGAGGGGAGAAGGCGCCGCCGGGAGTCCCGCCCCTAGGGAGTCTCACGCGGCTGCCTCCCGCCGCCGCCGCGCTCACACCAGTGCCCCTCCTCCCTTCACTGAAGGAAGGAGTGGCGCCCGCCCGCGCGAGCGGGGCGGCGGCGGGGGAAGCCGCGTGAGTCTCCCTAGTGGCAGTGGGACTTCCCGTCACCTCTTCCTTCAGGCCCGGAAATGTCGCCCCCAAAAATCTGCCGCCCGAGGCCATGGCCTCGGGTGGCCTTCTGGGTAATCTGGGCCTGATTGGCGGCAGCACCCCTGATAGACTCCACTCCTTTATACTTGTCATAGATGCAGGCGAAACATCAGGAGAGAATGCTTATAGAACATGGCCATATAGCCCGAAAAACCTACAACACCCCAGTGATTCCAGCCATGAAAGCCTTCAACAATACATCGCTATAATGTTGTTTATATTGTTTTTATACTGATATTATGTATTTTGTATATATGTTATGTTTTAACTTTGTTGATTGGGTTTGGCCCCATGTGGGCCGCCACGGGTTCCTTCGGGGAGATGGAGGTGGAATGTAAAAATAAAGTTGTTGTTATTATTGTTATTGTTATTATTATTACTATCTTGAAACAGAATTATACGCAATGTGGATCCAGCCTGAGTTATTCTACTGCAAGTATGTGTGTGTACACACATATATAAACATATTTTAGTCTTTTCTTTCTTGCCACTAGAAAGCCAAAGCCATGCTGAGCTTGGGAAGCTGAAGTTCACTTGCCAATCACTCTCAAACTCCTGCGGAGCCAGCTGCAAAGTTACCAGGGTGCCAGCCCAGTAGGAATCCTGTGAACAATTTCTTGGCAACGTGTGTTACAAGAACAACAAGCATCCCTGCTCACCTCACAGTGAGCAATTTGCAAATTAGTATGGTTGGGTTGGTGCACATGGTCCCTTTCCTGAAGGTTGTTATTAACCACCACAACATTACAGAAACCGATACATCAAGCAATGATAGCACAGCTGTGGACCATAGTGCCAATGAGTTGACTGCCAAAATGAATCATTGTTTTCTTCTCCAACTCTGCCTCACGTATGTAAATGATGCATGCACTTGTGTGTACACATGAATGTGCCTTTTCTACTAGCATTTTCCTAAATGCAGGAACATCCAATCTATGAAATGAAGCAATTTAAAGCAGTCACGGATAGTGAGATCCAGACCACCGATAGCGAAACCCGATGCACGGATACCGAGATCTTTTAGGTGGATATTTATTTATTTACAGTATTTATATTCCGCCTGTAGTGAAGTCGCTATGTGTATTGAGGGTTTTATCTTTATTTTATTATTAAATGTGTGGTTTGTATTATTACATTTGTATTGTGTTCGATGATTAAATGTTAGACAGACCACAAAGGGTTAACGGAGAATATTACATTGCCCAGCCTCTGAGAAGTTCCGTTGCTATAGCAACAGTAGGCAGAGCCTACCTCTAGTCTTAGAATTTCCAATTTTGAAATTCATCAGTGAGAGTTGTAGCGGTTAGACTGACTGGTGGCAGTTTTGAGAGGCTGCTGTTCTCTGTTCTGAGGAGAACAGAATAAAGGCTGTGTTTTGATACTGCAGAAAGGCAGTTAGGGTTTAGAAAGCCTTTAAAGATCGCTGTTTGTAGGTTAGGCTGGAAAGCTAACCTAAAGAATAGATAAAAGCCCTATTGTGGGCAAGGTATCTATAATATTGTTGAGTCAGTGTTTGGAGAAATACAGTCAAATGTTGTATTTGGAAACTTAGTAACCTTAAGATCGCTGCCTCTAAGAAGATACTGTAACCACCTAAGCTCTGTGTAACTTAAAACTTTCACGCTTTAAACCTTATTAACAAATAAACAGTTAAAGTTCTTTATTCATAAATCTCTCTCTGTGAATTCTTTTGGTGCAAGCTTTAGAAACATCGAGTGGTCAAGAATTACTCACTGGTGGCAAAAGTTATAAAGTAAGGAGGCTTCACATAACTTGGTGGAAACGACCCTGTCACAGTTTTGAGTTCGGATCTTCACAAGTTGACGCACGATGTAAGCTGCATGGTCACATAAACTGGTGGCAGAGGTGGGATTCTAAAGGAAGGTCCACCCTCCACAGTTAGATTGAAGAAAAAGATCTTCACACTGTCCTTCTCACCCTGTAGGGGGCTCAGGGCGGATTACAATGTACACATACATGGCAAATATTCAATGCTATAGATACACAACACATATAGACAAACAGTCAGAGGCTATTTAACTTTTTTTATGGCCACCAGGGGAGCTGCCACTTCACCATCCATCTGCGACACTGATGAAGTACTTTCCGCATTCCCCACATGCTTTTTGCTGGAGATTTTTTTATGGCCTTGTAAATTTGTTAAGTTAGCCTCCCCACACATAGGTGGTATCTAAATTTTTCCTACTTGACAGATGCAACTGTGTTTCGGGTTGCAAAGGTCGACAACAAGCTACACAAAATTGGCCGGAAGCCTGGACTGGCTTCGAACTCATGACCTTTTGGTCAGTAGTGATTTTCATGCAGTTGACACCCAGCCAGCTGCATCACAGTCCCGGTCTGCCTGTGGATCCATGCCTGGCGAGACTTAAGAAGCTATAACCCAATGTTCCCCCATTAAGAAATCTCTCCCTCCCCCCACAGAACCAACTGCTGCTCTGGGTCATAGTGAAGAGAGAGGGGGCCAGAAGACATTTCCACCTTGTCTCCTCTGCTATGCTAATAATGTAATGTAATATAATATATTATATATATAAAAAGAGAGTGGTCGTGGTACCCGGCAAATAGGCGCGAAAACTACATGTCCCACACACACAAAAAACCCCAAGGCCACTGATTCATACCCCTGGGTTCCTATAGGGCCCACAAACACCCCAAAACACAACGCAACCCCTCAAAAACACCCCCGAAAAACAACATTTCCACGCATGCGCGAACGGCAGCGGACGCGGCGGCAGCTAAGACTCCGCGCAACTCCTCCTCCAATGCACCCCCCCACCCCACCTCCACACGCCAACACATTGTCACCAACCCGGACACGACACGCCTCTCACCCGCTGCCTGAACCCACCCGCGCCGCCGCCGCCGTGCCCCCCTCCTCCGCAACGTCCAAACCGCTCCTCAACCCGGGACACGCGCCTGCAACCTTGGCCGCCTTCTCCACCGCCTCCTTACCCTTCCTCACCGGCTGCCATCCCTCCGCCGCCTCACAGAGGGAGACCATGGCAGCTCTCCGCCGCATCGGTCGCTTCTGGGGCTCTCCGGGAAGCCACACTGAAAATACCCAAAAAACTACAGAAAAACATGGCGGCCGAACGCTTCCGGTCCGGCCCGAAAAGGCCGACGGAAGTCAATCCGTGAGGAAAAGGGTCTGGCCGGAAACTGACGCCCAAACAATGCCGACCGGAGGTCCCGCCCCCACCTGGCCCGAAGTGCCGCCAGGAAAGATGGCGGCCGCCATGGAGCACCAGCTACCATACGGAGACCTCCTGGGTACTCCGAGAAGCCCGCGCCCCTGAGCCTGCCCTCCGGAGGACGGAGGGTGAAGAAGGACGAGGCGTGGGGACGCTGCCCGCGCTACTGCCCTCCGGATGGCAGAGGGTGAGGAGGAAAGGACCGGGGGTCGCTGCTGCCGCCTTCTTTTCCCTCCTCAGGCCCCTTCTTTTCCTCCATCAGCCTCAGGACCTTTCCTTCTCCCCCTCAGCCTACGGCCCCCACCCCCCACGTCAGCCTTTGCCTCCTTCTCTTCTACCCCTCACCCTCAGCGCCCTTCTTTTCCTCTCTCAGCCTCAGACCCCTTCTCCCCCCCTCATGTGTATGTACACATGCACACACATATACAGTACCATACACACGTATACATATATAAACATACATACACATATATACATATACACCCACATATATACACTACATACACACATATACACATGCACACACCCACCAAGACCATAAGTAGCATCATTTCAAACCCTTACATACTCAGACTTTCCCGCATCTCCTAAATAGGGCACAACAACGCGTGCCGGGTTCAGCTAGTATAATATATACATATAATATTTATAATATTATAATGAAATACAATATAATACTACTACTAATAATATGATATTATAATTATATATTTATATTACTAGTAATATTACAATATAATGGTATACTATAGTACAATATAGTAATATATAATACTCATATTGTACTATGCTAATAATACAATCTATTGTATGTATATATATATATTGTAAGCCACTCTGAGTCACCTTCGGGGTGAGAAGGCCAGCATATAAATGTTGCAAATAAATAAATAAATATTTTTAAAACAGTAAAAAAAATGCCTTTCCTGCGCATGCCCAGCTGGGACTGGTTTTGCACTGATTGGCGGTGATGTGTTGACATCACGACCAGCTGGGAGGCTTCCCTCAGAGAGGCGGGCCTGTGGTGCCCACCAGCCAATCATAGAACGTTCCCCGCTTCCAATGCACAGTCCCGCTCTCCAATGGCGGACAGGGGGCAAAATGACAAGAGGGACAAAAGAACAGAAAGTTTTGTTAATGGATTACAGTGTACCAACTCTGAGAGGAACCAAGAGGGGCCATTTGGTCCCAGTCCTGTTGTCCCTGGCACAGCCAGTTTTATGGGGATCAATACTAACTAACTAACTAACTACTAACTAATTATATTATTTATGAGTCGCCCTCCACAAATGTGCTCCGGGCGACTTACACAGCTAGGCATCTACAATACTAAAATATTAAAATTTTAAAATGTTAAAATGTTAAAATATGGGAATAGACAGGTTCCAGGTCACTGATTGTCACTTATGCATATGCTCTTCTAAATAGCCATGTCTTAAGTGCCGCCAGAAATGAAGGCAGGTCGAAGATGGCTCTTTGGTCTGGCGGCAGAGAGTTCCACAGGACAGGGGCCACAACGGAAAAAGATCTCTGTCTCGTGGACTCCAAATGAGCCTCTCTCAGACCCGGGACACAGAGAAGGTTCTCGTAGGCTGGCCGTGATGCTCTCGGATGGATAGGTGGTATCAGACGGTCTTTTAGGTATGTAGGACCCTGGCCCCGCAAGGCCTTAAGTGTCAGGGTCAGGGCCTTATAAAGGACTCTGTACTCGACTGGCAGCCAGTGTAAATGCTGTAAGGATGGCGTTATGTGACACCTCAATCCATACATCTATGGATTGATTCCATAGATGATGGGTGCTTGAGTTCATTGTTGTTAGCTGAGGACCAGGAAAACACATTGGAGGGAATTTCAGGGTCAAGAGGTGCTGGAGAAAGGTTACCAGAATCTTGCTTGGTGGCTTTATGTCTCCAAAAGTTTTTATGTTTCCAAAGGTTCAGCTGGGCTCTGGGCTCTCGCTCTCCGCTGATATTTCCGCTGTGGTTTTAAATATATATTTGTCTTAACTTGAGACCGGGGGGGGGTGGGGGTGTCAGTACTCGACCACATCCATACAAAGTATGCCGACATTTTTTCTCCATTAACTGGAGTCACCAGAACTTGTATATAACTATTAAGGAATTGCTTGTAATTAATTATTTTACAGGCACAATTAAGGGTGCAGCTACACTATAGAATTAATACAGCTTGATATAACTTTAATTGCCATAGCTCAATGCTATGAAATCTTGGGACTTTTTACAAGGTGTTTAATCTTGTCACCAAGTAGTGCTGGTAACATTGCCAAACTACAAATCTCAGGATTCCATAGTAGTGAGCCATGACCATTACAGTGGTGTCAAATTGCATTGATCCTACTGAGTAGATGCACCCTGAGTTTTATGATAGTTTATTTATTGATTGATTTGATTTGTACACGGCCACTGTCGTGGTTGAGCAACCTGAGTCTGTAGTTGCTACAAGTAGTAATTCGGCAGAGGAGAGTTTGGAGGACATGACCTTGGAAGAGGGAGGTTTGGGCGGGCCTCCTGCAGCTGGGAGAAAGAGGGCTGCAAGTGATGAGCATTTGGAAGAGGCAGAGCATAGGAGGAAGGTCCGACAAATACTTAGGGAGCCTACCAGTGATGAGACTTTTGAGGGGTTTGATGTGGAGTTAACTTCAGAAGACAGTGATACTGAGCTGGACTCAGCGCTGGTACAGGAGGTCAGGGATGTGGTAAACGCTGAGTCCAGCGAAAGCTCATTTTTTGGTTTTTCCAGCGACCTTGATTGGCCTAGTGGGGATGTGGAACGGGACTGGGGTTCTTTAACTGAACAGCAAAGGTGGAACACACCCAGGACTGCAGCTGAGAGCACTAGGGCGGAGTTGGGTGGGGAGTCTGATGACTCTGATTTGTAAGGGTATAACAGTAAGGCCTGGGGATTTGGGAATTTGCGGTCGGCCAAGGTGTTGCTGTGGGTTGTTGAGTCCTGTATCGTGTATCTTGTGGGTTCCTGTCCTGGTCTTTGATGCCCAGCAAGCTTGTCTACCGCGTCCTGTTTGAACATTTCCTGTGTTGCTCTCCTGGTATGTGAAGCTCTCCTTCTTTCCTTCTTTTGGACGGGTCTTCACATCAATATCTGCCAGCCACGTTCCTGTTCAAGACTATTTATTGAAGACGGACGGCTTCTGCTTTGTTTTTCGGGTGTGGGTTATTTTTGGAACGCCGGACTAAGGCTATGTTTTGTTGGCAATAAACTTTATATGTTTTTACTCGCTTGGTGTTGTCTGGCCATCTGTGGGAGTCGTGACAGCCACTGTCGTAATGCAGAGACCAAGGAAGCCAGACCCAGGAGTAAAAGGGGATAACAAAAGGTTTATTGAACAATAACTGGAAAAAGGATGAACAAAAATGTAGCCAACTCTGCTCAAAAATCCCAGGAAAGAGTCCCTCAAAAGAAAGCAACAAAACAGCCCAAAACAAAGTCCAAAGGGAGAATCCAGAAGAGTAGTCACGAATCCAGTCCAGAAATCCAAAGCAGGGGAATGTCACAATGCAAGGACTCGGCCGGCCCCTTAATCACACACACAGAGACGTTAGTCAGCTAACTACTATTTATTGAATAATGAA
This sequence comes from Anolis apletophallus, assembly GCA_030556195.1. NCBI lineage: Eukaryota > Metazoa > Chordata > Lepidosauria > Squamata > Anolidae > Anolis > Anolis apletophallus. The sequence goes on from JARBWK010000010.1 coordinate 129,598,626, forward strand.
GAACAGATGATAAAGCAATTGTCCATAAGGTAGTGAAAGTTCAGTTCAAAAGTAAAGAGTCTGTAGCAAAATCCAAAGGCAAGAGTCTTGGTACAAGGCTTGGCAAAAGCTCCGCAAAACCAAGCGGATCAGGAACAAGGCAAAGTTTCAACAAAGCTCCAAGAAACTTCTTGGCAAGGTACGAGCCGCAACCTGGCTCCGTGGTCCTTTCCTCGCTACACTTCTCTGGATAGAAGTGGCCGAGGTACTGAGGATCCGTTCCCACGGATCCTATACTTAATTCCCTTGGCGAGGACCCCGCCGCTCTAGGCTTCTCCTCCAATCTATGCTCCGGGCCCTCGCCCCCTTCGGCCGGTCTAGGCTGTGGTGCCAGCCCCTCCTGCTAGCCTCGATGCTCCGTCTCCTATCAAAGGTTCGACCTTGCCTCCCTTCACCTGGTTCCCTATCTTCATGAGACTCAAACTCCCCTTGCGCTTCCATGCACTCATCCTCCTCCGTTTCCCACATTCGTTCCTGTGACCCCCCCCCCCCTGGTTTCTCATAGCCTTCGCTATCACTGCTATCTGCATCCCTCTGATCCTCCACATTCTCGTACGGGTCAGGCCATCCATCATCCCAGGCCAGGCTCTCTGTGGGAGAAGAAGGCCCAGCTAACTCATTAACCCCTTCTTCCATTCCCTCCAAATCCTCCTCAGAATCTTCCTCAGCTGCCGCTGGTTCTAATGCAAGTGGGACCTGCGGTGCTGCCCCTTGCCCCCCAGGCACGAAAGAGAACTGGGTTGCTACACTATCCCCACCCCCCCCTCAGGGCCCCTCCGAGGCCTCCCTCGAGGCTTGGGCTTGTCAGGGTACTTGCGGTGAAACCGGGCAACAATGTCCGGGGCATGGACTTCACGAGCTGGTGTCCAAGAGCGCTCTTCCGGTCCAAAACCCTTCCAGTCGATGAGATACTCCAGCTTCCGGTATCTGATGCGTGCATCCAGGATGTCCTGCACCTCGAACTCCTCCTCCCCGTCCCGCATCACCGGAGGGGGCGGCGGCTGCGTCACATCAGCCCGCACCCCCGTCGCCGGGCGCAACAGGGAACGATGAAAGACAGGGTGGAGCTTCATGTCCGCTGGAAGCTGTAGTTTGAAAGCAACAGGTCCCACACTCTCCAAGACCTTGTAGGGACCCAAAAATCTCGCATCCAGTTTGCGACTAGGTCTCTGCGTAGGCAAGTTCTTGGTAGACAGCCAAACTTTGTCTCCGACCTGGATCTCAGGACCCTCCTGGCGCCGCCGATCAGCCATCCGCTTGTAATCCGCTTTAGCCTGGTCCAATTGAGTACGTAGCATCTCCTGCATCGCAGTCAGCTCCTGCAGCCAATCTTCTGCCGCCGGCACCTCCCCGGACTGGTCTACCGGAGGGTAGAACCTGGGATGGTGGCCATAGTTGGCAAAGAAAGGAGTCTCTTTGATGGATTCCTGCGTCGCATTGTTGTAGGCAAACTCTGCCAAGGACAACAAGGACGCCCAGTTGTTCTGCTGATAGTTGACATAGCACCGCAGATACTGTTCCAACCCTTTCGGTCTGCCCATCGGTCTGGGGGTGATGAGCCGTAGACATCCGTGCCTCAATTCCCAGCAACGTCTGAACAGCCCGCCAGAACTGGGAAGTGAATTGGGTGCCCCGGTCAGTCACCAAACTCTGCGGCAGTCCATGCAAGCGAAACACATGTTGCACAAACATATCAGCCGTCTCTTTGGCAGTCGGCACCCCCACACAGGGAATGAAGTGGCCCATCTTGGTGAGACAGTCCACCATGACAAGGATCGTGGTGAACCCCTTAGACTTGGGCAGGTTGGTGATGAAATCGGCCGAAATCATCTTCCAGGGAGCGGAAGGGGTCGGGAGCGGCTGGAGCAACCCGGCCGGCTTGCCCCCCGCCTGCTTGGTCCGTTGGCACACAGGGCAAGTGCTGACGTAGTCCTCCACCTCCCTCCGCACTTTGAGCCACCAGAAATCCTGCAGCACCAACTGTAGAGTCTTGAACAGTCCAAAATGGCCCGCGGCCCGGCTATCATGGCAAAGTCTGAGAATGTCCTCTCTCTCGGGCCCGGGAGAAACGTAGACACCCTCGCGGTGGTAGAGTACCCCATTCTCGACGTGGAAAGGGGATTGCACCCCCTTAGACAACTGTTCTTGAACCCAAGGGTCTCCCTTTTGACGGGCTTGGATACGGTCACTCAAAGGACTCTTGTCCCCCGGGGCTGGGGTAACCACCGGGGCCGGCGCAGGGGCTGCGCCCGTGGCGGCAAAGTTCTCCACTTTTAGCAGCCGTGCCTCGGGAAGCCCTTCTCCACTGCTGACATACTCCGGCTTCCGAGACAACGCATCGGCCTGCTTGGTCTGCTTGGGGGTCACATAGTGAATGCGGAAATTGAATCTCTCAAAGAACAGGGACCATCTCTGTTGCCTCTGGTTCAATTTGCGCTGGGTCTTCAAGTGCTCCAAGTTCCGGTGGTCGGTGTGAACTTCCACCGGAAACTTGGCCCCTTCAAGCAGATGTCTCCAAACTTCAAAAGCTACCTTAATGGCCAGGAGCTCCTTCTCCCAAATGGTATAGTTCTTTTCCGGCGCCGTCAGCTGCCGGGAGTAGTAGGCACAGGGCAAAAGGTCTGTCCCCTGCGGCTGTAGCACGATCGCTCCCACCGCTACATCCGAGGCATCAGCTTGCACGATGAAAGGGGTGCGGGGGTTGGGATGCTGCAGAAGCGGCTGCGTGGTGAACAGCTGCTTCAACTTCTGGAACCCCACGTCCGCCTCCGGTGTCCACCGGAACGGCACCTTTCCACGCAAACACTGAGTGATAGGGTCAGCCCACTTGGCAAAGTAAGGAATGAACTTTCTGTAGTAGTTGGCAAAGCCCAGGAATCTTTGAATGTCTTTTTTGCTGGCAGGAGCCGCCCAGTCTGCCACAGCTTCGACCTTGGTATCATCCATGGCTATGCCCGTGGGAGAGATGCGGTAGCCCAGGAAATCGACCTCGCGTAGATCAAACGCGCATTTCTCCAGCTTAGCATAGAGACCGTGGTCTCTCAGTCTCTGAAGCACTTCTTTCACATGGCGGTCATGGGTTGCCTGATCCGGAGAAAAAAATAGCAGGTCATCAAGGTAAACTGCCAGATAACGATCCAGCAAGTCTCGGAAAATGTCATTCATGAAATGTTGGAAACAGGCGGGAGCATTGCACAAACCGAATCCCATTACCAGGTATTCGAAACTTCCCCACTTGGTCTGGAATGCGGTTTTCCATTCGTCTCCTTGTCGAATCCGCACCAGATCGTAAGCACCCCTCAGGTCCAGCTTGGTGAACACTTTGGCACCCCGCATCCGCTCCAACAGTTCAGGAATCAAAGGCAGGGAGTAGCGGTTCCGAATCGTGATCTTGTTGAGCTCTCGATAGTCATTACAGAGTCGCAATTCCCCCGATTTCTTCTTGACAAACAGGATGGGCGCTCCGGCCGGGACTGAGAAGGCCAGATGAATCCCTTTCGCAGATTCTCATCCAAAAACTCTCGGAGAGCCTGCTGCTCCGGTTCCAAGAGAGGATAGAGTCTTCCACGGGGAATGGGGGCTCCGGGCTCCAGCTTAATGGCACAATCGTAGGGTCGGTGGGGGGGTAGACGTTCCGCCTCCTTCTCGCTGAACACATCCCAAAACCCTGGATACTTTTTGGGCAGCGTGGCGGCTTGTTCCACCTCTTGGGCTTGGCAAGCCCGGGCCGTCATGCAATGTTCCTGGCAATGTGTAGACCAGGGCTGTCCAACTGGCGGCCCTGGGGCCGGATCCGTCCCCCCAGCCTGTTGGGCACGGCCCCAGCTATGCCCCCAGCCGCCATTTTTAAATGGCTAGCTCCACCTCCCTGCACCGCCCCCTCCGTCCCTCTCTCCGCGCCAAAAAGGAGGAGTAGGCGGCGCCAAGGGCAGCGCGTCACGCCAGGCCTGTGACGCGCTGCCCTTGGCGCCGCCTTCTGCCCTTACGGCCCCACCCTAGGAAGGGGGGGGAGCCACCGAAAAAGGAGGAGTAGGCGGCGCCAAGGGGCAGCGCGTCACGCCAGGCCTGTGACGCGCTGCCCGGGAGAATGACAGCTTAGGAGGGGGCGGGGCCTGGGCTGGGGCGGGGCCTGGGGCATGGGCTGGGCTGGGGCGGGGCCTGGGCGGGGCCTGGACTGGGGCGGGGCCTGGGGGGGGCGGCCTGGGGGGCGGGGCCTGGGGCGGGGCCTGGGGCGGGGCCTGGGGCGGGGGCGGGGGGCGGGGCCTGGGGGCAGGGCCAAGCGGCCCCCGAGGTCATCAGTGACCTCTATTCCAGCCCTGGACCCGGTAGAAGTTGGACAGCCCTGGTGTAGACGAAAATGACAACTGTCTCTTGGCCCATGAAATTTGTGGATCATGAAGAGTCAACCAGACAATTCCCAGGATCACCGGGAAATCAGACAACTTGGTGACTAGAAAAGAAATGTCCTCCTTGTGGGAACTTGTCCACATCTTGGTAGGGGCCGTGTATTGGGTCATGGCCCCCGCTTTCAGGGTTATCCCATCAATGGTCTGTACGCCCTTGGGCTCTTGGATATCAAGAAATTTTAATACAGCAGACTTGGCGTAGTCTGCATCGATGAAGTTGTTGGTGGCCCCCGAATCGATCATGGCATGGACCATCATCAGTCCCTTCTCGTGCGACCAGAGGGAGACCATTACTAGGAACAATTGTCTAGTCTGGGGTTCTGGAGGAAGGGCAGTGACTGCGGCCGAGTTAGCGAACCCTCTTAAACTCGGCCGACCCCTTCCCCCGCCGTCTGGATGGCTTCCTCAGCCCCCTGGGATCCCTCGAACGCAGCAGAGGCCCGGGGGGTCTTGCCTCGTGGCTTCTGGGGGCATTCTCTAGAAAAGTGTCCAGCTCCCCCGCAGTACCAACACAGATTCTAACGCTGGCGCCGGGCCTTCTCGGCAGCGTCCACTTTAGGCCTCACATGCCCAAGCTGCATGGGTTCCGGTTCATCCTGGGCCTGGGGAGCCGGAGCGAACTGTCGGAACGGGAACTGGTTGGCGCCCGTCTCCTTCCGCACACCCGGGCGCTCCCCGGGGCCCCGGTCCCATCGCCTTCGGGTCTGCATTCCGGCCTCCACCCGGATGCTCACGGTGATCACCTCCTCCAGGTCTCTGGCCCATGTAGCCCCTCTCAGGATCTCCTGTTGCATCTCCGGCGACAGGCCTTTCATGTACTGGTAACGCAAGGCAGAAGGGTTCCACTCTACTTGGGCGGCCAGCACACGGAACCGGGAGATGTATTGCGCCAAGGACATGTCCCTCATAGACAACCGATCCAGCTCCCTCTCCGCCAACTCGGTGTTGACTGGGTCTCCCCAAGTGATCTTGATAGCCTCCAGGAACGCCACCACCGTGGCCACTTGAGGGGACGCTGCCTGGAGCTGCGTGGTCGCCCATGCCGCCGCTGTCTCTTCCAGCAGCGTATAAACAAAGCCCACCTTGGCTCGTTCCGTGGCGAACTCCGTGGGTCGGAGCTCCAGATACATTTCACATTGTCCAATGAACACGTTGACTTGGGCCGGGTTGCCTCCGAACCGCGCCGGTGCTGCCACGGACGGGTGCCGGCCAGCCCTGGCCCGCAATTCGCCCAGTTCCTGCTGCATCGCGGCCACTTGAGCATCAGACAATTGCGCCATGGTGCCGGCCCGCCGCGCGCGTTTCCTGGAGCGTCCCGTGATGTGAAAAGGGGTTCGTGGAGTACCTCGGCCAACTGTCACAATGCAAGGACTCGGCCGGCCCCTTAATCACACACAGAGAGACGTTAGTCAGCTAACTACTATTTATTGAATAATGAAGAACAGATGATAAAGCAATTGTCCATAAGGTAGTGAAAGTTCAGTTCAAAAGTAAAGAGTCTGTAGCAAAATCCAAAGGCAAGAGTCTTGGTACAAGGCTTGGCAAAAGCTCCGCAAAACCAAGCGGATCAGGAACAAGGCACAGTTCCAACAAGGCTCCAAGAAACGGCTTGGCAAGGTCTGCGCCGCACCTTGGCTCCGTGGTCCTTTCCTCGCTACACTTCTCTGGATAGAAGTGGCCGAGGGTACTGAGGATCCGTTCCCACGGATCCTATACTTAATTCCTTGGCGAGGACCCCGCCGCTCTAGGCTTCTCCTCCAATCTATGCTCCGGGCCCTCGCCCCTTCGGCCGGTCTAGGCTGTGGTGCCAGCCCTCCTGCTACCCCTCGATGCTCCGTCTCCTATCAAAGGTTCCACCTTGCCTCCCAGCACCTGGTTCCCTATCTTCGTGAGACTCAAACTCCCCTTGCGCTTCCATGCACTCATCCTCCTCCGTTTCCCACAGTCGTTCCTGTGACCCGTGCCCCCGGTTTCTCATAGCTTTCGCTATCACTGCTATCTGCATCCCTCTGATCCTCCACAGTCTCGTACGGGTCAGGCCATCCATCATCCCAGGCCAGGCTCTCTGTGGGAGAAGAAGGCCCAGCTAACTCATTAACCCCTTCTTCCATTCCCTCCAAATCCTCCTCAGAATCTTCCTCAGCTGCCGCTGGTTCTAATGCGAGTGGGACCCCCGGTGCTGCCCCTTGCCCCCCAGGCACGAAAGAGAACTGGGTTGCTACAGAGAAAGGCAGATGAAAAGGAGGAGACCATCCAAGGCAATCAGGAGGTAAACTCAGGGGACGTCCCTTATTTTGGCCCTAAAATTTGTGTCTCTTTTTTTCAGGCCCTGTCCCTTATTTTTGACTAGCAGGACAGGACTGGGCGGGGTTGACCAGAGGAAGCTGCATGCTGCAGTTTCCACGGCAATGCCTGCCCGGGGATTCCAACTCGCAGGGCAGCCTGCGTCCCCGTTGGAAGGAAGAGGCGATACAGGACTTTTTCAAAGTACAGTAGACTAATTAACCGTTACCCAAGGGGAATGTTGGCTCATGTTGGATAAAGATAGTTTCTGGTTGCTTGAGAGTTACTCTTTCGCTGCCTCCCTCCTCCCTCCGTAAAAGCAGAGCGCTGGGGAAGTGATTGAGTCGGCGTTTTTCGTGTTGGCTTAGATTTTTCGCGAGAACATCCAAAGCCGGAAGCTGCACGTTGGTGAATTGGGCAGTGAGCGAACCTGGGAACATCGGGAGGCTGAAGCATTCACAGGTTTCCAAGAAACAAATTGAGCCTCTCCGCTTGGATTTTTTTTATTACTATTTTACTGGATTTTTGAGAGTTACCTCCCCTCCCCCGAAGGAACTGTTTATAACAGCTTCATGACATCCATAGTTAACTGGAACCAAGTTTCACTCAGGGTGAAATTTCACAAGGGTCTGGAGAACAAGCCCTATGAGGAGCGGCTTGAAGAGCTGGGCTAGTTTAGCCTGAAGGAGAGAAGGCTGAGAGAAGACATGATAGCCATGTATAAGTATGTGAGAGGAAGTCATATCTATGTCGTGTTCATCAAACCAGGCCCAGGTTTCACACTGAGTGTATAAATACATTTAAAAACATATTAACTATATGTATTACTGTGTTAGAGTGTCATTTTGTGTCATTTTGGTTGGTGGTGTGCCCCAGGATTTTGTAAAAGTAAAAATGTGCAGCGGCTCAAAAAAGGTTGAAAAACACTGTACTAGACGACCCCCAACTTTTAATAAGATTTTTCAGGGCTAAAAAGTCATCTAGTACCCGGAATATACGGTCGCTTTTTTCCATCTTCCAAGATTTTGCTATTGTGATTCTCACTGCCACGTAACTGTATTGGCACATTTCTCCATCGTCTTTGCCAATTCTCTTCTGAAAGAAGCCCCATAGGCACATTTCTGGGTTTTTCTTAATTACAAGCTTCTTCATGGTTGGTCAGCATGAGCGATCTTGCATGTTAACCTAGAGTGAAATGGGAATATTGGATGTGTTCAAGGCTTCATGCTCCACTGATGTGGGACGCTTCTGGGATTTCAGAAGCCTCATCTTTCTGCTTGGAGATGTAAATGCCCACGGTCCACGTTTCCCTAAAGACAGACATACTGCTTTATAGAGTGAAAATACTTTATGTCTTGAGGAGGTGAAAAGCACTCCTCAGATACAAGGCTGAAGTAGTACAACCAATTTAGAAGCAGTGTAAATGGTGAGAATTGGTCATCTTCCTGCCTGGCAAGCACTGACAGCTAAGGAAGGGGAGAGCAAAAACCAGTACCAAGTGCCTTATACAGGTCTACGTCACTCTTACAGAATATTTGGTACCTGTAGAAGTCTCCCCCAGCACAATATTTCAAATCAATTGATTTTATTTATTTATTTATTTATTATTTCGCATTTGTCTGTCGTCCCCCTCTCCCAACGGCTCGGGCGACTTACAACAGTTCGTAAAAATACAATTGTCAGATAACTCATAATAACTCACAGTAATACCATTAAGGTGGAATTACAATTAGAACAGTTGAAGCAACAAATGGAGTTGCAGTGGGCTGACAGCTAGGCGGTGTGAGCTACAGTCTAGCTAACTCCGAAGGCTTGTTGGAACAGCAATGTCTTAACTGCTCTCCTGAACGGGAGGAGGCCCTGGGTGGCACGGATGCCGGCGGGCAGTGCGCTCCACAGGGTTGGGGCTGCCACAGAGAAAGCCCGGCGGCGGGTTGCGGACCGATGGGAGGTCCTCACATGTGGGATGACCAGGCGGTGTAGCTCTTGGAGCGCAGTGATCTGGTGGGATGATCTGGGACGAGGCGGTCCCGCAGGTACACTGGCCCCAGACCATGTAAGGCCTTAAAAGTCAGGACTAACACTTTGAAGGCAATCCGGCATTCAATTGGGAGCCTGTGCAGTTCGCGCAGGATTGGCGTGATGTGGTGGCCAATCGGGACCCCTGCCAGGAGTCGCGCTGCAGCGTTCTGCACCAGCTTGAGTCTCCGGATTACCGACAGAGGAAGGCCAATGTAAAGCGTTACAGTAGTCCAGCTTCTCGAGATGACCGTGGCTTGGATCACTGTGGCTAAGTCGCGCCCGGGACAAATAGGGGCCAGCTTCCTCGCCTGGCGAAGATGGAAAAATGCTACCCTGCTGACGCTGGAGACGTGGGCCTCCATCGACAACAGGGGGTCCAAGGTTACTCCTAAGCTCTTAACAGAGGGCGACGGACCTAATGTCACGCCATCCAGGGTTGGAAGCTGAACATCCCTACAGCCCGGAGGACCCAGCCACAGGATCTCCGTCTTTGCCGGATTCACCTTCAACCTACTGGCTCGCAGCCATCCAGTGACGGCCTCAAGGCAACGATGGAAATTTTCTTCCTACAAGCTTTTTTCATTGCCCAGCTTTCACAGTCAGAGTTTAGGAAATCTAGTTTTTTAAAATCTCAACTGCCAGAATCCATGGCAGGGGTGGGCAATTATTTTTTCCAAGGGGCCACACGAGAGCCAAAAAATATTATGGAGGGCCGCACCTACAGGTTGAATTACATTCTAATCTACATAATTTATTTATTTATTTACTATATTTACTATATATTACACATCATTAATATTAACATATTAATACATCAAGAAATATTCATACATTATTAGTATTAATATTATAATTATTATATTATAGTATATATATATATATAGACATTATAATATATTGAAATTATAATATAATATAACATTATATTATGTTATTTATTATATAATAATAATACTATAAAATTATTAATATAAAATAATAATAAAAACCACTAAAATAAAATAAAATGAAATTCAAGAAGACAAGGTGCGAACCAAGAGAGAGGCTGACATCCTCAAGAGAGGAAGGATCCCAAGATGGAGTGGCCCAATGGACCCAGCCCAGAGGATGGCAAAACCGGCAAGATGCCATATTACACCAATATTGCGGCAACTGCACTGGCTGCCCATCGAGCACCGGATCTCCTTCAAGGTATTGGTGTTAACCTTTAAGGCCTTGTATGGTCTTGGGCCAGTGTACTTGAGGGACCGCCTTTCACCATATTGTCCCCAGAGATCCCTACGCTCAGGTGTACAAAATCTTCTCAACGTCCCCTCCATCCGGCAACTCCACCTGTCCTCAACAAGACAAAGAGCATTCTCGGTGGTGGCACCATCCTTATGGAAAGCCCTACCTGAGGAAGTCGGAGGTATCAGGGAACTGTCCTCTTTTCGCCCAGCCTGCAAGACGGCTCTTTTTCACCTGGCTTTTCCAGTTGAGTAACTGTTATGCTTTCTATGTAGTTTAGCTTACTTTTAGAATTATTTTAGCGCTAGTAATGTTTTAGATTAAATCATTGCTTATCTGCTTTTACACCGTTGTTCTATAATGTCAGTTCTACGCATGTTTTTTACCTGTTGTAAACCGCTCCGAGCTTCTAGAGGGAGCGGTCTAGAAGCTGAAAGAATAAATAAATAAATAAATAAATAAAACGGACCCAGCCATCGCTGCAGCAGATCAGAGCAGAGCAGAGCAGCAGATGATCGGAGGCTGCATGCCTCCGCCCGCTCTCGCCCCCAGCCATTCCCCAGCTGATCGCCCTGCCATGGAACAATCGGAGGAGCGGCGGCTTTGGAGTGCCTGCCATCCCGGGAGGCGATCCAGGCCTGCAGCGGGAGCAGTCAACAAGCTGCGGTGGGTGATCGCCCTGGCGAACCGGAAGACAATCAAGTCTTCCGGGTCACCAGGGCGATCAGCCGGCACAGGTTGACGACTGCTCCCGCTGCAGGCCTGGATCGCCTCCCGGGATGTGGCATCTAAAGCCGCCCTCCTCCGATTGTTCTCCAGAGAGCGGCTGTCTGCCGACGCCTGGGGATATTTTCTCTTAGGCCTGTTGGGGTGGCTTTCCGCGCCCACCCCCTTTTTTTGGGTGCCTGACTGAGTGGGGGAGAGCAGTTTGGTTTTGGTTTATCCTATGTGTTCCACCATTGATGCTACTACTATGCTTATTGTTCATTCATAGTGCAGCTGTGTTTTTGTAGTTTGCCTTGAACAGGTACCCTTGTGTTTAGTTGTTTACCTATTAAGGGTTCAAGATGGAGGCCACCTCGACCAGTATCTTCACAGATGCTGACAGAGAAAACATTACCAAAGTATGGTTGTTATATGACCCCAGTGAGGCTGGTACTTCAGAGGCAGACCAGGGCCAGGACACCACAATATTTGATTTGACTGAAAAGGAACGTAGACTTGTGAGGGTACAATTAAATGCTGCAGCCTTATCTGAGTACATAAGGGCAGCCATGATCCCCAGAGGGATGAGAGTTAATTTGCCCCCAGGGATCTATTTAGATGATGAGGACTTTTTGAGCACGTGGAATAAGATCCTGGACAATTGTTCCAGGGATCTGATGACCTTAATCGTGCAAAGGACAACGGTTGAGGCCCAAACACTCAAGGAAGAGATAGTTGACATTAAGCAACAACTAGGCACACAACTTAAACCTGTAGACCTGGAGGAGATTCAGAAACAGTGCAAGAAACTGCACTTAGAAATTAAAAAAGAAAAACTGTCCAAATTAAATCGGGACAAAGAAGATTATAAAAACAACAGAGTCTACAAGGTACTGCGCAGCTCTTCCGATAGACTCTCCGGAAGAGGAGTTAGATTCTCGAATGAGAATGTCTACTCCAGGAGCACTAACGATGACCCGGGCGTTCAGTCTGACAATTCGACGGGATCCTCAGGGTACAACCTGAGGGACCGTAAGCCCTCTCAAAAAAGCAGGCAAAAAATTTTTCGCAGGGGCCCCGCTCAAAAGAAGCCGACTTAATAGTTAATCTCTCAGACATAACCCTCTCTGCTAAGCAGATGGAGCTGGTGAATAAAGGCCTCTCATTTGTAATGACCCCGGCATGCTCTGACACGACCATCAGGAAAGATGTGGCTGGATTATTCCGCAGCATCAGACTAAAAGAATTTTTTAAGACTGACAACTCACATTGATAAGCATGATAGAAAATTCATGAATAAAAGCACGTTTACCCCTTTTCAGGTCTCGGACAATATTCGTGTGTTTGAGAGAATGGTCCTGGATGACATATCCCGGTTGGATCACAGGGGTGACCACACACACTCTAACATGTCCAAAGACGACATTTCGATATTGCAGGAGTTGGGGAGCCGTCCCGACCTGGTGTGGAAACAGGCGGACAAGGGTGGGGCCATCGTGTGTCTCAACACCAGGGATTATGTGGCAGAGGTACGTAGACAGCTCGATGACCCTAAATTTTATCAACCTTTACCCCAGGATCCTACATCCCGCTTTGCGAGGATCATTTCAAATATGATTTACCAGCATGTGACGATGGGGCATCTTGAACCCAGGACGGGGGAGTTTTTAACGCAAAAGCATCCCCGAGTCCCGCTCTTTTACGTCCTCCCAAAGATTCATAAGCCAGAGAGACCCCCCCCGGGGCAGACCCATTGTCTCTGGCTCGGGGGGTCTACTTGAACCTCTGGCCCGCTATCTCGACTCTTTTTTGCAACCCTTCGTCGTGGCAACTCCTCATTACCTGAGAGATACTATGGACTTCATCTCTAAAGTAGAGAACCTTCACATTCAACCTGGTGATGTCCTGGCTACGGCCGATGTATCTTCCCTATACACTAACATCCCCCTTGAGGAGGCCAGACACATTATACATGATACACTTGACTCCAGACCCAGTCCCAGACGACCACCTTCACACGTATTGCTCGAAATGCTCGACTGCGTGTTTGATTACAATTTTTTTTGCCTTTGAAGATATGTTTTATATTCAGACCAGCGGTGTGGCCATGGGCTCCGCTGTAACCCCCTCAGTGGCTAACCTTTTTATGGCACAACTAGAGAGATCACAATTGTCCCCCGGTACCCCCAATTCCATGACAGGACAGATTAAACAGTATTGGAGATACATCGACGATGTCTTCATGATCCTGAGGGGGGACACGGATCTGCCGCTGTTTGCCAGTTGGCTTAACAGCTGGCATGCTTCTATACAATTTTCCTTTGAACCAAGTACCAGTTGTGTCCATTTTTTGGATGTTAATGTCTTTGTCCACAATAACAGGATAAAAGTTAGTACCTTCAAGAAATCCACGGACAGGAACTCCCTCCTACACTTCCAGAGCCACCACACGCATTCATTACGGAACAACCTGCCGTATTCTCAATTATTACGCATCAAGCGTAATTCTTCCCACCAACAGGACTATGATTCTGCAGCTAATAGATTGGTGGCGGATCTGTCCGAGAGGGGCTATCCTGCCAGTGTACTGTCTCAGGCCCTCAGCAAGGTGAGCCTAGTTCCGAGGGGAACTTTACTTCGGCCTAAAATCAAATCCACCAATGACAATAGGGTGGTATGGCCTTTAACATATACCCCACATGCACACCACATAAACAACATTGTTAAACAGCATTGGCCCATTGTGGCAGGGATCCCAGGGTTAGAAAGCCCTCCTTTGGTGGCCTATAAGAAAACCAGATCCATCAGGGACATTCTGGTGCATTCCAACCACCAGAGTAAACCACGTCCAATTAGCGCCTTCAAACCAGGCACAAAAATTTGTGGATCATGCAGTATCTGCAAGCAAGTCAGCACTTTGCTGACGATTGAAAACAGAGTCAAAGCAAAGAAATTTCACATCCGTGACTTCTTCACATGTGCCTCCACCAATTTAATTTACGCCCTGGTTTTCCCGTGCGGATACGTGTATGTGGGCCAGACTGGCCGACAACTCCGGACCAGAGTTATTGAACATAGGTCAAAAATAAGAAATGGGGCTTTGGACTCCATTCTCTACAAGCATTTTGCGGATCTAAAACATGCGTGCGATTCCTTTGTGTGTATGGGCCTAGAGAAGGTGCACACGCGTGAACATGGGGACATGCATTCTGCCCTCATTAGGGCAGAATCCAGGTGGATAATCCTCCTCTCCAGCGAGGCACCTGCTGGCCTTAACGAGGCCTTGAACATACAGACATTGATTACCTAAGATGAAATTATACATACCTTCTCCACCAGAGGGGGAGCGTTGTTCCCGCTGGTCTCAATGAGGTCTTTAACACACTAACATTGATAACTCAAAGTGAAATTATACATACCTTCTCCACCAGAAGGGGTGCGTTGCTCCTTTAATTGCCTGCCTTGCCTTGTCTGCCTAGAGTATTTAAGCCTGTGGGGTTGTTGTAAACCTACCTTTGGGTCGATCACGCTCGGGTGGAATCCATCCACTATTATTGATGTTAATAGTTCACTGATTACTGGTGAGTATACACTTGGCGATGTAAACCAAGTAGTGTATTTGATGATGTGTGTATATTGCTCTTGCCTGATTCAGTTGCTGTAACTCAGCATATTTGTATTTACTTGCAGATTTTGTATTATTTGTACCACCAATGCCATGAGTATATGTGTACCATCACAAACGCCCTGACGAAGCTGGGATGTGAACAGCGAAACGGGATATAGGGTCCTTCTCTATACCAGAATATCACCCGTTGGCGTGGGTGCTACGGCGAAGGGTGCAGCCAGCCCCCCTGCCGGGTCTACGTATCAGCATTGACTGGCCTTGTCGTATTGGTGTTGAGGCAGCCTATTCAGTTCTGCCTGGGGTGCACGGCTTCGCTGTGGCCCTAATAAACTTCATGTGATATTTTATACATTGTGCATCTTGGTGTCCTTCCTACAACACGCAACATAAGACTGCATCTGCCCACGATCACTCAGGACCACACGGGGGACGCGGACGGCCATCCCTCCCCGGTTCCTTGGATGGGGGCTGCCCTCCGGGACCGGAAGACCACCTCCTGGCCATTTGGCCACTTGTTTATGCTTTGCATCGGGGACGTTATTATTATTTGCATCGTTATCGTGACGCCTGGTGTGTAGCCCTTTAAACGGGGCTTGCTTGCTGCTGCCTGGCCGGCTGCACACAATACTTCCGCATTCGTCAGTACGCCATACGGAGCCCCGCCCTACATCTCCCTGCAGCCGCGCGGATCGCCCACGTCATCACTGGGCGCTCTGTTTACCATCTATGTCATTTGCACAGAGCTTGGTGGATGCCGCAACATTACCCGCGCCACGAGAGCCTTGCATTAGGGACACGCCCAGGAGCGCAACCGGCATCAGAGCTTGGGCTTGGCTCCCGGCTCTAGTGAGAGGAGTCCACACACCCCCCTCAGGGTGTACCTCCCAACACCACCCAACACGGCGGCCTGAACAGGGGACATCATCAGAGGATCTCCAAGGACTGTGTGGCTATACCATTTATATTGCTTATTGTTATCATTTTTATGTGTGCCTTTCTTGCCGTTTTCGGGGGCGGTGGCCACCGGGCACGCCTTACTTGTGAGTGAGGCCTATGCGGGACACTCTCTGATCACTAGGGGGTCCTGCCCTTGCCCCGGAGGTGGGGTGGCCTGGGGATATTTTCTCTTAGGCCTGTTGGGGTGGCTTTCCGCGCCCACCCCCTTTTTTTGGGTGCCTGACTGAGTGGGGGAGAGCAGTTTGGTTTTGGTTTATCCTATGTGTTCCACCATTGATGCTACTACTATGCTTATTGTTCATTCATAGTGCAGCTGTGTTTTTGTAGTTTGCCTTGAACAGGTACCCTTGTGTTTAGTTGCCGACGCAGGCCCCACAGCCCGCGATGGGATGGCGGCAGCGGCACCCCTTCCTCTTGGCCCCACCCCCAACGCCCTTCTCCCTAGGCCGGACAGAATCAGCTGCCGGGCCGCATCCGACCCGTAGGTTGCCCAGGTCTGATCCATGGCCTATGTGCTGATTTCGGGAGTTCTAGTCCAAAGAGCTAAATTTTTAAAATGCTAAATGATTGTTGTAATCATTTGGAGCAGCAAGGCTGAAGTGTTTTGACGAAACAAGAGATCTGTGTTTCATTTTACGTATGCACATCTTTAGTTATAAATGCAAAGTTATTGGAATAAGGTGAATTTCTCTTCCTCCTTCTCTTCCTCCTCCTCCTATTCTTCTTTTTCTTCCTCTTCCCTTCTCCTCCTCCTCTTCTTGCTTTCTGTCTTCCTTCTCTCTCCCCCCACTTGTCAAGAATAACTTTTATTCAATAACTTTAAAACATAGGTTCTTTTTATTGCAATTTCCAATGTGAGAGGATATAGCAGAACTTTCACAGAACTTTTACACAAAGAATGACATTGGACAGATTCTATGCACCTACACTGGATTCACGATTACATGGCTCACAAACAAACAAAGGTGTTACATTTTTACTCCGCATTCACGCACATGTTTATTTATTTTTATTTATTTATTGTTTCGACTTAATATACCGCTCTCTCTGGAGCCCAGAGCGGTTTACAGAGTTAATAGATAAAACACATAAAATGCAATAAAATACAATAAGACCAATTCAAAACCCCAGTTAAAATCAATTCCAGCAAACTGCGATGGCAGTAGAAATATGCTGGCAGCGGCACAACAGGATGCTGATAATACTCATTAGTTATGGGCCAAATGCCTGTCTAAATAGCCAGGTTTTTACGGCTCTGCGGAACGGCATTAATTCCCGGATGGCTCGTAACTCTTCAGGGAGGGTGTTCCACAGAGTTGTCACGGCTACGGCAAACGCCCTCTGCCACGTGCTGGCAAGTCTATAGACCTTAATCCCAAGCACATCCAGTAGATTGAGCCCCTCTGAGCGCAGTGGTCTCCTGGGCACATAAGGGGTAAGCTGCTCCCTCAGGTACACTGGCCCCAAACCATATTTATTTATTTATTTTTATTATTGCGGCTTCTATGCCGCAGACTCCCGAAGGCTCGCGGCGGCTCACAAAGCCAAAGGCATAAAATATAAGGCCTTGAAAGTTAAAACTAACACCTTGAAAGTGACCCGGAATTTAATAGGAAGCCAGTGCAGCTCGCGCAAGAGTGGAGTCACATGGGCAGATCTTGATGCTCCTGAGAGCAGACGTGCTGCAGCGTTCTGCACCAGCTTGAGTTTCCGGATCACCGACAAGGGTAGGCCAATGTACAGCGCATTACAGTAGTTGAGCCTCGAGATGACCGTGGCTTATTGTAATCTTGTCCTTTTGCTGCTCCTTAGCCTATTTGTGTTTATTAGTATTAAAAAGCAACAAAGAGTCAATGCAATGCAGTAGTTTATACACATCAATCAAAATTATATTTCATGCATAAGCATTACGATGCACATGCATCTAAACAAAAGCATAACAAGGTGTAATCCTCTCACCATACAATAAATAATAGACCGTTGCGTTACTCACAGTTCCCCCGTTCCAAATAATAACAAAATGAATAAGGCAGTACTGGGAAATCCCAGTGATGGTGTCCATAAATCAATGTTGCTGCAGGACGCTAAATGAGTCCCAACACAAAGTAAAAAGCCCCCCGAGTGACTTATGGCTACAAAGCCGCCGAACCCGGAACTCCGGGCAGGAGTGCATCAAGCAGTAGCGTCAGGCGGGACGTGGCTCCGCCCTCCCGAAGGTGGGGGCCGGAGGAGAATGCTCTGTAAACAGGGATGCTGGTGAGCGTTGCAAAGCGGCCTAGGCAAATGCGATGTAGAGAGGTTCCCAAACGTAAATAAAACCCCACAATGGGCAAGGCGTGTCGTCAACAGGATGAAGTACTGAGATCTTTCCTGTTTCGGGTGCTTCCTCAGGACGACTCACGACCGGGAAAAGTACACAACTACATGAAATAAACACAACATAAGTCCCCCATAGGCATAGAAGGGTTGACAGGCAGGGTAGGAAAATGTGCTTACCAAGTGTTGTCTTCAAAAGTCCCCCCGATGGGATTTCCCAGTACTGCCTTATTCATTTTGTTATTATTTGGAACGGGGGAACTGTGAGTAACACAACGGACTATTATTTATTGTATGGTGAGAGGATTACACCTTGTATGCTTTTGTTTAGATGCATGTGCATCGTAATGCTTATGCATGAAATATAATTTTGATTGATGTGTATAAACTACTGCATTGCATTGCCTCTTTGTTGCTTTTTAATACTGATTGATAGAGGGTCTGACTGTATTATACACTGATTGAGGCTATTTGTGTTTATTCACAGGTTATATCATGATTGTACCACCAATACCATGACTGTATGTGTAATCCTAAACGCCCTGATGAAGCCAAAATATTGATTAGCGAAACGGGATTTGGGATCCTACTCAAACCAGGATATCACCCTTTGAGCTGCCAGCCCCACCCCTGAGTCTACTCATTTTGTATTTACCTGGCGTGCATGATATGAACACTCATCCATCCTCATCCATCCAAATATTACCATATCATTTTCTCCCTCCTCGGAGAAGCACCTGCTTAGGTCAGCCCTGCTTCCCTGCAGCCCGCAAATGCACAATTCCAAAACTTCCATAATGCCAAAATTTCTAAAATACCAAAATGCCAAGGATCATATCACTGTTTCCCATACGGCAGAATCCGATTCCCTGCACAAAATCCAAGACTCCAAAATCACTCAATATGTACAGAATCCTGCTTGTGACGGCGCAGCAACCGCCACTTGCATGGGAAACATTGAGTTTATAAGGTTTTGCACTGTTATGTTGTGTTTCTGCAATCCTGTTTAGTTTTGCACTGCTTGCAAAGGTATTGGTTGCATTGATTGGTCCCTAATACCTGTCAATCATTGTTAATAGAGCCCAATTGAGTTTGCTTCGCCCCTTTTCCCAGAGACTTGGAAATCTAGCCATTTTGTCCCCAGTTTTCCTGGATCTCTCCAGAAGAGGACGCGAGCAAAGGTTTGCCAGGCCAGCCCTTGATCAAGCCATCTTCTAACACAAGACAGATTTTCCTTGGGACTCATGCCCAGCATATCAGAAGGTTGGGTAACACTGAGGAGCCCCAAGCGCTCTCAGCCAGTTAGTTGGCACCCAGACGAAGATTAGTGCCTTCAATATAGGCCATCTAACTGGGACTAAGAGTGTCCTTACCTCAAGACCACAAAGAAAGAGAGGACTTGGAGAGCCTTGCGGCTGAAGCTTCCATGACCCAATTTATTTTATTTATTTATTTTATTTCTTTGGACTTATATGCCGCTAACTCCATACGGCTCGCAGCGGCTTACAAAGTCAAGAAATAACAATACAGAATAAAAAGACAGACAAGACAATACACCAGAAATACATAAATAGACATACAACATACAGGGTGGGACATCACAGGGTGAACAACAACAGATAGGGGAGGGGAAGACCAGGCTCATGCCAGGGGCAGAGCCACCCGGTGGAGCTATCGAGGGCGACCATCAAATGGGGGAGCCGGGGGGTCCCACAAATCGAGGAACATCCTCAAAGACTCCAAGTCTAAGCAGTGGCAGTCACTGTGGTGTCGGTTGTTGCCAGCCAGAAGACCATGCCTCGTCATCGGCGGCTTGTCCACCCTCCTAGGTTGGGGGTTCGCCGGTGGAGGCGCCCCGAGCCTGCGAGCAGTGTTCCGGAACGTCCTGGGACGGGGCCCTCCGGGGGGCACCTTCTGGAAGACAGCCACCGTGGGGGGGGGGAGGTATTACAGAGCAGGGGAGAGACGTCCTCCGGCCCCGCCCCCTACCCCGTTCTCGACCCTGTCTCTGCCTCATCGGGTGACCATCAAACTTGGGAGACCCACTGGGGCCCGGGCTGGCCACAGTCAGGGGACCGCCGGCAGCCGTCCGCGCGTCGCTGGGGCTGCTTCCCGGAACCTCGCCAGGACGCCCTCGATGTCCACCGCATCCGTCGCGGGCCGCCTGCGCAGCGGCAAAGGGGAGCTCGCGGCTTTTGGCGGCAGGACCGGCAGCGGCGGCAACTCAACGACTGGGGCCGCCGGGGGCGCGGTCCCAGCCACTGGGGAAGTTGAAGGTGGCGGGGCCAGAGACGCCAGGCTGAATGGGGCCGGCGCCAAGTTGGTGCAGCCAGCCGATGCCTCCACCGTCGAGCCCGGGGGCAGCGGCCCAGGCCGCCACGGGCTCCACCACTGGACCGCTGTCGCTCTCACTGGGGTCTCGACCGTGGGCGGGGTCTCCTCCTCCGAGAGGGGGGGGGGCCCTCGGCAGCCCGCCGGCCTTCCTCCGAAGGTCCATCTGTGGGGTCGGGGCTGGTCACTCCACTCGGCCTTCTCCCCTCCAGACTCGGGTGCGGGGAGGCCGAACGAGGCGGGCCCTGTGCTCCACCGGCCGCACCCCCTCCAGGCCCAGGGCAGGGGCCCGGGCAGTGGGGGGCGGCCACTCCGCACAAGGACGCCAGCGCCGGTCCCAGCCTGTCCAACTCACCCAGCCAGAAGGCCAGGCGCTCGACCAACTGGCCGAGATGATGGGTGAGGCCGGAAAGGTCCTGCGGTACGTCCCTGGTGTTCCCGGGTTGTTCGCTAGCGTCCCCTTGGGTGGAGTTGGAAGGGGTGGAAGGCCCGGCCTCTTCCAGGCCCGGCCAAGGTACAGGGGACCAAGCCAGGCACCCCTGGGGGGTCACTGTGGTCACCGCAGTCGCTGCAGTCGCTGCAGTCCCCAAGCCGGAGGGCCTCCCAGGGGCAGCAACGTCCCTCAGTCCCGCAAGGACCCTGAGGATGGAGGCCGGTGCCCGAACAGCCTCCAAGGTGAGCTCGGCATCGGCCTGCAGGGCCTCGAGAAGGGGGAGGGAGCGCCTCGGAGCCTCAAGCAGCACCCCCCCTGAGCCAGGCAAGTCAGACAGGACAGGCAAGTCCGGTGAGTCGTTCCCCAGGCAAAGAGCGTCCCCCCTCAGCAGTGGGGGTGCTGTGCGGGCAACGACACGGGAAAAGTTACCAGAGGCTCGGCGGAGCTCGGCGTTTGAACGTCTGCTCGACGCGGCCATCTTGGAATTTCAAGATCAACTAAGAGTCTGTAAAGTATCTTTTTTTTTGTGCGTTTGGGGAACCAATTTTAGTGCCTGATTAAGATAACGCAGTTTTTGTATAATAAAGCCTGTTTGAGTTATCTATTGCAATGTTTTTCAACCTTTTTTGAGCCGCGACACATTTTTTACATTTACAAAATCCTGGGGCACACCACCAACCAAAATGACACTCTAACACAGTAATACATATAGTTAACATGTTTTTAAATGTATTTATACACTCAGTGTGAAACCTGGGCCTGTTTCGATTAACACAACATAGATATCCTGGCAGGAATGGCAGAAAGACACACACGAAGGACTTGCTCAACAGCTGGGAGTTATAGTTCACCCACAATCAAAGAGCATTCTGAACTCCACCAATGTTACAGTGGTGGAGTGTTACAGTGATGCGAGTCGCCAGCCCCACCACTGGGTCCATACATTGAACATTTGTCTGGCCCACATGTATTGGTGCTTGTGCGGTCTATCACGTACCGCCTGGGA
>JARBWK010000010.1:129624978-129656849 GCA_030556195.1 Anolis apletophallus
GGGGGGGTCAAAAGATCATAATCAACTATGTCAAACGCTGCTGTGAGGTCCAATAACACAAGCAGCGCAGACCCGCCTTGGTCAAGCCGGCAGCGGAGTTGGTCTGTGATGGATAAAGTTTTATTATTATGTTTATTTATTTCAGGATTTTACCCCGCTCTTCTCAACCCCCGAGGGGGGACTCAGAGCGGCTTACAGTACGGCACAATTCGATGCCACATCATAACAGCATAAAACCCCAAAAACCCCACAACAATTAAAATACATTAAAAACACATTAAAATGCAGTTCCATCAGCCACATACACAGTCATTCCGAGTTAAAACAATATGCAATCCATTAAAACATTGACCCTCTTCATCCCTTCCATTAAAATCCCCATCTAACATGCTGCTTAATGCTGGTGTGCAAACGCCTGGTCCCAGAGCCAGGATTTTACCTTTTTCCTGAATGCCAGGAGGGATGAGGTGGACGCTACCTCCATAGGGAGCGCATTCCACAGGCGGGGGGCCACCACCGAGAAGGCCCTGTCCCTCGTCCCCACCAACCGCATTTGAGAGGTCGGCGGGAGCGAGAGCAGGGCCTCCCCGGATGATCTTAGGTTGCAGGGTGGGATGTAGCGGCTGATGCGTTCGGACAAGTAAGCTGGGCCAGAACCGTATAGAGCTTTAAAGGTCAAAACCAGCACTTTGAATTGAGCCCGGAATTGGACAGGCAGCCAGTGGAGCTGACACAACAGGGGGGTGGTGTGCTCCCTGTATGTAGCTCCCGTTAATAATCTGGCTGCCGCCCGCTGGACTAGTTGCAATTTCCGAACTGTCTTCAAAGGCAGCCCCACGTAGAGTGCGTTGCAGTAGTCTATTCGGGATGTGACCAGAGCGTGGACGACCGTAGCCAGATCAGACTTCCCAAGGTTTGTTATGCTATCCAAAAGTGAAGCGAACTATTTGCTTTTGCCAGCTTGATATAAGCCACAAATCTGGAAGGCTGGGCAACGAATCATCTGGCTATGTGCTTATGCATCCACCTGCTGTTGAGATAACTCTCCCCCTCCTCCTTTCCAAACCATCATCTCCGTCACTTCACCCCCAATAGGGATAAGAAGTGGCTTCTGTTTTGCCTTTGGGGTCTGTAGGTGTGTATGCCAAGAGGCAGAGAAGGGAAGCGAGGATGCAAAGTCCTGCGTAGAGCAAAGCTAGCGAACACAGCATCTGCTCCGAGCTTAGCAGCTGGATTGAAAACAGAAGATCTCCTGCCGCCTGCTGCATTGCTGCAGGTGAGCATGGAAATTCGGTTGTTCTTTATAGGAAAGGTCTGGAAGACTGGGAAAGGACTTTGCCGTCTCATCTACTGCTAGAAAACTTGTGTTTAGCAGATGCTTTTAGCAAAAAAAACAACAGGAAAGGAACCAAAAAGTATTCTCGGTGGTGATGGTTCCCTCCGATCCGCAGGATGAAAAACGAATAGAGGCAAATGGCATCTTTGCAAAGTCTTTGTAACGGTTGTTTTGAACCGAAAGCCTCATTGCTGCTTACCAAGTAGCTGCTCTTGACAACAGGAGGGAGGCATTAAATATTCCCTGCTTTTATCTTTCTCCTTCTGGAGCTGAAGTAGGCAACCCTGGAGGAAAGTGGAAACAAAGCCAGAAGCGGCATCTCTGTAATACGTGGAAGGCTCTCCAAACTCTGTAGGGCGACAGATTTTTAAGTGTGAGCCCAAGCGTTCGACTCTGAAGGCCAGCTGTTCTTCAAGATAGCATTCTTCACTTCAAACGAAACAGTTGCCCTCTCCATCTCTGTAGGAAGAAGAGAAGAAGCCTAGAGAAAAGAACATTAAGGCGTAGATCCTTTTTTTTTCACTGCTCCAAAAAGGACACAATTAACCCCTTTGCTTCTACGGCTGGAGAAGAAACCAGGAGACTGACAGCAACATGGAAGATGAGACAGGTAACATCCCCTTTTTCCTATTCTTTTTTTCCGTTTGTTTTTGCAGCAGATTGATTAAAAACCAAGTGGATTAAAATATTTTTATTGGGGTTTTAATAGGGAAAAGAGGGGAAGGAAAAAGTGGGAGGTAGTAAAGGGGAGATGTGAATAGATGGATGGGATATTATTATTAATAATAATAAGAAGAAGAACATAAGAACATAAGAAGAGCCATGCTGAATCAGGCCTCAGCCCATCTAGTCCAGCATTCTGTGTCACACAGTGGCCCACCAGTTGTACACAGGGATCTCTAGCAGAAAGGAGGGCAAAACCCTCACCTGCTCCCGACCCCCCACAACCAGTACCCGGGGAAAATCCTGCCTGCCTCCATCAACACAGAGGTGGCACTTGGATGTCCATTTCAGTAGCTACTGATTCCCTTGGTATCCATGAATCTGTCTAATCCTGCCTTGAAGCTGTCCAGGCTGACCGCTGTCACAACCTCCTCTGGAAGTGAGTTCCATAACCCAATGACCCTCTGGGTGAAGAAATATTTCCCTTTATTAGTCCTAATTTTCCTACCTTGGAGCTTCAGGAGTGCCCCCTAGTCCTAGTGTTGTGTGACAGAGAAAATATTTTTCTTTATTCCCCTTTTCTATCCCATGCATGATTTTATACACTTCGATCAAGTCACCTCTTAAACGCCGTCTTTCAAGGCTGAAAAGACCAAGGCGTTGCAACCTGATTTCGTAAGGGAGCTGCTCCATCCCTTGGATCATTCTTGTTGCCCTTTTCTGTACCTTTTCCAGTTCCGTTATATCCTTCTTAAGGTGCGGAGACCAGAATTGTACACAGTACTCCAAATGTGGCCTTACCATAGATTTGTAGAGAGGCAATACAACATTTGCTGACCTATTTTCGATTCCCTTCCTGATCATGCCAAGCATAGAATTTGCTTTTTTTCACTGCTGCTGCGCACTGGGTTGACATCTTCATTGAGCTGTCCACCAAGACCCCAAGATCCCTTTCCTGGTTTGTCTCGGAAAGCTTTGACCCCTTCAATTTGTAGGTGTAGTTGGGGTTCTTTGCCCCGATGTGCATGACTTTACACTTGTTTAGGTTAAAATGCATTTGCCACTTTGTTGCCCATTCACTCAATTTCAAGAGATCTTTCTGGAGCTCTTTACAATCAGTTTCATTTTTAACTACCCTGAACAATTTAGTGTCGTCTGCAAACTTTGCTACCTCAGAATTCACTCCTACATCCAGTTCATTAATGAATAAATTAAAAAGTAACGGACCCAAAACTGAACCTTGGGGTACGCCACTTCTCACCTCTTTCCACCCAGAGAAATGTCTGTTTATTACCACCCTTTGTTTCCTACAGTTTAGCCAGGTTCCAATCCAGGACAAGACCTGTCCTCTGATTCCATGGCTGAAGAGCTTATTTAGGAGCCTTTGGTGAGGGACTTTGTCAAAAGCCTTTTGAAAGTCAAGGTAAACAATATCGACTGGGTCCCCTTTATCTATGTGTTTATTTACACCTTCAAAGAATTCTATCAAGTTAGTAAGACATGATTTGCCTTTGCAGAAACCATGTTGGTTTTCCTTCAGCAATGCCTGTTCTTCTATGTGCCTAGTAATTTTTTCTTTAATAATGGTTTCCATCACTTTGCCTAGAACTGAGTTTAGACTAACTGGCCTATAATTTCCTGGATCACCCCTGGATCCTTTCTTGAAGATCGGATAATAATAACTGTTTATTTATATTCCGCTCTTCTCACCCCGAAAGGGACTCAGTGCGGATTACATTACACATACGACAGACAGTCCCTGTCGGAAGACATACAATGACAGTACACAGTACCTGGTGCAATCCTAGAAGATTCCTTCTTCCTGGCTGCCTTGCAGGGTGTGATTTTCTCCATTACGTCATTGTTGTTATGTCATTGCGTTGTTACGTCACAAGGCAGTGCTGTTGTTCCACCCTCATGACGGGAGCCTTTTTTGTTCCGCATTCCACCTTCCGGACAACTAATTTCAGGCGTTGTAAAGTCCCTCTGTAAAAATTTTCCCCGCTTCGTGGTTCCCGGTTTTATCTACTCACAGCTGGGCTGCTTTCGAACTGCTGGGTGAGCAGAAGGACAGGGCTTCAGCAGCTGGTTGTCCAAGCCAGCTCGGGGAATCGAATTAGCAACCTTCAGGTTGCAAGCACAGCCGTGTTACCACCGTGTTACCACTGTGCTATCTCCCCTGGCTAAGTGTCAGCTGCATAAGATCTCTCTGACCAGTAGGTCATGAGTTTGAGGCCTGCCCGGGTCGAGGTGGGTTTTCGACCTTTAAGTGTAGCCTGCTGTCGACCTTTGAAGCCCGAAAGACAGTTGCATCTGTCGAGTAGGAGATAAAGGTACCACATTAAGTGGGGAGGCAGATTTTGACTGAATTATGAGTCCATTAAAAGAACTCCAGGAATGCAGAAGAACAACAAGGGATGCTGGAAATGCTGAGAGATGAGGAGTGCGTCAGCTCCCCCTGGTGGCCAGAGTTTGCCTCTGTTCGTTTATATGTGTGTTTGTGAAATAGCAGGAATTGGCTGCTAAAGTATGTGTATCTGTAANCCGGTCTGAGTCCCCTTCGGGGTGAGAAAAGCAGAATATAAATAAAGTAAATAAATAAATAAATATGTGAGAAGAAGGGAAGGAATTTTTTTAAAAAAATGATATCAAAAATATAAAAAAAATATTGAAGTTAAAAATAAAAATAGTGGTAGGAATAAAAAGAAAAGAAGAAAAAGAAAAAAAGAAAAAAGTTTTTTAAAAAGTAATAATAATATAAAAATAATATTTTTTAAAAATATCTTGATTGTTGATTCCCAAATTCTTCTTATCGAGGTAATTGACTTCTTCCTCCTTCTTATACACTATTCACTCCGTCCATTAATCTTGCATCTTTACCCATTATGTCCAAAAAGTTATTTAATAATGTCCAATCTGTATGATTTTTGGTCTTGCCTTGATGTGCTTTCAAATAGTATGTTAATTAATCCATATTTCTTATGTCTAATATCTTTATTTTCCATTCGTCTTTTGTTGGAATTTCTTGGGTCTTCCATTTTCTAGCATACACAATTCTAGCCGCCGTGGTCATATAATTAAATAGAATATCTTTATTTTTCTCTGTTTTTATGTCCAACATCCCTAGTAGATAGTATTGGGGTTTCATCTGGAATTTCATTTTTAATATTTCTTGGATCAGTTTCCAGTATTTTTTTTTTTTGCGATTTCGCATCCCCGCCACATGCGGAAAAAGGCTCCTATTACCTTCCCACATTTCCAACATCTGTCTTTAATATTTTTGTAGAATTTGGCCAGTTTCTGTGGGGTTATATACCATTGGTACATCATCTCGTACCAATTTTCCTTAAGGTCCATTGAGTATGTATATTTTAACCTTTTGTTCCACAAGTGGATTTTTTTTCTCATGTAACTTATGCAGAGTCTGCAGAACTGAGCCATTGCATAGTAGGCATGAGAAAAAAGTTATGAAAATCAAAAGAATTAAGTGATTCGTATGTAATGGGAAAGTTTTTACGGATTCAAGGCCAATCCCTGAAGTGGACTTTCTTTTTCGAACCCTGGCAAAATGAATGGGGAGAATTACCCCTCCAAAATCCAAACTCCAAAATCCCAGACATTACTCACAGTCAGATGGGGCCTTTCCATGCTCGAGGCCTACTTTTTGAAAGGCCTTGCCTCCAGGAAGAAAAACCAGCCATAACCATAATACCGGAAGTTAGCCCCTGGAGGACTCATCAAAAAGCACTTTAAACTGCAGGGAAAGGGGCCTGGATAGGAGGGCAGGCGAGAAGGACATGAGGCAGGCTGAAACAATGGCAGAAGGGATTGAAAAAAGAGGATAAATAATAGGAAAAATAGAGTTCAAACCTCCTAGAGATCTATGGCAAAATGAATGGGGAGAAAGCTGCAGTGAAAAGAGCTCTGGAGAAGGTAGGCAACTATTTTATAATAATATTTACCCCCTTCTAATTTCCTGGAAGAAGGGCCCAGGGCATTATTTAATTCTAATAAAAATAATAAATATATTAATAATATTTACCCCTTCTAATTTCCTGGAAGAAGGGCCCTACTTGTTATTGATGGCACTGGGACCAATGTAAATGTGAGTAGATCAATAGGTACTGCTCTGGTGGGAAATAACAGCAATCCATGCAGTCATGCCAAGCCATATGACTTTAAGGTGTCTAAGAGCAACAACAGCTCTCAAAATCAATGGGAGACGCACAGCGAAGTAATAATAATACTAAAATAATTATAGAAACAACTTGGGCCTGACATAATTATAATAATATGTTTGCTTGTTCTTGAGGGCACTAGAGTGCCTGTGGCCTTACATAATTGATAACAGACATGGATTGAAATACTGTAAAATTGACAGGGCTCTAACTACAAACCTAAGAGCATGTTCTAGTTTACCAAGAGCACGTTCCTCATACCCTCCAGGTCACTATCACCCTTACTACATTCTTACTATTAGAATTTATTATTTAATTCTAATAAATGCTCTGGAGAAGCAAGCCTTGACTATTTTATTTAATAATAATAATAATAATATATTAATGCTTTATATCTCCCTGCAAGGAAACCAAGGGAAATGTTGCCCCTTGATTTGCCTGTGCTTAAAACAGTGTCAGTCCTGTTTCCCTGCTTTTCAGACTTTAGAACCAATTTAGAATTTCGTTAGTAGTTACGTTACATTTTAGAACTTTTTGGAAAAATTTTTGTAAGTCTTTCTATTACTAATTTTAAAAAATCCCCCCCCCCCCATTTGATTTTAGAATCACGATTTTTGGGTTCTAATCCATGCCTATTGCATAGGGTTAACTACCAATATGTAGGAATGAAACGTTTAGCGTGAATGGTTCTCAGAAGTAACATATACTGGGGAGAAAAGAAGTAAGAGAAGGGACATTCGTGCTTTTTTGGTTGCTCCTACATCCCATCTGTTTGAATGCCTTCTAGCTATCTCTTTGCATCAAAGCTGTATCTGCTACAGACAGCTAAACAGTTGTTTTCATGTGTGCACTTTCTGATGAGTTTGAAAACCCAAGATTTATTAAGGTAAAGGTTTTCCCCTGACATTAAGTCCACTTGTGTCCAACTCTGAGGGTTGGTACTCATCTCCATTTCTAAGTCGAAGAGCCAGCGTTGTCCATAGACACCTCCAAGGTCATGTGGCCAGCATGACTTCATGGAGCGCTGTTACTTTCCCGCCGGAGCAGTACCTATTGATCTACTCACACTTGCATGTTTTCGATCTGCTAGGTTGGCAGAAGCTGGAGCTAACAGCGGGAGCTCACACCACTCCCCAGATTCATACCTGCGACCTTTCGGTCAGCAAGTTCAGCAGCTCAGTGCTTTAACCCATTGCGCCACCAAGGGCTCTTTCCAAGATTCAAGTTTTTATCACAGTTTATTTTTCAGTTCTCATTAGCAACTTGTAATTACAATCCCAGCAAGCAGGTTATTATTCACAGCTTTCTTTTTCTGTAGGGAGGGGATCTACTGGATTATATTGGATTATATGAGTCTACACTGGCAAATAGTCAAGTTCAAAGCAAATAATCTGGAATCAGAAACTGTATTGTATGGCAGTGTAGATCCAGCCTTAGGGGTGTATCCTTGACCCCATCTACACTGCCATGAAGGGCAGTTTGAAACTGCATTATATGGTTCATGTAGACCAGTGTTTCCCAACTTATTTTGAGCCGCAGCACACTTTTAAAATTAAAAAAATCCAGGGGCACACCACCAACCAAAATGACACAAAATGACACTCTAACACAGTAAAGAACGGCTGGGGAATGGTGGCCTGCTGGGAGCAGCTGCTGGGAGTGCCGAAGCCCGGGGGAGGGGGAGGAGCCAGGCCGTGCCATGTCCCCCAGCTTCAGCTCTCCCACAGCTTCTCCAGCCTTGAGGGGGCAGTGCCAAGCCAGCGGTGGCAGAGCCAGCACAATGCTGGCTTGGTACTGTCCCTCAAGGCTGGAGAAACTGTGGGAGAGCTGAAGCCGGGAGGGGCGGAGCCAGGCCTCATCATGCCGCGCCCCCTCCCCCGGCTTCAGCTCTCCCACAGCTTCTCCAGCCTTGAGGGGGCAGTGCCAAGCCAGCGGTGGCAGAGCCAGCACAATGCTGGCTTGGTACTGTCCCCTCAAGGCTGGAGAAACTGTGGGAGAGCTGAAGCCGGGGAGGGGGCAGAGCCAGGTCACATCATGCAGCGCCCCCTCCCCCCGGCTTCAGCTCTCCCACAGCTTCTCCAGCCTTGAGGGGGCAGTGCCAAGCCAGCGGTGGCAGAGCCAGCACAATGCTGGCTTGGTACTGTCCCCTCAAGGCTGGAGAAACTGTGGGAGAGCTGAAGCCGGGGAGGGGGCGGAGCCAGGCCACATCATGCCGCGCCCCCTCCCCCCCGGCTTCAGCTCTCCCGCAGCTTCTCCAGCCTTGAGGGGGCAGTGCCAAGCCAGCGGTGGCAGAGCCAGCACAATGCTGGCTTGGTACTGTCCCCTCAAGGCTGGAAAACTGTGGGAGAGCTGAAGCCGGGGAGGGGGCGGAGCCAGGCCACATCATGCCATGCCCCCTCCCCCGGCTTCAGCTCTCCCACAGCTTCTCCAGCCTTGAGGGAGCAGTGCGAGCGAGGGGCAGGAGTCATGGCCCCCGTCCCTGGCGCCGTTCTCGGCCATGAATCCTGCCCCTCGCTTGCAGAAGCCGCGCGGAGGAGGAGCATGAGCGGTGGACGGGCTTCAGTGGGTGGGGCTCCTCCGCGCGGCTTCAGTGAGCGAGGGGTGAGAGTCATGGCAGGGGTCATGGCGGATTGGAGGCTGGCTTGGGAAACGGCCGAAGGAGGCGGCGCCCCGGCCCCTTCTTCTTTTTCTTCGCCGCTGCCCGGTCCTTCCTCCTCCTCCCCCAAGCAGCAGGAGTTCGGCAGGAGGGGGGGAAGGAAGGGGGGCAGAGAGCTTTTCTCGTGGCACAGCAGGAGGTCCGTCACGGCACACCTACTGTGCAGCGGTTGGGAAACACTGGTGTAGGGTCATACAATGCAATTTAATGGCATTATATAGTCAATGTCATTGAACTGCATTATATGGGTCTGCACTGACCATATATTGCAGTTTCAGACTGCATTATATGGCAGTTTAGATGGGGCCCTAGGCTCTGAACATCCTTTCTATTGCACTTTTATCAGTAGACTGCGTCACCAAAAAGAAGGCTTTTTGGTAACGCAATAGTTATTAAGAGGCCTTTATGTTTTGCTTCTTAGTTTGGATGTACGAAGTGTCTCTTCAATCGTGTTTTGAATGGTCTTCAATTATGTCTTTAATTTAATTCTGCTCTTGGAACTTGTTTGCCTTTCATTCACTTCTACCACAATCCATGAAAAGCATCTGTAGTTTGTCAGTTTGCCAGTCGGCTGAAAGCAGTCTCTACTGTGTAGCCCTCGTGGCTGGAAAGCATTAACTGTGGAGACCTTCTGGTAGAACAGGGCTGTCCAACTTCTACTGGCCCAGGGGCCTGAATTCCGGTCACTGATGACCTGGGGGGCCGTAGGGTATGCCCCCGCCCCTGGCTCCGCCCTCTCCCCCAGTGCCCTCTCCCCTCTCCCCTTATTTTAATTTAATATTAAATATATTTAATTCCACCCTCTCCTCTCCCCTTATTTTAATTTAATATTAAATATATTTAATTCCATCCTCCCTTCTCCTCTTATTTTAATTTAATATTAAATATATTTAATTCCATCCTCCCCTTATTTTAATTTAATATTAAATGTATTTAATTCCATCCTCCCCTCTCCCCTTATTTTTGTTTAATATTAAATGTATTTAATTCCATCCTCCCCTCTCCCCTTATTTTAATTTAATATTAAATATATTTAATTCCATCCTCCCCTCTCCCCTTATTTTAATTTAATATTAAATGTATTTAATTCCATCCTCCCCTCTCCCCTTATTTTTATTTAATATTAAATGTATTTAATTCCATCCTCCCCTCTCCCCTTATTTTTATTTAATATTAAATATATTTAATTCCATCCTCCCCTCTCCCCTTATTTTAATTTAATATTAAATATATTTAATTCCATCCTCCCCTCTCGCCTTATTTTAATTTAATATTAAATATATTTAATTCCATCCTCCCCTCTCCCCTTATTTTTATTTAATATTAAATATATTTAATTCCATCCTCCCCTCTCCCCTTATTTTAATTTAATATTAAATATATTTAATTCCATCCTCCCCTCTCCCTTATTTTTATTTAATATTAAATGTATTTAATTCCATCCTCCCCTCTCCCCTTATTTTTATTTAATATTAAATGTATTTAATTCCATCCTCCCCTCCCCCTTATTTTTATTTAATATTAAATGTATTTAATTCCATCCTCCCCTCTCCCCTTATTTTTATTTAATATTAAATGTATTTAATTCCATCCTCCCCTCTCTCCTTATTTTTATTTAATATTAAATATATTTATTTCCATCTTCCCCTCTCCCCTTATTTTTATTTAATATTAAATGTATTTAATTCCATCCTCCCCTCTCTCCTTATTTTTATTTAATATTAAATGTATTTAATTCCATCCTCCCCTCTCCCCTTATTTTTATTTAATATTAAATATATTTAATTCCATCCTCCCTCTCCCTTATTTTAATTTAATATTAAATATATTTAATTCCATCCTCCCCTCTCCCCTTATTTTAATGTATCCCATCTCCCCTTATTTCATCTTTAAATATATTTAATTTTATATTTAATACATGAGGGAGATGGGGGAGGGAATGAGGAGCCCCCTGAGGAGCCCCCTGCTTCGGCCTACCTTTTCCAAACGCGCAGAGTCCAGGAGTACCCGGACGACGAGAGAGGCGACGACCAACTGAGTCGAAGAAGGTCCTAATCGCATCTGTGGGCCTCAGCGATCCAGTAGTAGAGTAGCCGAAGAGTATCGCAAGAATACGCAATCCACACGGGATTTCGCTGTCAACGCCGGCGTGATCTCACGTTGACAGCGAAATCTCGTGTGGATTGCGTATTCTCGCGATACTTGCTCCGAACCCGGAAGTAGGTATTTGTTTTAATTTTTATTTAAAAAATTTCAATTTTTATTTTTTATTAAAAAGCTTAGTGGGCCATAGGGAATGGGCTGGGGGCCGTATACGGCCCCCGGGCCGCCAGTTGGACAGCCCTGTGGTAGAACAAAGTAGATCTCAATATGCTGCTCAGCCTGTAACTTCCATCAATCCCACCCAGCATGGACAAAGGTATGGGATTATGGGGACTGTTGACAAACGCACATTGTAGAGCCTCCATCCCTGAAAATAATATAATAATAATACTTTATTTATACCCTGCCCCCATCTCCCCAAGGGGACTCGGGGCTGCTTACATGAGGCCAAGCCCAATGACACATAATAACAACACAACAGCAAATAATAAAACAATACAAACAATTATAATTTAATTAAAGTGTTTCTGAGAACATTTTGCAAAGAATTGATCACAGCAGGGCATTATCTACTTCAGTGTTTCCCAACCAGTGTGCCGGGGCACACTAGTGTGCCGTGAGCGATCATCAGGTGTGCCGTGGGAAATTGGAACCTCCAGGAGGGGAGGGGGGAGAGTCTAGTGTGTTGAAGTATAAAAACCCTAAGAAACCTACCCCGGTAAAGGCACAAAATTACAAACACCCCCCCCCCCCCATCCCACCCGTTGTCTACTTGGTCTCTCCCACTCCATGCATTGGGAAGGCCTGCCTCCCTTTCCCCAAGTAGAGACCTCCTCTTGTCTCCCCCTCTCCCGGGCCTAATGCCGGATGGTTCAGTCCAGCACCGGCCCCCCTCCCCCCCTGGTGCACGCAAAACAGCTCTTGGCCTCCCTCCGGCTCCCTGCCCGCCACCTTCCTTCCTGCTTTGCCAGCCCCGAGATGCCCACCTGAGTTGCCCCGCTGACCCCCAAGGAGCTGCACAGGTGGTGAGTGAGGCTCCTGCTCCCCATGACCCCAACTCAAGCCTGGCGGGGAAGGGGGGAACCTAAGTGAGAGGGAGACTGCTGGTCTTTTGAGGGCCCCCCCTCCAGAAACTGTAACTCCCAAATGTCAAGGTGTATTTTCCCCAAACTCCATCTGTGTTCACATTTGGGCATATTGAGTATTCATGCCAAGTTTGGTCCTGACCCAACATTGTTTGAGTCCACAGTGCTCTCTGGATATGGGTGAACTACAACTCCAAAACCCAAGGTCAATGACCACCAAACTCTTATAGTATTTTCTCTTGGTTGTGGGAGTTCTGTGTGGGAAGTTTGTGTCTTTCTGCCATTCCTGCCAGGATATCTATGTTGTGTTCATCAAAACAAGCCCAGGTTTCACACTGAGTGTATAAATACATTTAAAAACATATTAACTATATGTATTACTGTGTTCGAGTGTCATTTTGTGTCATTTTGGTTGGTGGAGTGCCCCAGGATTTTATAAATGTAAAAAGTGTGCCACGGCTCAAAAAAGGTTGGGAAACACTGATCTACTTTATTCAGGCACATTGGAACATCCACGTATTCAGAGTCAGGGGGCCACCACAGAGAAGACCCTCTCTCTCGTCCCCACTAATTGCGCCTGCGACGGTGGCTGAAGCAAGATTAGTTCCTCTCCAGGTGATCTGAGAGATCGCCTGGGTTCGTAGACAGAAATGCGGTCACGCAAGTAGACAGGTCCCAAGCCATTCAGGGCTTTGTAGGTAAGAACCTGCACCTTAAATTGGGACCGGAAAATGAACAGCAGCCAATGGAGCTCCCTAAACAGGAGGGTTGACCGCTCCCTGTAAATTGCTCCAGTTAGCAATCTGGCTGCCACCCGTTGGACCAATTGATACTTCCGGGCCGTCTTCAAGTGCAGCCCCACGTAGAGTGCATTACAGTAGTCCAATCTGGAGGTGACTAAAGCGTGGACCACAGTGGCCAGATCCGACTTCACGAGGTACGGTCGCAGCTGGCGCACGAGTTTAATTGTGCAAAGACCCTCCCAGCCACCGCCGATGCCTGAGCTTCAAATGTTAGCGACGAGTCTACGAGGACACCCAAGCTGGGGACCTGTGACTTCAGGGGGAGTGCAACCCCATCAAGCACAGGTTGCCACCCTATGCCCCGATCCGGCTTACGATCGACCAGGAGGACCTCTGTCTTGTCAGGATTGATCTTCAGCTTATTCATCCTCATCCAGAGAGTCACAGCGGCCAAATCCAACAACTGTACGCTATTCTCATTCAAATTTTCACCATTCAGTTACAGGAGTTCTAAACAGAAAAAAATAGCTCGAATATACCTTCTGTCGTTGCTCCAGGATCCAAAAGCCACATGATATAACCCTTCAAGGACTGTCCCATTTCGATTTACCTTGACTTTCAAAAGGCTTTTGACAAAGTCCCTCACCAAAGGCTCCTAAATAAGCTCTTCAGCCATGGAATCAGAGGACAGGTCTTGTCCTGGATTGGAACCTGGCTAAACTGTAGGAAACAAAGGGTGGTAATAAACGGACATTTCTCTGGGTGGAAAGAGGTGAGAAGTGGCGTACCCCAAGGTTCAGTTTTGGGTCCGTTACTTTTTAATTTATTCATTAATGATCTGGATGTAGGAGTGAATTCTGAGGTAGCAAAGTTTGCAGACGGCACTAAACTGTTCAGGGTAGTTAAAAATGAAACTGATTGTAAAGAGCTCCAGAAAGATCTCTCGAAATTGAGTGAATGGGCAACAAAGTGGCAAATGCATTTTAACCTAAACAAGTGTAAAGTCATGCACATCGGGGCAAAGAACCCCAACTACACCTACAAATTGATGGGGTAAAAGCTTTCCGAGACAAACCAGGAAAGGGATCTTGGGGTTTTGGTGGACAGCTCAATGAAGATGTCAACCCAGTGCGCTGCAGCAGTGAAAAAAGCAAATTCTATGCTAGGCATGATCAGGAAGGGAATCGAAAATAGGTCAGCAAATGTTGTATTACCTCTCTACAAATCGATGGTGAGGCCACATTTGGAGTACTGTGTACAATTCTGGTCACCGCACCTTAAGAAGGATATAACGAAACTGGAAAAGGTACAGAAAAGGGCAACAAGAATGATCCAAGGGATGGAGCGGCTCCCTTATGAAACCAGGTTGCAACGCCTTGGTCTTTTCAGCCTTGAAAGACGGCGTTTAAGAGGTGACTTGATCGAAGTGTATAAAATCATGCATGGGATAGAAAAGGTGAATAGAGAAAAAATATTTTCTCTGTCACCCAACACTAGGACTAGGGGCACTCCCTAAAGCTCCAAGGCAGGAAAGTTAGGACTAATAAAGGGAAATATTTCTTCACCCAGAGGGTCATTGGGTTATGGAACTCACTTCCAGAGGAGGTTGTGACAGCGGTCAGCCTGGACAGCTTCAAGGCAGGATTAGACAGATTCATGGATACCAAGGGAATCCGTAGCTACTGAAATGGACATCCAAGTGCCACCTCTGTGTTGATGGAGGCAGGCAGGATTTCCCGGTACTGGTTGTGGGGGTCGGGGAGCAGGTGAGGGTTTTGCCTCCTTCTGCTCGAGATCCCCGTGTGGCCAACTGGTGGGCCACTGTGTGACACAGAATGCTGGACTAGATGGGCTGAGGTCCGATTCAGCATGGCTCTTCTTATGTTCTTAAATGCGAATGAGCAGTGGTTGAGTTCCCAGCCTGTCCTGCTCCCAGACACTCAACAACTGAAATGACCAAGGCAAGGATATGTCGAGATCCTATCTTAGCAGTATCCTTTTGGCAACCTGTTATGTTTCCTTATAGAAGAGAATTACAATAATTCAGTTCTATGGGGAAAGTTTAAAGAAGTGGGCGCCAGATCTGCTCCCTGGCATTGCATGACAGAAAGGACCTCATCACACTTACCATTATTTTTGCATCCTAGGATGCTATAGGGACAGTTTAGTGATGGATGAGCATGCTGCCCATCACATAGTGTCATGGATTCTAAGGGCTCAGGTTTCTATGCTGATGTGCAGGGGCGGTCTAAGGTAATTTTATATGGTAAGCGAACATTATTTTGCCGCCCCAACATTATTTTCCGCCCCATGTAAAACAAATATACAATATAATATCACAATACCATTAGTAGTATTATATTGTATCAATGTATATACAATATACCGTGTTTCCCGAAAGTAAGACAGCGTCTTACTTTCTTTCCCCGAAAAGTCCCCCCTACGTCTTACTTTTTCGGGGTACGTCTTATATAAACTAAGACGTACCCCGTCGCGATGCCCACGCCGCCGCTGCCGCCGTCACACTGCCGCCGCCGCAACCGGCCCCATCGGCCACGGCACACCTCCCATGGCGCAGCTTTCTGGACGAAGGAGGGAGGGAGAAAGAGCAAGAGGCGTGGTGAAGTGGCGACGCGTCACTCTGCCGCAGCGCCGCTTTGCCACGCCTCTGGCTCTTTTCCTCCTCCCTTGGACAAAGTAAGGGAGGGGGAAGAGCCCCAGAGTGTGGCAAAGTGGCGGCCGCGTCACTCTGTCGCAGCGCCGCTTTGCAACGCCTCTGGGGCTCTTCCTCCTCCCTTCCTTGGAGGCCTGGCAGGAAGGTGCGCCGCGGAGGTGTGCCGCGGCCGATGGGCCGGTTGCGGCGGCGGCGACAAGGTACGGCTTACATTCGGAGTACGGCACATTAGCCGACCCCCCTGACACCCCCGATACGTCTTACAATCGGGGGTGTCATACTTTCGGGGAAACACGGTATTATAGTACATACTCATACTATATTATATCATAATTATATTATACTACATTACAATATAATTATATTATAATATATTGACATTATAATATAATATAACATTCTATTCTATTATTATTATAAAATAATAAATAAAATTATCCTCTACTAAATACTTTCATTACTCCTATAAAACTCAAATAACCCAAAATAAATATTATATATTACTATTTGCCTGCGCAGTTGCGCCTGTCTCTCCTTGATGCTCCCAGCCGGCGCACGCACGGGGGGGGGGGAGGTGGGCAGGTGTGGTAGGGTTCACACATGATTGGGCCTGGCGAGGTAGTTCGCCTCAGCACGCGGCGGCTACTTCCGGTGGCGGCTGTCAGGAGGCAATACGCCGCCAATACCCCTTTGGCTCCACTCCCCTCTCCCTTTGTCTCCGCCCCCTGCCTGCCCAATTGGGTCATTGTATTTGGCAGCAGGGCGGAGACAAAGGGAGAGGGGAAGCACTCCCTGCCTGCTCGATAGGGAGTGCTTTGCTTACAGGCTTCTGCGCACAGGAGCTACTGGGCATGCGCGGAGGTTTTCGCTCAGCAGGCGGGGGAATTCGCCCCTTCCCAGATGGCACCCCATGCGGCTACTTCCTTGGCCTACCTGTAGGACCGCCCCTGCTGATGTGCGACATCTGGCGACGATGGTCCACGCTCTTGTCACATCTTGAATAGACTACTGCAATGCACTCTACGTGGGGCTGCCTTTGAAGACGGTTCGGAAACTTAAACTAGTCCAACGGGCGGCAGCCAGGCTACTAACTGGAGTGACATACAGGGAGCATACCAACCCCCTGTTGGGTCAGCTCCACTGGCTGTCCACTTCCGGGCTCAATTCAAAGTGCTGGTTTTGACCTTTAAAGCTCTATACGGTTCTGGCCCAGCTTACTTGTTTGAACGCATCTGCCGCTACGCCCCACATCGTAACTTAAGATCATCCGGGGAGGCCCTGCTCTCACTTCCGCCAGCAACTCAACTGAAGCTGGCCGGGACGAGAGACAGGGTCTTCTCGGCTGTGGCCCCTTGCATGTAGAATGTGCTTCCAAGTGAACTACAATCGACCCCATCCCTCCTAGCTTTCAGGAAGAAAGTAAAATTGTGGTTGTGGGACCAGGACTTTGCACAGTAACTTAATGCAGCACTTTACTTGGAATGGACTAATATGATGACAGACATGAAAATACGGCTTCCGCCATTGATTGAATGTGGACTTGTTATAGATGGAATTTTTAATTTAATTTAATTTGATTGTTGATAATCGTTTAACTCTAATGTTTTAAATCTTGTTGTATTAGTGGTTTTATATTGTGTACTGTTGTCGGCATCTAATTGTACCTTGTAAGCTGCCCTGGGTCCCCCCCACCCTGGGGGTTTGAGAAGGGCGGGGTAGAAATATAGTAAATAAATAAGTAAATAAATACCAATTGGGTTCACTTTCCTCTCAACTCATTTTTTGCATTTCTATCTGCTTTCAATGGATGGATCTACACTATAAAATTAATGCAGTTTGACTGCACTTTAATTGCAGTATCTCAATGCTTTGGAATCCTCAGATTTGCAGTTTGGTGAGGCACCGGCACTCTCTAGCACAAATGTCCTTGAAAACTTACAACTCCCATAGAATTGAGTGGTGTGAAACTGCATTAACTCAAAAGTGTAGATCAGGGGTGCTCAGTATGGTGATCGGGATCACCAGGGTGATCTTCAGGCCTCATCCTGGTGATCTTCAGACCCCTGACCAGGTTTTTTGCTGTTGGTCCTCTTCACATGCCCCTGCACGCTGCAAAGAAGTCCTCCGTCATTGCTCCTCCCCGCTCCCTGCTCGCGCACCGCCTCCAAAAGCTCCAGAGTCCAAGAGGCAGAATGGGTCCCCTCTCTTGGATTCCTCCTCCTCCCTCCGTCCTTCTCCAGCCACTCAGAGTCATAGGAGACCAAAGGGGGCGGGCCTGGATGATGCGATGTATGGCTGGCCCCGCGCGCATGCGCAGAAGCACCCATTCTGCCTCTCGGACTTCTCGTGAGCTCTTGGAGGCGGCACGCATGCTGGTGGCGTGGAAATAAGAGCAACGACGGAGGAGAAGAAGAAGGATGCTTTGGGGTCATTTCCTTACCGCATCTCAAAGGTCGGTCTTTTTACTTTGGGGTGGGTGCTTGATTGTTCTGTGGCATGTCTCTTTGTTTACTTTTAATGTTTAAAAATGGCCTTTTAGCTCCAAAGCCTCTCTGCTTGCTTTGTTCCTTGAGAAATATATGTTGGGGAATATGGAAATGTGGGGAAAATGGGGTGGTTGCTTGATTGTACTGTGGCATGTCTCTTTGTTTCCTTTTATTTTAAAAATGTCCTTTTAGCTCCAAAGCCTCTCTGCTTGCTTTGTTCCTTGAGAAATATACTGTATGTTTGGGAATATGGAAATGTGGGGAGAAATGGGGTGGTTGGATGTATTTTTGCATGCCCTTTGTTTACCTTGCTGCGTATTAAATGGCCTTGCAGTTCAACAGCCTCTCTTCTTACTTTCTGGCTGATAATATGTGTGGTAATTTGGCAGTGTGGGAGAAATGGGGTGGTTGGATGTATTTATGCATGTCCCTTTGTTTACCTTGCTGCGTATTAAGTGGCCTTGCAGTTCAACAGCCTCTCTTCTTACTTTCTGGCTGATAATATGTGTGGTAATTTGGCAGTGTGGGAGAAATGGGGTGGTTGGATGTATTTTTGCATGCCCCTTTGTTTACCTTGCTGCGTATTAAATGGCCTTGCAGTTCAACAGCCTCTCTTCTTACTTTCTGGCTGATAATATGTGTGGTAATTTGGCAGTGTGGGAGAAATGGGGTGGTTGGATGTATTTATGCATGTCCCTTGTTTACCTTGCTGCGTATTATGTGGCCTTGCAGTTCAACAGCCTCTCTTCTTACTTTCTGGCTGATAATATGTGTGGTAATTTGGCAGTGTGGGAGAAATGGGGTGGTTGGATGTATTTATGCATGTCCCTTTGTTTACCTTGCTGCGTATTAAATGGCCTTGCAGTTCAACAGCCTCTCTTCTTACTTTCTGGCTGATAAAATGTGTGGTAATATGGCAGTGTGGGAGAAATGGGGTGGTTGGATGTATTTTTATGCTCTGTTTTATATTGTTGTTATTAAATTGAAATGTTGATGTTTTATAACTTCATTTTATGTAAACTGCCCCGAGCCTGCTGGAAGAAGCGGTACATAAAAATGAATAATAAATATAAATAAATAAATAAGAAAATAGTTATACGTTTTACATTTCTGGGTAGGTGATCTTTGGGACTTGGTTTTTTAATCAGTAGCTCCCATGCTGAAAAAGTGTGAGCACCCCTGGTGTAGATGTACCCAATGTCTCCATATTGAGCACCCCCCATACTTATCTCTATCCAGGGTAGAGTAAGGAGAGGCTAAGGGGAAATCGTTTTCTTCCTATTGTGGAAATGTCCCTTCCTATAACCATTTAAACCATTTTTCTGATGCGGTACTCTTCCCATCATTGCCCAGCTGTGACAATAGAGCTTGATTCCATTCTGTTTAAGCAGCAGAACATGATAATTATGGCATTGTAATTTTGACAGGTTAGGAACAATTTTTCAGGATTTGCACTGTGGAGAGACCGTTTGTGCATGCAAATGGTTTGGGTGTATACAAGTGTGGGCCAAAGTTAATGGCATGTGGGCAAACATGGTGAAGGGCACACCATTACAGCAAAGTGTCCAATCCCATTTAGCATGAGACCCCATCTACTTCTAACGTGTGACCGTTAATGTTCTCCAGAACCAGGGAGAATGTCATGACTGAATGAGTACATGCTGCAATATTGGGCGTGTAGGTTTGATGAAGAAATCTCTCTCTCTCCCTCTCTCGGCATTACTTTTACAAGCGCGTTGATTACTAAAAAGGCCAATCTGAGATAGGCAAGTCCAGTTGCAGAAAGCACAGCAGAAAGTCTCCTTGGGTGATGTTGTTTCCAAGTTGTGGTTCTTTCTGCGTTGTCATTTCTTTTAGAGACTCATTTGGCTTGTCTTCTCAAAAGAGGCCGCAGCATTGTGAATAGTGCGTCTCCATGCCTCCCGATGTGAGGCCAGGGTGGACCATCTTTGGTGATCAATCTGGCCAAGCCTGAGATGTTGTTTCAGGGAGTCCTTATATCTCTTCTTTGGGGTACCTCTCTTGCGCTGACCCGTGGCGAGTTCACCATAGAGTAGTATCTTTGGGAGGCAGTGGTCCTCCATCCTAGAGACATGCCCTACCCAGCGCAGCTGTGTTCTCAATAGCATGACCTCAATGCTATTGATCCCTGCTTGCTCAAGGACAGCAACATTCGTCACATAGCCGGTCCAGTGTATATTTATGATTGTGCGAAGACAGCGCTGATGAAAGCGTTCGAGGAGTCGTAGGTGTTGGCGATAGGTGACCCATGTTTCAGGCCCATATAGGAGAATAGACAGTACGCTAACTCTGTACACACTGATTTTGGTGCTTTGTCTCAGGTGTTTGTTGCTCCAGACTCTTTTGTGAAGCCTTCCAAATGCACTCTATGCCTTTGATAATCTGTGATCTATCTCTTTATCAGTCTTGGCATCTGAAGAGATTATGCTTCCCAGGGAGGTGAACTGCTGAACCGACTTAAGCACAGATTTGCGTATGCTGACATGGGGATGATGGTGTTCTTCCTGTGGTGCGGGCTGGTAGAGAACTTCTGTTTTCTTCAGGCTGACTTCCAGTCCAAACAGCTCTGCAGAGCTGCTTCTGAATGGGTGACAAAGGCGGCATCGTCAGCAAAAAAAACAGCGCATGGACTAGATAGTTTAGAGTCTTAGTGCGAGCCCTCAGACGGCTTAAGTTGAACAAGCTGCCATCAGTACGATAGCATATATATATGCCTTCTTCTTCTTCCAGATCTGCCGTAGCCCTTTGGAGCATCATGCTGAAGAAATAACATTATTTTTAATGCAACATTTGCTGAAAATCCCTTTTTTGCACAATTGCAGCAAGTCCAAAACTCTTTCCTCTGTGGCATAAGGCCACCATTGTTTTAGTTTGGCTCCAGAGCCTTGATGGCACAATGGGTTAAACCCTTGCGCCGGCTGGACTGCTGACCTAGGGGTTGGGTCGCTGATCTGAAGGTTGCCAGTTTCAATCCGCGAGACGGAATGACCTCCCATCTGTCAGCTTGAGCTTCTGGGACGTAAGAGAAGCCTCCCAGCAGGATGGTAACACATCTGGGCATCCCCTAGACAACATCTCTGTAGATGGCCAATTCTCTCACACCAGAAATGACTTGCAGTACGTTCTCAAGTCGCTCCTGATGTGATAAAAAAAAAATTGGCTCCCAGCTGGAAACGACTTCCTGAGTCCTGTTTTATTGTGGAGAATTGTAATGAGGGAGTGCCTGCCAAGGAATGCTTCAATAACTAGAAGAACAACAATAACTACCGTGTTTCGAAAGTAAGACAGTGTCTTACTTTCTTTTTACCCCCAAAAGCCCCACTACGTCTTACTTTCGGGGTATGTCTTACATTGGGCGACGGTAAGCCGTACCCCGAAAGTAAGCCGTACCCCCGGCCGCCGCGTCACTCGGTCCCGCCTCCTCCGCCGCCGCCGCCTCCTCCGCCGCCGCCGCACAGCCGGCCCCACGGGCCGGCCGCGGCACACCTCCAAAGAACAGCCGTTTCTGCGCCTGTGCCAGGCGCGCTCAAGTCCCAAGCACGGACTTTTCTGCGCATCGAATGTCCGCGCATGGGCACTAGGTCCTGAGCGCGCCTGCTGCAGGCGCAGAAACGGCTGTTTTTTGGTAGGCGTGCCATGGCCAGCCCACGGGGCCGGCTGTGCGGCGGAGGAGGAGGAGGCGGGACCGAGTGATGCGGCAGCCGGGGTACAGCTTACTTTCGGGCACGGGTTATATTAGCCGACCCCTCTGACACCCCTGATACGTCTTACAATCGGGGTGTCTTACTATCGGGAAACATGGTATACTGCAGGGGTCGGGAACCTTTTTGACTCAGAGCTCCATGAAAGCAAAATATTTGGAAATATTTATTTCAGGTGCAGCGTCCAGGCAAGGAAGGGAGGAGGGAAGTGCTGGCAAAGGTTGCCAGCAGCTGCAGTAGCAGCCCGCTTGGAGGCTTCTGAGGAGCCGAGCGAGGTGGAGGGGGGCCGAGCTGCCTTCGCTCTCCTTCGCTCCAAATTCCATGCACGCAGCTCAGCGCCAAGGTCTCCATGCCAGCTCTCAGCTGCGTGCACGGAATTTGAGGCAAAGGA
Source organism: Anolis apletophallus (assembly GCA_030556195.1). Lineage (NCBI taxonomy): Eukaryota > Metazoa > Chordata > Lepidosauria > Squamata > Anolidae > Anolis > Anolis apletophallus. The sequence goes on from JARBWK010000010.1 coordinate 129,647,016, forward strand.
GGGCGAAGGGGGCGCACGCAGCTGAGAGCTGGCATATGAGGAACAGGCGGAGAGCTTGACACTGTCCCCGCCTCCAGCTGAGCTGCGCGCACGGAATTTGGAGCGAAGGAGGACGAAGGCGGCGCGCACAACTGAGAGCCAGAATGTGAAGGAGAGGTGGAGAGTTTGGCACTGGTCCTGCCTCCAGCTGAGCTGCGTGCACGGAATTTGGGGCGAAGGAGGGCGAAGACAGCGCACGCAGCTGAGAGCTGGCATACGAGGAACAGGCGGAGAGCTTGACACTGTCCCCGCCTCCAGCTGAGCTGCGCACACGGAATTTGGAGCAAAGGAGGGCGAAGGCGGCGCACACAACTGAGAGCCAGAATGTGAAGGAGAGGCGGAGAGTTTGGCACTGGCCCTGCCTCCAGCTGAGCTGTGTGCACGGAATTTGGGGCGAAGGAGGGCGAAGACAGCGCACGCAGCTGAGAGCTGGCATATGAGGAACAGGCGGAGAGCTTGACACTGTCCCCGCCTCCAGCTGAGCTGTGTGCACGGAATTTGGGGCGAAGGAGGCGGCGGCGCACACAACTGAGAGCCAGAATGTGAAGGAGAGGCGGAGAGTTTGGCACTGGCCCTGCCTCCAGCTGAGCTGCGTGCACGGAATTTGGGGCGAAGGAGGGCGAAGACAGCGCACGCAGCTGAGAGCTGGCATATGAGGAACAGGCGGAGAGCTTGACACTGTCCCGCCTCCAGCTGAGCTGCGCGCACGGAATTTGAGGCGAAGGCGGCGCGTGCAGCTGAGAGCCGCCATGTGAGGGACAGGTGGAGAGCCAGATGCAATCCTTGAAAGAGCCACATATGGCTTGCGAGCCGTAGGTTCTCGACCCCTGCTATACTGTATAAGAAAGTGCTCAAGGGCTCCAGAAAGATCAATACATTTATTATGGCACATTCCTTTGTGCATTGGCATGAATGTGTGTGTTTCCGTGGACATAATTTAATTGCTTGCTGTTGTTAATATTTGATGATGTCAGAATTAACTATATTTTTGTGAATGGTTCTGAGGTTGTGGGGTTTTTTTTGGTTTGTATTTTTGTTGAAAGCTGCTTTAAATACAAACAGTGGGATATCAAGGCGCAAGTGCTTTAAAATCAGTCAGCAGGAATGGTTTGGCTGCTGCTTTCCTCTGATCTTTACTGTTTAGTGTTTTTAAAGGGGAATATTCATCCATTTTCAATCAAGGAAACCACATCCCTGAGTCCGCAGGACCAGAGCCATGCTGTTGGAGATGGGATGGCATGGAGGTCTTTCATTCATCAGGTTGCCATAATTACATAATACACCTCTACCGCTTCCTGTAAAAATCAGGGAAAGGTTTATTGCATGGATGGTAATCATCTGGCTCTCTTGGTGGTAGTGGATTGCAACTTCCAGCAGCACAGCCAAAGATGGGGAATGCTGGGAGCTGTAGTTTGACCATCTCTGGAGGCTGCAAGTTTTCATCCCTATTTCATCACTTCATTTTTGTACTTCTACAAACCAATCTTTAGTGAGACCAAATGGAGAGCAGATGTAGATGTCTCACCTTTCATGCCATTGAGATTCTTATTTGTTTCAGTCTGGATAATATTAATAATAATAATAACACTTTATTTATATTCCGCCCCTTCTCACCCCGAAGGGGACTCAGGGCAGATCACAGGTACATATATATGGCAAATATTCAATGTCGTTTGTATTGACGTACATAGTACACACAGTCAGAACAGAAGGAGGTTTATGTGTCGTGCCACAGGGGGTGTTGTCGCTCCGTTCTCTATGACGAAGAGCTGTCAGACTTCCGCATTCCAGCATCCAATCTTCTTTTTCTTTATGGCATTGTAAAATCCTCGAATTTAGAAAGTATTTTGTATTGAATAATTACTCCGAAGGAGTTTCAGGCAAATTAAATATATCAACCCAAGTCGGGTGCCAAAACTTAACAAAAATTCAATCCCACAATTGAAGTAGCTCACATAGGAATCAATGTCAAATAAGTAAGTTCACCAATTAATAGGTGGGATGAAAGGACGAATGCGCCGCAGTAGAAATGGTGTTGCACCCCAATGGGTCCCCCCGATGGGTGTTTGTAATCCAGTAAGGGAGTGGAATGCAGACCCGCCGGCAAGCACAATCTTAGGCTCAGTGGCGTCCCCAATCCGGAGAAATGGTTATGCGGACGGTGTCTGCGAAGTCTTCTGGCCGACAAGGATACAAATGTACAGGGGTCCCACCTCGTTTCGACCCCGGGTCTTTTTCAAGGCCAAGTAATGATCCCCACATAGCGCATCACAAGGCAGGTGGCGGAAATCTTGGAGAAAGGTTCTCCGGTGTATTCCACCTCCATAAGTGGGGCAAATTGAGGTGGAATACATCGGAGAACCTTTCTCCAAGATTTCCGCCGCCTGCCTTGAGATGCGCTATGTGGGGATTATTACTTTGGCCTTGAAAAAGACCCGGGGGGGTCGAAACGAGGTGGGACCCTGTACATTTGTGTCCTAAATCGGCCAGAAGACTTCGCAGACACCGTCCGCATAACCATTTCTCCGGATTGGGACGCCACTGAGCCTAAGATTGTGCTTGCCGGGCGGGTCTGCATTCCACTCTCCCTTACTGGATTACACAAACACCCATCGGGGTGGGATTACAAATACCCATTGGGGTGCAACACCATTTCTGCGGCGTTACTCGTCCTCTCATCCCACCTATTAATTGGTGAACTTACTTATTTGACATTGATTCCTATGCAGGCTACTTCAATTGTGGGATTAATTTTGTTACGTTTTGGCACCCGACTTGGGTTGATATATTTAATTTGCCTGAAACTCCTTCTCGGAGTAATTATTCAATACAAAATACTTTCTAAATTCAGCGTTCTGATACTTTCTTCCTGGTTCTGCAGTGACCACGCCCATTGTGTTATATTGTAAAATCCTCCCCTGCTTTTTTAAAGCAGTACCTGATTCCTCTAATTACAGCTAAAACTGTTTTCGAACTGCTTAGGTAAACAGTGGGCAGGGCTGATGGTTGGCTGCCCACGCCAACCCGGGGTTCGAACTTGCAACCTTTCAGTTGATAGATCTTTAGCTGCTGGTGATTTAACCGCTGTGCTAAACCTCCAGCCCTCACATGTTTATTTGTCTCTTTTGTTTTTCCTCCCTGATCTCAGGGGACAGTGTCTGTCCTATCAACAGCAGCCTGCTCTCCCCTAAGAATGAAAGCCACAATCAGATGTGTAGAGGGAACTATACCTTCTCCTCCTACTACCAGCACTCTTCTCCTGTGGCTGCCATGTTCATCGTTGCCTACACCCTCATCTTTTTCATGTGCATGGTCGGCAACCTGCTGGTGTGCTTCATTGTCCTGAAGAACCGCCAGATGCGAACCGTCACCAACATATTTATCCTTAATCTGGCCATCAGTGATGTCTTGGTGGGGATCTTCTGCATGCCGACAACCCTCGTGGACAACCTAATTACAGGTGAGTAGAAGGAGGAGTAGCACAAAGGTTGTAGTCCAGCACCCCTTCACTGTATAGCACACATTTCTGCATGGATGATACACAATGACAACAATATGCAATATTGTGCAATGTATTGCTACATTACAGGGATGGGAGTAGATGGCCCTTGTGGCCTCTTCCAATTTTCTTATGGCCTCTTCCAGAGGTGGTTTGGCCTGTTTTTGCCTCTGAAATATAATCAATATTTGGTGGTCTCCCGTCAAAGTACTAACCAGGAGTGATCCTGCATGGTCTGCAAGAACCATTTATATAAATATGCATCCCATCTTTTTTAGGACTGGATGTGTACTTTATTGAGACATGATGCATACTCTCCTCATCATACCTCATTATTATGATTCTTATGATTTGAAAATACTGTGCTTTGAGTCATCGCCCCACAGAAGACTGGCTCCTCCCAATGCATTCAAAACACCCCCTACCTCACTTTATGGCCTTTAAAAAAGTATCATTGTTGATGGAATGTGTCACGACTTGACACTGCAGATTAATTATTAACACTCCCGGTAATTACTGCCACCAACCTGATCTGTGATCAGGATTTAATTTAATAACTAAGATGTTTAATTAGGCTCCCTTTACACCAAATCATAGGCATGTTTTAGAACCAAAAATTAGCAAATCGAAAATCTAATGGGGGGGGGGATTTTTTTTTGATTAGTAATAGGAAGACTTACAAAACGTTTTCCCAAAAATTTCTAAAATGTAACTTAATTACTAACGAAATTCGTTAGTAGTTCGTATGCCAGCACATGCACATTCCAGATGGTTTTGGCCTACAACTCCCAGAAATCCTAACAGCTGGTAAATTGGCTGGGATTTCTGGGAGTTGTAGGCCAAAACTTGAATAAATCACACTGAATTCTAGATGGGACTCTCCAAATAGGAAGGAGGGAGGGAGTGGGTATTCTATTCTTGGAAGCAGCAAAAGAAAGGAGGAGGACCCCTCGCTCCTTGCCTCTCTCTCACCCCGATCCCGAGGAGCGAGGGGCCCAAGTTTGCCCAGGCTGGTCATATACCTACATTCCATGCACATGCAATAATACAGCAGTAATAACAATGGGTATAAGAAGAGGTAAAATTCAAACCGAAGTATTCTGACTGGTCCCTCCTCATGCGGTGCAAACGGGCTCTTCTCTGTGAGCCTGGGAAATTAGCCGGGAAAAGCCAGCGTTTTCTGCTTGGGTGCACACACATACATATTCTTTGGGGGATTTGCTGCAGAATCTTCTCTATGAGCCCGGATTCTGCAGCAAATCCCCCAAGAATATGTATGTGTGTGCTCCCAAGCAGCAAACGCTGGCTTTCCCAGGCTAATTTCCCGGGCTAATAAGAGAAGAGCCCGTTTGCACCGCATGAGGAGAGACCAGTCAGAATACTCGGTTTGAATTTTACCTCTTGTTATTGTTATTACTGCTGTATTATTGCATGTGCATGGAATGTAGGTATGACCAGTTGGATTACTTATAATATTAGGCACTTACAGTAGCATTCATTCTATTATACATTAGGTTGGTTTCTCACCCCAATACTCTTTGATGCTTTAGATCCTGGCAGGCAGGAGAGGCAGGGAAGCCTGGAAAAAATGTAAACAGAGAGGTTTACTCAGAAGTAAATCCACAAAGGAGGGCCCTTCATCCAAAGTGCCCTCCTTTGCAGATTTACTTCTGAGTAAGCCTCTCTGTTTATTTTTTCCAGGCTTCCTTCCAGCCGAAAGAAGGAGCGAGTTTAGGGCTTGCCTTGCCATAATACTTATTGGCAAGGGAGGCGGGAGGGTGGTGAGAGAGAAGGAGGGTGCCCCCTTATGCCCCCCCCTTACGACCTAATAACGACACTTAAGAAAATCCTGGCCCCCGAAGTTCGAAAAAGAAAGTCCACTTCCTGGTTGGCGTTCCAGGTGCGGAAATACTCGAAAGTAGCATTTCTTACGAATTTCTTACGAAACGAATCATTTTCATAACTTTTTTCTCATGCCTACCAAATCACCCACTGTGAGGAAAACTGAAAAGACAGAAAGATGGAGGCTTGTGGAAGTTAATAAGAAAAGGATTTATTAACTAACAAACAGGCTAACAAGTAGGCACAGATCATATTGGTTCTTCAGTGAGGCAACAAGAGTGTATGGTTACAGAAACAAATATGTTTGAATACTAGCGTGATGGTTAACTGAATCTAAACAATGTGCTGGTGCGTAATGGTTTCTATACAAAGGCTATTGCTTCTTCTTAGATCTTAAATTCAGTTCCACAGACAGTATTAAGACTAGTCTTCCCAACTCCCCAACTAATCTGGTGTAACTAACTGGAACGTCTATACCATAGACAGTTCCCTGAGTCTTGTTAACCGTAGCTAATATCTAGATTAGCACCACAGTCTCAGAGCCCCGCCTGTCTCTCTATCACAAGAGACGACAAGGTGTTCTAACTGACTATTCCCAGTCAGTCCTTCTGGCTCTAAACTAAAGCGTCACCACTGGAATCTCTCCTGGCCCTAAGAGCTGTCAGTGCTAGGTCGTGACCCCCTTAGTCCAGCCTATTCCCTTGTGGTGGTTAGCTATAGATTAGACTGTCAGTCTCTATTGCAGAGGCTCTGATGATACTCCCCCAGAAACCTCGCTCAAGACTCCTCGGGCTCAGATCTTTCTTATCTGCAGCCTGGCACAAGACAGAGAAGGCTCAGATGTGTCTTACCTGAAGCCTCTCACAAGACAAGACTAAAATCTTTCTGACAGGAATCCTTCTCCTAGTCAGCTCAACTCCTCCCCTCTGGCACCCAGCCAATCGCAGGGAAGAAACTGTATCTGAGCAGAGTGACTCTAAGGCCACACCCCTTTCTCTGGCTCTGACCTTCTCCTGATGGCTGCTAGCAGAAACTCCCTTATTAAAATGGAGGCCAGCAATTTCCAAACAGGGATCCAGACTTCCAAGCAGGATTCGGCCTGCTTCCTATTAAACAAAAACAGCTGTTCAGCTATGGAATAATCCATAGTATATTTAAAAAACACGATTAGATTCCCTCTGCAAATAATCTGTTTCTGTGACACTTTGTGGATGGATTCTGATGGAATACTGACGGGATGGGGCAAACGTCATGTGATGGGACCCGTTTGAAATCATTCTCAAAAAGTCTCAGAAACAGAGTATTTCCTAATGTGATAAGGTCCACATTCTGGGGCCTTTGGGACAAGTATCACACCTCAAATATAATTAAATATAGTAACCTTGGACCCCCTGTTGTCGATGGAGGCCCACGTCTCCAGCGTCAGCAGGGTAGCATTTTTCCATCTTCGCCAGGCGAGGAAGCTGGCCCCCTATTTGTCCCGGGCGCGACTTAGCCACAGTGATCCAAGCCACGGTCATCTCGAGGCTGGACTACTGTAACGCTCTTTACATTGGCCTTCCTCTGTCGGTAATCCGGAGACTCAAGCTGGTGCAGAACGCTGCAGCGCGACTCCTGGCAGGGGTCCCGATTGGCCACCACATCACGCCAATCCTGCGCGAACTGCACTGGCTCCCAATTGAATGCCGGATTGCCTTCAAAGTGTTAGTCCTGACTTTTAAGGCCTTACATGGTCTGGGGCCAGTGTACCTCTTGGGGACCGCCTTGTCCCATATCATCCCACCAGATCACTGCGCTCCGAAGAGCTAAACCTCCTGGTCATCCCAAATGTGAGGACCTACCATCTGTCCGCAACCCGCCGCCGGGCTTTCTCTGTTGCAGCCCCTACCATGTGGAACGCACTGCCCGCCGGCATCCGTGCCACCCAGGGCCTCCTCCCGTTCAGGAGAGCAGTTAAGACATTGCTGTTCCAACAAGCCTTCGGAGTTAGCTAAACTGTAGCTCGCACCGCCTAGCTGTCAGCCCACTGCGACTCCCTTTGTTGCTTCAACTGTTCTAATTGTAATTCCATCTTAATGGTATTACTGTGGTTTATGAGTTATCTGACAATTGTATTTTACGAACTGTTGTAAGTCGCCCCGAGCCGTTGGGGGGGCACAGACAAATGCGAAATAATCAATCAATCAATCAATCAATCTAGGGTCTCGGTTTTGGGGATTTACTTAATCAGCAGATCTTGTGTCTTTAGTATTGGGTCAAATTGCTTGTGGACTTTCTTGTTTCCAAGACATCACAAATTCTTTAATGCCCAGCTATATGAAAAATTCTGCAGCTCAAGGTAGGAAAAAACAGATCGTAGGATTCCCTAACATTTTGCCATGACAGTTAAGATGCTATCAAACTGCTGCAATTGTATAGTGTGGGATACACCTCACAAGAGAGGTAAAATCTGAATCAGGAGTATTTTGAAGCATAAATCTTGTATTTAATGCCAAGTCATATGAAAAAATTCTTAGGGACTCAAAAGCTTGCCTGTTGATGATATTTTAGTGGTCTGTTGACTGTATTACCCAACTCTATGCACTTTGATTTTACTCATGAACCATACAGTTATGTTTCTTTTTATATTATGCAGTGTACATTATCCCCATTGTTTTGGCTGCCGTCCTACAATTCTGGGTGAACATACTGTGCTCTTAAGTATAAACCTGAGTTTCCTGGGCAGATCAGTATCTCAGAGATAACAGAAAATGTGCAGAAATCACATTTTTGAGTGTCAAAATACAGGAATGGAAATGCACTTTCCATAAGTATTAACATCCTTCTCACATTCACAGAGGAGGCGAAGAAAAGAAAAGAAAGTGCAAGCAGTCTTTTTCATCTGTGGGGTAGGAATAGTCTTTCAAAGTTAGAATCCTGACCTTCTGCGATGCACCAAAACACAGATGCTGAGCTTCTGTGGATGGACTATCACAGGGCAGTCCAACTTCTGCCGGCTCAGGGGCCGGACTTCTGGTGAGTGATCCCCTGGGGGGCCACTCGGCCATGCCCCCAGCCATGCCCCCGGCCACGCCCCCGGCCACGCAGCTCTGCCCCCTCTCCCAAAGCGTCAGAACAACTTTGGGAGAGAGGGAGACGCTGTGGCGGGGAGCCTTCCGTGGCTCCGCCCCCTCTCCCAAAGCATCAGAACAGCTGTTCTGACGCTTTGGGAGAGAGGGAGGCGCTGCGGGGGACCCCCCTCCCTTCCAAGGCATCACGGCAGCTGCGGAAGCTGGTGATTTCGCCGGCTTCAGCGGCTGCCGTGACGCTTTGGGAGAGAGGGAGGCGCCGCGGGGGACCCCCCCCCCTTCCAAGGCATCATGGCAGCTGCGGAAGCTGGTGATTTCGCCGGCTTCGGCTGGCGTAACGCTTTGGGAGAGAGGGAGGAGCCACTGGGGGCTCCCCATGGCTCCGCCCTCCCTCCCAAAGCGTCACGCCAGCGTCAGAAGCAGGCAAACTGCACGCATGCGCACTTTTTGAATTTTTTTCGGGAATTTTTTTTTGGATTTTTTTTTTGAGGAGGAGAGGAGGGCCGCTGTCAAGGGCTCGGGCCGTGTACGGCCGTGGGCCGCCTGTTGGACAGCCCTGGACTATCAGATCCCATCCTCCCCGCTTTTCACAAATAGGCATCCACATTCATTTCAGTAGAGAGTGGCAGATCATAAACTAACGTCATGAGCATTTTATGTCATGGTAATGCAATCTCCATCTAGTGTGATGGATGGAAAACATTTGTCAGTGTTCAAACCTCTAGCATGCTGACGCACCCAGTACCCTTCAGATCTCTTGTTCCTTGTCAGCTTTGGCAATTGAGTACCCTTCAATTCTTCACATCAGGTAACCGACAGCTGGATAGAGCTGCTTGAGCAAAATCTGAACAATTGGTGACATTGGAGCCGAGCACAAATTTAGGGGGGTCCTGCCTTAAAGGCGGGGACCCTATGCTCCTCTATAGCGAGGGTCTTGATGGAAAAACCTTGGCGAGCGATCCAAAGCGCCTTAGAAAACCCCGAATCCCCAGAGCAATATCTCACCAAGATCCGGAAGTGTGCCAATGAGAGAGGTCTGTCCCAGCTGAGAAAGGATGACCGCAGCAATCATTCGTCATGCTGACAAAACAGACAGTTTTCAATACTCCCACCCGCTTGCCTCAATTGGCTGTGGATCTGAGCCAATGGGAAGAGAGAGGGAGAAATGGATGGAACAATGAGGTCAGAACTTGAGTAATGAGATTTTGACATGCTAATGAAGATTTGATTGACAAGAGAAAACCTCCTGGAGTCCTCAATTTTGTCACCTATTGTTGGATTTTTGGAGTAAATGTTTTTCCTGATAGTTCCAGCAGTGTCCAGACTTTGTCATTTCCTGATAGTATGACATTCTGTGGTGTGATCAATTATATAAAGGAGGTCCTG